>JANAVB010036818.1:4270039-4793054 GCA_029216955.1 Iris pallida
CTCTACTCGATGCCGTATGGATGTTCCATACAATAAGTCTAATACAAATCATGTAATTTTGCTGTGTGTTGTTTTGGAAATTACATGGTATTGCTGGAAAAGTCGTGAAAGGTTTGTTGCTGTAAGCGCAACAAGTTGCGAGATATGAATTCAATGAATTGTTGCTGCGGAATACAACACGTCGTAATTGTAATTTGAGATATTCGTTGTTTGCAACGATCGATATGAGAAAGTTCGTTTCATCAATATGAAAGTCGTGGAGTGTTGCTGCAGCAATTACCACACGTTGATTGTAAATAATGCGATGAATAGAAAACGAAAGTTGTTATGGAATGTGTCGAACGGATTCACATATTGATTTTGAATGTACGTTGCGATGAAAAGTGATAAGTCAATATCGAATGTGTTGAATGGATTTGGGCATTGACTTTAAATGTCGGGAGTAAATCGTTGCACAAGGTGTGGTAAATATCGAAAATAATCGTTGCACGATGTACAATGCGTATTGAAAGTAAAATGTTGCACGTGGTGCAACACATATCAAAATGAAATCGTTGCACGAAGTGCGACGGATATTGAGAATGAATTGTTGCACAAGATGCAACGGAAGAAAATAAATGTTATAAATCGAGAAACAAAATTGGTTCGGTTGCGCACCGAGCTTGTGTTGGCAAATAAAACATTGGCCAAGTTGTTTCGAATTTGATTTAATCAGAGTTACGGTTGTGATCAAGCACGATCACTGCAGAAATCGTGAGTCGAAAGAGATCGTTTGTTCGTAAAGAGTACGTTGTAACGGAAGTAACTTGATTTCTGGGTGGTATATGGCATACCACCAATGCAATGAATGGCTCGATTTCGAGTGGTATATGTAATACCACTAGTGCGATGAATTGTATCGACGTATTATGAGAATTATGGAAGGTTTGTCCGTAACGGACGGGATAGCACCGAGTCTCGAATGAGAATTTGTACGACGGCATGTTGATGCAAGTGTTCTTCGATGATCGGTTAGAACGGTAAGGCGAGACTCGTATCAATGAACGATACGTCGGACGAGAATTATAAGTCGGTCGGACGACCGAGACTAGCGGAACGATTATGCCTTGAAGTAATAATCGGACCAACGGGAAAGGAAAACTCGAGCTTACGAATGAGTCGCATGACTTGCGATCTCAATAGAAATATTGGGCGAGGCGAATCAAATCACACGACTTACGATCTCGATAGAAATGTTCGGCTAGGCGAATCGAATCGCACGACTTGCGATTTCGATAGAAATGTTAGGCGAGGCTAATTATAATCGGATCGCACGATGTGCGACTTCGGTGAAGAGTTGGTTGATGTGAGTAATCGTGCCTAAGAAATAGTTGGTTACGTTACGGCGAAACTCATTTGAGTACGACTGAGAAACACGCAAAACTTAGAGGGCGAGATCGTATGACTTGAGGGTTCGATATTAGATAATCGGTAACTCAGTTACGCGATCAAAAGTATAGCGGGATGCGGCAAATCAAAAAACGAGTTGATGCATATGGAGAAGTTCGTAACGAACTTGGACGTATGCAATGCAAGTTGTCGACGTTGAAACGGATTCAAAGTTGACCCATACGCTATCTAAATTAATACGACGTATCGAGATCGATACATAAGAAAATGTAAGCACGATATGGGAATACAAAATGGAGTGCGCCTTGCGCTATCAAAGTTTTGTAAATAACAATACGAGAAGGAACGAACTGGTTGATCATGAACTTGTGATTGATCAGGACGAGACTATAAGTCATCAACGATTACTCGATGCGTATAGCATCTTGTGTGTCGACCCGCAAAACTCGATACGAGTAGATGTTTCATAAATTATGAAATCATCAACGGTAGTGCATGACTTGACTCGGAGGATAGTTGCGCATCAGTTGCGCCGATAGAAACAGTTTTGTCCAAAATTGGGTAGTCGCATAGAATCGTCGGAACGTGATTTGGCTCCAAAATAAGATATAGCATGGTTCGTAGTAAACTGTCCTTCGTTAATGATCCACAATTATCGAGCGTAGCTTCGGGGCAGCTGACCCTAGAAGACTTGACCGCCAAATCAAATTGGATGCTGCAGACCGTAAGATGACCCATGCTATATCGCATATGAGATTGTACCGATAACAAATATAACACGGTGCATGTTGACGATAAGTCTAGGCGATCGAAAATTGTTGGAACAACTTTCGATTGAGAATATATAGTTAGATCTTTGAGTATTCGTCGGATGAATGCTTGAATGGTTATGTTGGTCGACGATCGAACTTAAAATTCACCAACGAACTCGGTGATTCGGATAAGCGAGTGCGAGAATCGTGCTATGCACGAGAGAGAACGATAAGGGAATGACTTATAAGCCATGTCGTTAGATACAGATTCACCTTGCAATTGAGCTTGCGTGAATCAAAACTTACATTCGATGTTGCGAGACGGATAAGTCGAGTATTTGGCTTTTGAATTTCCTACTCGATAGGAATCGAACGTAAGGCGTATCGTAAAGACCTTCGTGTCAAGACAATCGTTATCTTGAGCACCGTCGCCTTGTATTAGACTTTGTGTCGGATAGATTGTGTACTTCGTGCAATGTCAATTTAAAGTTGCTAGGAAGGATTTGAGCACGGTGTCTAGGTAAGTCACCTAGCGGACTTAGTCCTGAATGTTGATGCTTTTGCAAGTCAACAAAAGAGAATCATGTCGAGATAAGATACAAAGTGAAACATCAGAAATCGTTGGATAGTAACGCCGAACGCAAGGCGTTACGGAAACTCGTTGTGATCGATGCACGACGGCTTGACGCGACGCGTAGAATTGATAGTCCCGATGAAACATACAAAGTGAGAAATGCAATTTTTGAATTGCATCGCGTGCCTTAACTTTTGTTGGAGGATCGCGTATGTATCAATATGCATATGCAATAGAATTACGAGAACTTATGCTAGAGCCCAAGTCCGATCGAGAGTACGAGATGGCAAGTAATTGAGAATAAGAAGTTACATGTTTGCATTGTTCCGATATCCTACAACTGAGCTTGGTTGAAATGCATATATTGGTGGGACGCCTAAAATATGTGTATGATTCCAAACTAAGTTGTATGATCCAAACGATAGTGAGACGAGATCATGGAACGATCTAGTAAAATCTTTGGAAATTTAGTATTGGTTTCGCTTCGAGGACGAACCTTGTTTTGAGTGGTATATTATGTAATGCCCCGCTCCGTATGGTACATTATGCTGAGTCGTTGACTCGAAGAGTTACGTTAACCAGACTACGTATCGGTTTAAATCGATACAAAGTGTTAAATTGTCCCGAACAATGCATCGAACTAAGTCGATACGAAGAGTTGCCTTGTCCCAAAGAATGCATCGAATGAATCGATGCGAAGCGCCGCGTTGCCCAGAAGGATGACTGCGTTGAATCGGCTCGAAGATTCTAAGAAATCGAATCGACCAAGGCGCAAGTCCGAATCGATGCAAGTATTGATTTTAGTTGTTTTCGTGTGCAGGTTATACGTTGATGCAAAAATATTAGAGGTCGATCTTTTGCCATATTTAGTAAGGGGTCCGCGAAATCAAATCGTCGCCATGCGACAGGCTGAGATTTGGGACCGCTAAGGCAAATCGGACGTATGATTTAATGAAGTACGAAGTACTCGAATGGCTAAGTTAGGAGAGTGGCCGTGCAACAAAGTTATGAAATCGAGCCGCATCGGCTTGACGAAATGACAAAGGCGGATCGACTCAAGGTGGGGGGACATTGACTCTCTTTTCTACTCCGTCATGCTTAAGTAAAATACATATCATTATATGCTGAGTTAACCTATCAACGCCATAGGCGTGGCTCGATAGAGAGATAAACATAGTGCGTGTCGAATACTAGATAAAACAATTGAAATGAATCGTACGGCAGACGTACGAGTCGCTATGGAACATTAAATATCGCAAAGGCGAGCGCCTCGGTGCGCAAGCCATAAGAACATGGGATAACTGTATCGACGAGTACCCCAGTGTATAAGTTATTTCGTTTTCCCTGTGCACGAGTTATCATGCTAGAACTTTGAAAGACTATATCGGTACGAGTGCCTCAGAGCACGAGTGATAGAACATTGAATACCTTATCGAGGCATGCCTCAGTTACACGAGTCGGAAGGATGAAACATAAATACAACGCGTTGAATACTAAAGTGTAGAATATAGGAAACACGGCTTCGAGGCGTGCATTGAATGTGATAAGCCACTTGCTGCGATTATTTCGGTGGCCTCTGATGTTTGGTTAGCAACCGCACAGAGTTAACATCGTCTTATGTTTCGATTCGATAAATATAAGTCCATTCTAGCCCGGAAAGCTAGTGACATTTATATAGTTAAGGGCGATGGGTTGAAAGTGCAAGGTATATATCGTGCACATATAAACTCTGAATACAGGATACTATAACATGACAGGAAATCTGATAGGCGTATTTTCCTTGCGTCGGTGTAAGGACGAGTGCGTCGATATTGGTAAGTCACGCCACAAAACAAACACGAGATTGCTTGCCTATTACTTATGCGAATTGAATAACATGCTTGCCATGATAACATGCTTTACAGTCTTCGAATATGCCATGAACTCATCCTAAGGAGAACATAGAAAGAGAACTAAATTGTATGCTTGCATGAATCAAAACAATACTAAATGTCGGTTTGTTAAGTGGGTTTTTGATCAGACAGCGAGATCGAAAGTACTAATCCTCCACTAGTTTGCTAGCAGGTTCAGGGATTGGTCTGCTCGCGGTGGAGCTTCGCTTGAACGCGTTGAGGCTTGGAATGTCGAAGCGTATTGAAGCATGCGATCGCACTGACGCTCGGATATACAACAGGATTGATGCGGCCGAGATATAGAAGGCATGATGTATGGAACGGTAAAATCCTTTGTGGAAAAGAGAGAACATGAGTGTTGTAGCCAATCTGGCAAATTTCGTTGGGCTATCGAAAGCCTTTGTAATCGTATTTCGAATATCAATAAAGAGAATTGTTTTGTATACTCTGTATTCCTTTCGTTGTTAATGTTCAACTCAAAGATAACTATTTGAGAACTTGTCATCTTTGTCACGACCCGCACCCACCGTGAGGGTACGAGTACGAAACAACGCCCAGCCTACGCCGCAGTGTCGGCGGTAGAACGCTGTTCTAGGTCATGAACTATAACTAGCATAATATGAATACTCTCCATAAGGAGGCCAACACAGAGGTACAACTCAATCACAATCTAAGGTAGAATGATAAAGATAGATAAACATGAAATCCAAAAGAGATACATGAGATAGAAGTCTAAGTGTCTAAGATACATAATCCCAGAAATATATCTCAAAACTCAAATACAGTAATCCACAAGTAAATACAACTCCAGAAAAAATGAAATAACTATCTAAACGACCTCTACTGTGTCTCCTCTAGGCTAGCAGGCAATCCCAGGTTATCTGTAAAAATTTATCAACAGGTCTAGTCAGGACAGGAGCGAGCACAATACATTTTATGCAGATTATAACAGGTTAGAAAATATAAACATGTAAGAGAGTACGATACATAAAACTGAAAGAAAGTACATGATGTAAACAGAGAGAGAACTGTAATAGAAATATCTACTATAAGTAGAGAGCTACCAGTGACTAGTGATTTAGAGTACAAAGTCGACATGTGAACGGCTGGATTTGTACATGACTATACTAAAGAGGCGCACATGGCTATACTACTTTGGAATTGTTCACATGGCTATTTATACTCCCCCATACCCCAATCAATACACAAGGATCAAACAAGTTATGTTACGTACATGGTTTTCACATGAAGCCCATAAATGGGTGCACATGAAGTATACATGAGAGCTCATACATGAGTGCACATGAAGTTCACATGGGGGGCCCAAAAATGGGTGCACATGAAATTCACATGAAGGCTCATAAATGAGTGCACATGCAATATAGGTTATACATGAGATACATGGGAAACATGACCGATTCATGAGAGCACATGAGAGTACACGAGCATGCATGAACGAGCATGAAGCACATGAAAAACATGAATAACATGAGAGCGAGGAATACATGATGTACACGAAACACATGACATAATATATCCGATGCTCCCGAGGGGGATAACATCTCAATGTAGGGATCCATATAGTACCAATCCGTGATAATATCATGACAGCATCAAATAAGGTAAACTAGAGCAGGAATATAATTCTAAATAAGTTATGAAATGATCAGAGAATGTACTTGTAGAAGCATGGAATTTCACAACCAGAAAGCCCATGCGCCAGACACTACATGCGCCAGAACTCGGACAAGAACACTTCACAGCAAAGTCAATAAATATAGACATTTGAAGAAGGATTTTTTATTTATATACAAAAGTCTATTACATGTCTAGAAAAGGTTGTACAAAGGAGAATTTCTACAAAGGAAAGTTCCTAAGTCTACAGCCAGCGGCCACTATGCGCCTCCAGAAAGGCGCAGCAGCCACCATGCGCCGCCAGTTAGGCACAGCAGTCACCATGCGCCACCTGATAAGCGCAGCAGATACCATGCGCCTCCATCCAGGCGCATCCCACCATCTCTTCAGCAGCTCAGTTATGTGCATCCCTTCAGCAGCCCAGTTATGTGCCGCTCTTCCAGCCAGGCTCACCTGATAAGTGCTTTGACTAAACAAAGCATTTAACCCTCTGGCTGGAAATAAGAAAGAGAAGAGCACCGCAAATCTGTGGCCAGGGAAGGCTTCGAAAGAGCCTCCAAAGGCCAAGGAAGACCGTAATCGAAATACGGCTAAAGGAGCAGCTTTCAACACAACCAGAGTGGGCGACACCCACTTTGAAGGAAGAGAGAGCCTAGCACCGCCATTCCGATCTACGGCTCTTCCGGAACAACGGAGACGAGGCCCGAGCATCCCCATCTTTGGATGCAACAGGCACCTTTCGCCCGCCTCGGAAGCCCTCGACTCCGTCTTTTGGATGTAACAGTCACCTTCAAGTGCATCAACGACGACATGGCGTCTCATCTTCACCCTCGGGAGCACTTCGTCAACAGAATGCACCCGAGAACCCGAGTTCATGTTGGAAAGACGTGAGAGAACGAGAGGCCAACCTTCACTCCATGCCACTATTTATAGGCCGGGCAGATCAAACCCATGCGCCAAGTGGATGGCTCTCCAAATTCCGTGCAATGAACTCACATTTAATGGATGAACCGGACGCCTCGACTTCAACTAAACGGCTATTAAAAGCACTCGAGAAGCGAAACAGCCGCATCATTAAAGACGTGTCAGATGCGCCGGCTAGACAGCACATCACACCCCTTCAAACACCAAGCGCCTCCCACAGATGCGCCCTGTACCGAGCGCATCACAGAGGATGCGCCCCCATACGTCCCCATACCCTTAGTAGAACGTCAACCAACGTGCCCACTCAGCTGTCCATCGAATGTCACCAACATTAAATGCTGAACTGACAGAGTTGGCAGCACGACTCCCCAAGCCTGAACGGTTGACAGCTTTTGTAGAAAACGAAGCGTCCACAACGTCAGCAACATCATGACTTTACTTCGACGGCTACAGCCACGTGGCCACTCAACCGCCCGCATGCGCCTCCGCAGCCATGCGCCTAAACCTGCATGCGCCTCAAAAGCTATACGCCTCAGACCCTCCACTGATCCCTAAAGACAGAAGAAGAGTCTCCAGTTGAAGCTTTGCATGCGCCTCAAAAGCCATGCGCCCCAGACTGATCTCTGATCCCGAAAGACAGAAGGAAAGTCGCTCGCATGCGCCTCAAAAGCCATGCGCCCAGAACGGCTCGTGACTCCTAAAGGTCACGAGCCAAAATCTCATCATGCGCCCAATCCAAGGCACATCCCACCAAATCATCCCCCCCATCAGATCCGAGATCTCCGAGCCATGAGTCGACGACACGTGTCCTTTGACTCAACTCATCCAAGATTTCAGCAACAGAAAGATCTTCTCCTCTGCTACGTGCCGGCTCACAACAGCAGTGTGAAGAATTCAACCCCTCAAGTAGGGCGCATCATCCATGCGCCTCCATCAGCAATCTCCACGTGGCATCCCCACGTACCGACGCATCCTACATATGAGCGCATGAGCAGCCAACCTGCCCAGCTATAAATAGAGGGATCATTTCCTTCTTATCGACAGACAGCTACACAGACAGATACGAGCAAAGATACCACCCGAGAGGCAGATACAGACATTCAACGTCTTCTTCCTCTCAGCAAGCTCCAGCACCCAGAGCAATCTACACCTTCAGAGAACTGATAACCGTCGTCAGCCCGTCAACGGAGTCAACGCATTACCACGCGCTCCATTGGCACTAGGAACCCAGTTTAAACAAAAGTGTACTCCTAGGACTACATCCAAGTCCTATATTGTAACACTGTTCTGTTTGTATTAAAGTTTTCAATCAAACAATTTTAATGGCAAACAAGCTGGCGACTCTGCTGGGGACCTCTTTCTCTTCCTCCGAAAAAGTCGTGTCACAGGCCGACGACGTGAAGGTGGGCTCCTCCCACAAGATGCTGGTCGTGCGCCTCAATCAACAGGCATACGAGGAGTTCATTTCTGAAGGAAGTGCGAGTCCTTCGAAGCGGCTGCCGAAGCCGAAGAAGACCCGCCGTGTCTGGATGCGCAAGGTCGACGCCTCGGGCACCACCACTGAAGGGAATGCGCCAATCCAGCCCTCCCTTCCTGCTGACGTTCTCAGTAACCAAGGTGCGCCCGCTGATGCAGCGCATCTCTCGGGGAAGCGTGCGGTTGACCACGTTCCCCAGCCATCTCCCTCTCAGGCGAGGAAGATGTGTCGACGGAGCAGGGGAGCAGCCAATGCCCCGCGCATCACCTCTGATGCGCCACAAAAAGTCTCTGTCTTTGACAGACTCACTCGCTGTAATGGCGAGGAGAATTTGGATACTGAGTACTATGCACCCCAGCGGGCTAGTACAAAGAAATCCAAGACGGCACGGGCCATGCGCCACAAACGTGCTATGCCAGCAGCAGGTCAGAGGCACGCGTTCACAATTACGCGCGCTGCCGATGGCAAGCTGTACAAGGTCGAATCAGGTGCCTCTGTACCGAAAATGACTCGACCTTCAAAGTTCTCATCTCACTTGGGCGCATCTACTGCGTGCACAACCAAGTCGAGTGAGGCAAATTCAGTAGACTTGAACTCCCGCGCCTCCTCTGGTTGTGCGTTTGAGGTCCGTTCAAGTCACTTCAAATGTTGTGGTTCCCCCACTACTGATCGTGATGCCTGCTTGGTATTAGATCAGGGGGCGCAGCACCCACCTGTCCATCCCGACGTTTGGCCTTGTCATGCGCCTGAAGGGGGTGTGAAGGTCGCACTCTCCTCCAACGACCTGCGTAACGTGATCACTCACAAACGCCGGTCTGGAGAGTCGACCAACAGGCACGATGCGCCTCTCATGGGGCATACTTGTACGGTGGTCACCATCAACTGCTGTTGCAAGGCAACAGTACTACCAAGGCAGTCAGCCTTCCAGCGACTGCAATCATCGACACCCCTCCGACATCGCCTCGGGATGAAGGTGTCAACAGAAGAAGAGCCAAGGGTTGCTTCATGCAACGTGACCTCCAACTCTTCGTCAGTCCGGAAGACGACTGGCAATTCCTCGTCTTCATCCAAAAGCCAGCCAAGGAAAACCAAGGCAGCTGTCTCGACCTCTGGAGTGTTCGAAGGCACTCGGTCGAGGAAGAAGTTTTTGGAGGAAACTGGGGGTAGTCAGACCCTTGTTAAGCCTCCTTCTGAAGACGAAGATGTCCAAAGCACAGCTGCGGCGGATCTTCGTCCTCAAGGTGAAGTCAGCCTCCCAGAAGCCCCTCAAAACGAGGATGTCCCCCAGGACACAGCTGGGGGTAGAGACGAAGAGGCCCTTCAAGATGGAGCTGGGGGCAATCAGGCCCCTGCAGATGCGCACGTCGAGAATGACCTCCAGAATGTGGCTGGGGGTGGCCAAGGTGGAACACCAGGAGAGGTGACTCCTCCACATGAAAGTGAGGCCGAAAGCGAAGCCTCAACTAATCCATCCACTCCCGGCCGTGTCAGGACAGTATACGTGACTGGGGGTGATTCCGAGTCTGATGCGCCGCCGCAAGACATTGTCCAGCGCATAGACTCATTAGAGGGAGGACTCAAAACTCTCTCTGCCTCTATGCAAGCACTGACTCAAGCAGTGTTTGATATACGGTCGGCCTTGACCAGAACACCTTCAACCGGTCCCGACCCAGGAGCCAATGGGGAGTCGAGTGTACCCCTTCAACGGGCACCCTCAGATACAGAAGCACCCCGGACGTCGGAGCCCTCAAACGCTCCACTCCAGATAGTGCCACCTTCCCTGACTCCTAGCTCCACGGAGGATGTGGTCGAAATGATCAAGGACTTGCGGGAGCGCTTCGAGTCCAAAAACAGGCAAGAGGAGCGCCAGAAGATGGACATTCCCCAGCCTTATCCCCTCGAGTGGAACAAAGTGGTTTATCCTCCAAAATATAAACCACAAACACTCACGCCGTACGACGGGAAGGACTCTCCGCGTCGGTACCTGACATATTTCCAGTCACAGACGGGGCATCTTCCAAAGGAGGACGCGCTCCTCACCAGCATCTTTGTTGGGGCTCTAAAAGGGGTGGCGTATGACTGGTACTGCAGTCTCCCCGACAATTCTATATCGTCCTTCGACGACTTGACGCGCCTCTTCCTCGATCGCTTCTACGACGGCGGGAAGGACATGATGATGGCATCTCTCATAGAGATACGCCAGAAGGAGAAAGAAACGGTTCGGGTGTTCATCGAACGCTTCCGACAGGCCTGCTTCAGGCTACCTCCAGGCATGCCAGAGCATGCACTCCTCTCCTCTTGCAGCATGAACATGCTGCCTGTAGTGAAGCTCTGGCTCAACTCTACTCTCCCTCCCGATTGGAGCTCCCTCATCATCGAAGCTGAAGCCGCAGAAAAGAAGACGGCCAATGCACGTCTCCTGGGTGTCAGCTTCCCCGCCTTTGATGATAAGGGGAAAAGGTCTGCAGCCAACAACTCCGGACGAGAAGCAAAGGGGAAACAGGCATTGACTGTTAATGCCTCAAAAGGCGCATCTGCGCCTACTCAGAAGCCTCCACTGGCACCGAGACCCAAGGAGGTGTATTCATTCAATGACGAAGACACCCTGCAGCTCTTTGAAATACTGAAGTAGGGTGACAAGATCAAGCTCCCGGACCCAAAGCGGCCCGATGAAGTCGGGAAAGTGGACAACCCGAGGTACTGTCACTACCATCGGTTTGTCGGACACCCGACCAAGGACTGCTACGTCCTCAAGAATTACATCCAGCGCATGATCAATGCCGATGTAATCTCCGTCGACTATGAAGAGAAGACGGTATCAGCCAATGTGGTATCGCTTCAGTTCGGCACCTTGCCGTCGACCAGCACACAAGATGGCGTCGTCCGCATCCCCAAGGCGACAATGGAGGTGGTAAACTTGCCACCTACCCGTGACAATGCGAGTGGACTCGTCCCACTCACCACACCTCGAGGAGAGGTCCTTTGGGTTCACCCCGACCTCGTCTCCGAGGTGACTCAACCCGAGGTACGTTCTACCTCCAAATCAAAAGGCAGGAAGATCAAGTCTTGCCGTACGGTCTCTTCTTCAACGGAAGAGGCACTTCCAGTGCAGACGCGTGCACAACAGAACACTCAGCCTGGCGAAGCTGCCGCCGAGGCGGTGCCTCCTGGCACCATTCCTGAGGAGGGCTCGTCCAAACCCTCCGCAGCCAATAAGCAGAAGCAGGTGGAGGCTCGTTTCGACAGACCTCTACGGAAGGAGAATGCCTCGGGGCTAGTCAAGCCCCACAACTTTGACATACTGGCACAACTGGCCAGTACTCCTGCGTGCCTGTCTTTGTTTGAGCTCCTGCGTCTTTCCAAAGACTCCCGAGAAGCTCTCTGCGAAGCTCTGAAGGACGCTGAATCCTTTCTCAGCCAGGTCAAGCAGCCTGAAGACCTCCCAACCACTTGTGCGCACTGTCATTGTGCGGATGAAGTTATCCCAAACATAACTTTCACCCAACAAGACATGCTGCTCAAGCACCACCGACATAACCGACCGCTGTATTACACAGGGTACATCGGTTCAGTCAAGGTGAGCCGGATTCAGATCGATCCGGGGTCTTCCCTCAGCATCATCCCGAAGGCACTGCTATCGAAATTGGGTATCCCAATGTACCGGCTGGCGCCCTCCAACACAACCATCAGTGGCTTCAACGCTAGCAAAAGTGAGCCACTGGGCAAGATCCGACTGAAGTGTCACATCGGCAACCTCAAAACTGAGGTGACCTGTTATGTGGTGGATGCCGAGGTCAACTACAACATCCTGCTCGGCCGACCATGGCTATATGAGTACATGGTGGTGTCTTCCACGCTCCACCAATACATGAAATATGTATCCACCAACGGCGTCATCCGGACGGAGTTCGCAGACATCGATCCTTTCAAAGGGATTGAAGCCTACTTCACCGATTCCGACTTGTACAAGCCACTTGACGAGGAGGAAGCCAACGATGCTGATGATGAGGCAGAGACGACAACAGAGCCGGACACGGAACCTGAGGTGACTCCAGACGCCTCTTTGAAGATTCGACTGAAGGGCAAACCACCCCAGAAGGTGCCCCCAATGAGCATCAAGCTATCAGGGAAAGCACCGACTCCTGAGGCTCCCCTGAAAATATGCCTCAAGGGAAAGCCGCCTCAAACACCGGCTCCCCTGGTGGCAAAATTACAGGGGAAAGCACCACTCACAGGAGGCGCAGTTGAGGAACCTCTGAAGGTACGTCTCAAGGGCAAGCCCCCGCAGTCATCCAAGACGTCAGAGAGGGCTCATATAACCCTCTCGGACCCCAAGATCAAAGCTGTGGTGGACTCTCCTGATCCAGCCCCAGTGCTCACAGACGAGGAGCTTGGTGAATATATCTCTGCTGATGTAGATGCACCCTCCTTAGACAATGTAATCCCACGGGATAAAATCTCGTACTTCATCAATAATAGAGTGTCTTTTAATTATTCTTGTCTTTCACATTGGAATGCCATGTATACATTAGATAACGCTCTACGGTCGTTGCAAACACAAATAACGACCGTCCATAATGTAAATCAAGTAGTTCCGTCTCAAGGAGTCTGTTTCATAGCCCCTCCACGAAGCCGAGACGAAGGATCCATCATTCTGGGCAAAGTCGAGCGTCATCAAGACCTCCCGCCACTCGAGCCAGAACCCGATACCGGCAGAGTACAAGTCTATCGGTACACGGATACGGCAAAGCACATCATCCAAAAGATGGGCTACGACCTGAAAAGCAACAAAGGCCTAAACTACGGCAAGGGTCGACATCTCCCTCTTCGGCTTCCAACACCCAAAGGAAAGCCGCAGGACTACTACAACAAAACTCGACGGGGGGTAGGCTATGTCACGCCGCCATCAACTCCGAAGAGTTCAGACGAAGAACGCGTAGAACATTCCCACTCGTCCGAAGCATCAACTTGGGATTTCGATACCAGTATCGAATCATTCTTCAAGAAGGTGCTGTCAGCTAACATGACGTCAGCACAACCACAAAAAGGTGAAGGCGAAGACCAAGCGTCGGAACCCTTCGAGGAAGAACCCTGGGCTCAATGCCTAGGAGAACAATGGGAGTCTCGTTTTGAGATACGTGAACCTCCCACCGAAGATGAAGTCGAGCAGATCGACCTTGGGGACGGATCTTCTTCCAAACCCATCTTCATCAGCAAAAGCCTACAAGGAGAAGACCGAGAGTCTCTAATCCAGCTAGCTAAAGAGTATATCGACGTCTTTGCTTGGAGCTACGAAGATATGCCGGGACTCGATCCACAGATCGTAATGTATAGGTTGAACATCTTATCTGATGCCAAACCTATCAAACAACAACAGCGACGTTTCCGTCCGGACATCATGAATGCCATCGATCAGGAGGTGGACAAACTCCTGACCAACGGCTTCATCCGTGAGGAATAGCACCCAGATTGGGTAGCCAACGTCGTACCTGTCACCAAGAAGAATGGAAAGATACGAGTCTGTATCGACTTCAGGGACCTCAACTCTGCTTGCCCGAAGGACGAATTCCTGCTTCTAATCACCGATGTAATGATCGACAACACATGTGGCTTTGAACGCATGTCCATCATGGACGGGTATTCAGGCTACAATCAAATCAAGATGTTTCTCGATGACGCAAAACACACGTCATTCAGGACTCCGAAAGGTATTTTCTGCTACACAGTGATGCCTTTCGACTTGAAGAACGCCGGTACAACATACCAACGAGCTATAAGCACCATCTTCCGTCAACATCTTTGCAAGACAGTCGAATGTTATATTGACGACATCGCAGTCAAGAGCCGCCTCAAAGGAGATCACCTACAGGATCTGAAGACAGTCTTCGATCTCATGCGGGCACATCAACTCAAAATGAACTCCGCTAAATCCTTCCTGGGGGATTCTAGCGGCAAATTCTTGGGCTTTGTCATTACGGCGAAAGGCATTCATGTTGATCCCGAGAAGACCAAAGCCATCCTCAACATGGACCCTCCAAAGAATCTTCGAGAACTTCGGGGCTTATAGGGACGTCTGACATACATCCGGAGGTTCATAGCAAACCTCTCCGGTAAATGTCAATCCTTTACTCAGCTCATGAAGAAGGGAGTCTCTTATGTCTGGACAGAGGAGTGCCAAAAGGCTTTCGACGACATCAAAGCCTACTTGACGAGCCCACCAGTCCTGGTGGCACCTGTCGCCGGCAAACCATTTCTCCTCTACGTCCGTGCCATGGACAATTCCCTTGGCGCTCTGCTGGCTCAGAACAGCGACACAGGCTATGAGCAAGCAATCTACTACCTCAGTCGAACGCTCATCGGGGCCGAACACCGGTACAACCCCGTTGATCAAAAGGAGTGCTTGGCTTTGGTGTTTGCCATCCAGAAGACTCGTCATTATGTCTCGGGCCAGACGATTCATGTCATTTCCCGAGTCAATCCGCTCAGAGTCCTCATGACGAAGCCAGGTTCATTGAACTCCCGGCTAGCCACATGGGCGATCTTGCTAACACCGTACAATATGGTGTTTGTCCCGCAAAAAGCTGTTAAAGGTCAAGCCTTGGCTGACTTTTTGGCTGCACACCCCATCCCAGAATCCTCAAAACTCTATGAAGACATCCCGGATGAGGTCCAAGAATCCAACGTCACCGAAGGAAGCTCCGTTTGGCGGATGTTTTTTGATGGCGCTTCAAGAACAGACCCCAAAGACCAAATCATCGCAGGAGTGGGGGTAGTCTTGGTCTCTCCCGATCAGTTGGTCATCCAGCGTGCTTACTCCCTTTCGAAGCCATGCTCCAATAATATTGCCGAGTACAACGCACTCATCATGGGACTTCAGCTCGCACAACAGAGGGGGGTGGACCATCTGGAAGCCTACGGTGACTCAAAACTCGTCGTGAACCAGATTCGGGGGCAGTACGTGGTTCGCCATAAAGATCTGATCCCTTACCATGAAGTTGCATTGAACATCATTTCAACCTTCACCGGTTTCTTCATCGAACACGTACCTCGTCTACAAAACTTGGAGGCTGACGCTCTGGCTGGCCTCGCATCCTCATTGGCAGCGCCCTTTGGGACCCAACACTATGTCACGATAACTGGCCGAGACTTGGTTTGTCCTAGAAACAACCTATGCTTGCGAGTAACTCACGCCATGCCGACGAACACTGGTGTTAATGTCCGAGACTGGAGGTTCCCGTTCATCGACTTCGCCGTCCACGGAATCCTTCCAGAGGACCCGAAGGAAGCTGTCTCAGTCAGGAGACTCTCTCTTCGATTCTACTACGATACAGCTACCAAAATGCTGTACCGACGCTCCTTCGATGGGCTCCTCCTTCGATGCCTGTTCAACGAAGAAGCAGCCGAAGCTCTTCGAGAAGCTCATGACGGAACTTGCGGAGCTCATCAGCCCGGTCCTAAGTTGCAGGATCGACTGCGACGTATGGGCTACTACTGGCCAACCATGGTCGCCGATGCTGTTGAATATGCTAAGAAGTGTCATGTATGCCTACTTCATGCAGACTTCATACATACACCGTCTGAACCACTACATCCTACAGTCGCCTCTTGGCCCTTTGAAGCCTGGAGAATGGACATTGTGGGACCAATCACCCCTTCTTCATCAAGAGGACACCGCTTCATCCTGGCCATCACCGATTACTTCTCCAAATGGGCAAAAGCAGTCCCACTGGCGGAAGTAAAGAGCTCCAGGGTGGTCAGCTTTATCAAACACCATGTTATTTAACGTTTCGGAGTACCCCGACGGATCATTCATGACAATGGTCCTCAGTTTATCAGCCATATTTTTAGCAGGTTCTGTGACAAGAATCGTATTCAAAATGTGGCATCCACCGCCTACAATCCGGCTACAAACGGGTTAGCAGAGGCATTCAACAAAACTATTGTCAGGCTACTCAAAAAGGTCATGGCATCTAACAAACGCGACTGGGACGAAAAGCTTGGCGAATGCCTTTGGGCCTACCGCACAACGGTACGGACCCCAACAGGCAACACACCATTCTCCCTGGTCTACAAAAGCGAAGCGGTACTGCCTCTCGAGATCCAGATACCCTCACTCCGCGTAGCAATAACAAACAAACTCACAGAAGAAGACAATCAACGTCGTCGTCTGCGGGAACTGGAGGAACTCGATGAGACGCGTCTCCTGGCTCAACAACGCATCGAACTCTACCAAGCCCGTATATCACAGACTTTCAATAAGAAGGTCAAACAAAGGACTTTCTAAGTTGGCGACCTGGTTCTAGCAGTCAGAAGGCCAATGGTGTTAACTCACAAGACACCAGGAAAGTTCGAGCCCAAGTGGGAAGGACCTTTCATCATAGAGACGGTATACTCAAACGGTGCTTACCGTCTCGCCAAACCCAATAGGGACTTGTTCATGATGCCCATCAACGACAAGTTCCTAAAGAAGTACTATTCTTGACATCCTTCAGACATGTACTTCCCCAAAGGGGATCTGTGGGCCCAATCATCGGGACTTACACACAATCTCCTTCCACAAACTCATACGCTTCTGGAACCCAGCTGTTCCGTGGCATCCTTCAGTAGAAAGACAACCACGTCCACATCATCTCTGAGTTGTTCCTCTACACCCTACAAAGTGGAATCTTACACTACGTAAGCCGACGCTACCCTTCATGTTTACCACGTCCACATTACCGCTGAGTAAACATCTCGTACAAACAACCCCTGCGTTGTCGTACATTGATCGCCGAACTTCCACGTCCACATCACCTCTGAGTTGTTCAACGTATCCCCTAAGATCATTCCTACCACGTCCATAATACCTCTGAGTAGGAAGATTCTATCATTTTGAACCTAATGATTGCCATGTCCACATCACCTCTGAGTAAACATATTGGTTCTTTCAAACTTATTATCTGTACCTAAAAACCAAGGTACGCAAAAGATAATAGGTCCACACAAATCATCAAGTTCATAATAACAAAAATGAACACATCACAAAAAAGGTTATGTACTTCTTTATTTTCTAAAAAAAGAGAGAATACAGAACCATATTATCCCCCAGCAAGGGTTGCAAAAGAACATAAAAAAGGGAGAAGCTACAATCCCTGAACCTCTCCAGGATGGGCTGAGAGCTCTCTGACTCGACGTCTTAAGTCGGCTGTACGGGTCTCCACAGTCGCCAGGACTCGACGCTCAGCTTCTTGACGCATCAATTCAATAGCCTTAGCGGAAGTTTCGCTCTCATGCTTCTCATCAAGCTGTTGTCGCTGCTGAGCCAAGACAAGAGTCCACTGAGTAAAAGTCGCTTCCTCCTTCTTGAATGCTGCGTGTTCAGCCTGGACACGTTCGGCATCTAACTGGAGTCGGGCCCGTTGGTCCTCAAGGCGGCGCATCTGGGTGTTGATCTCTGCGATGTTAGCATCCAACGCAGCTCGCGTTTCCATCGTCTTCTTCATGGACTGAGACAACTGCTCTACCGCAGCCTCAGTCTCAGCCACCTCGTGCTCTCAAATGCCCACAGTGGCCTGGTAGGAAGACTCGATCTCGGCAATCAACTTCTCCTTCTCCACATCTATCAGGACGGAGAGGTCATTTCGCTGGATGCGCTGAAGTTCCGCAAGCCGCTCGTCCAGCTCGATCACCGAAGCCTCCAGAATTTCGGCCATATGGTCGTGGCCTTGGTGAACGCGGATCAGCTCGATACAGGGCATTGCCAGAGTTCTTGCCATCGTAAAGCTCCCGTTGGCATCCATCACCGCAGATATACCCCTCTGCAGTATTTTGTACACCCCCTCGACGAGGAATTTCACATATTCGTCTGCATCCGCCAGTACCTACGGCGTCATAGCAGGAGTTGGAGGAGCTACTACAGTTAGCGGACCGGAAGAAGATCCGCCAACCTCAACCTGCGAGGCTTGAACCTCGGCAACAATAGGCTCTTCGTCAACAGGGGCTGGACTGCTAGCCTGAGGAGCTGAAGCAACAGAGGAAGCCGGCACAGGCGTCGAGATAGTTTCCCAAGTGGAAGGAGCAACAGAGGGTTCCACACCCTTGCCCTTCTCAATCCCGGAGGAACTACCGATGTCAACGGCCACTCCTTCGGCCCCCAACGTTCTATCAACCGCCAGTATCTCCCCTGGCAGAATGGGAAGATCATCACGTATCTCTTGACCCGCCTCAGCGGTCGTGATCGGCAGACGGGTCTCGTCATCAAATCCCTCTACAGGGATAGGATCTGTCAACACCTCCTGATCGGTAGCCACCTTGACCACTGAGGCTGGGGTAGGACTCGGCAATGATACCGCCGATTCCCCCTCATCAAGACAAGGAGGGAAATCAACCCCCTCCTCTGTTCCAACCATACCTGTTGCCCCCGCAACAGGTTCTTGCAATTCTATTGGACCCACGGCGTCCAAGACCGACGCTGTGGCCTTCATCTTCTCGGGAGCTGCTGCATCTTCAGCTTCCCTTCTGACATAATCCGGGGATTCTGGAATCTCTACAACAACATTCTCGGGATGCTCCTCCATGGGAGACATCATAGTTGGCGGAATACGCACTTCAGACGAGCCCGCCATCTCCTTTGGCCTGCTCCCACCAGATTTTGGAGTGCGGGGCTTTCTTTTCAGCGGCTCCTACAAAAAAAAAGGAGAAGCATTGATTACATAAGAAGCCGAACTTGGAACCAAGCCTTACGGGACGCCTTACCTCTGCAGATGCTGAGTCCGAGGACACCGTCGGTGACGATGCCTTCTTCTGCTTCTTCGATGCAGGAGAGTCGACCTTTGTATCTGCACGCCTTTTCGTTTGATCGACCGAGGGTTTTGCCTGACCCCCGGTAGATACGGCGGGAGTGCCTCGATAACCCGACTCGGGCGGACGGTACGATCGAGCCTTCGCCAGAGTGTCTGCACCCGCTACTAAATGGGTGCCTGCAATAAAATTGGTCTCCCTATCATAGTCGGCGGGCGCGGCAGCCATAGCACAGTAAAATTTGGCGGCTAAGTAAAGAATCGGCGGACGCAGATTCTGGACAGGGAGCGTAAAACGGGCTCCAGTACATCCGGTATTATAGTAATGCCAAGCTCGCGCACCATCCAGCAAACTTCCAGCGTACCCCAAGGTGATGCTGGGATTATCCAACATCAATTGAGCGTACCCGAATTGCCTTGCAAAGCGGCTCGGCAAATACGGTTCCAGGTAACACTGGTTCCTGTTCCGATATACCAAATGGGACGGCCGGATACTTTGCAACCAGCGAAATCCCCATGGAGACAGAGTTGTGGCATCTTCACCAGAGTCCATCAGATCTTCATTGGCCTCAAAGTCGGAAAAGACAGGACCAACTTTGGCGATCTTCCATCCCAGAAGATGGGATAAAACTTTCCTGCAAACAGGAACCCCAGTGTGTGACCAGTTCCTTCGGTGGAAACGACGGAGGAATGCATCTCCGGACATGTGGTCTTCTTCCGAACCCGGGCTCATCACATTGGGATGGTGTAAAATTAACCACCCCATCAAATAATGGAACGGCAGTTCGGCACGCGGGAAGTTGTTGTTTTTGCCTCGCTCATGAACGACATCTTCCGCAAATTCTCGTAGACCCCGCAGCAGGTTACACACCATTGCGGGGAGTAAAGCTAAAGGACGGCCGAAGGCCAACTTCACAGCCGGCAGAATTAAGTTCCGAGTTACCCTCTCTACAGAGCCAGACCCGCCTGAGAAGACATGGTTCCGGAGCCAAATCATGAGATACGCGACTAATACTGCTTTTGGCGACATCCGATAGGTGAGATGCCAAAAATAGCTATAAGAGCGTTCATCCGACTGCTGGTCCTCGTTCTCCCAGGGATTTTTCTCGCCTAACCTGCTCATTTCGGAAAGCACCTCGTTACGAGAAAGTGCCGGCGGAGTAGAAAAATGGGAAGGATCCTCTTTGTCCTGCCTAAAGATGTGATCTCTCCAAGCAGTCACATGAGGCTGTGTCCTGTCCCTATCCTTCTTCTGCATATAGTAGTGGTGACTCGCTACTTCTTTGAAGACAACCATCATCTCATCAGCGCTGTCCCCCAAGACCTGGAATTCTTTATTGGTCGGAAAGTACTCCTCGTAAGGTTCCGATCCCCAGGGGAGTTTTGATACCTCGTGCATCTCATGAAGCGCGAGCCCCAGCTCCCCCACTGGAGTGAAGAAGGTCCCAGTATGAGTATCAAACATCTCCAAAAGCGCAAGGAACATGTGCCTGTTAATTTCTACACCTGCCTGAGTGGCACGGATCGCGGCGGTCAGCCCAATCTCTTGGAGCTCAGTCTGAAACCGCGACAGAATCCAATGTGTCAGTTTGTCCCATTTTGAAACATAATGACACCAACCCTCTACCCGAAACTCTTCCTTGGGGTATGATTATTCCATCAACAACATGCGACGAGCAAAAGTCGAGGCACCCAAGGCAAAAGTATTGACGGGAACATCACTATAAATACTCCCAGGACGAAGAGTCCGCCAGGTGAAAGAGGCACCAGCTCGCGAGGCGGCCAGAGTATCCTTCTGATCAGAAGAAGAATCAATTCTGATGATGCCTGCTACTGCTCCCCCCTGAGATGGAGTAAGGTCCCAGGACATTCTCCTCTTGGAAGCAAGACGACAGAAAGCTAACAAAGGCCACTGACGATCGAGCTGCCTGACAGTCATATGCACACCCCTGGCTGTAAAGAACCAGTCTTCTTTGACCTTCAGCACCTTGGCTTCAGTAGAAGAAAGGCGGTCTCCGAACAGGAACTCAGGCTTTAAGAAGGTCACTTTATCGGAAGTGGCAGATTTCAGAACGCCACGTTCCATCATTCGTTTGAGGAACCCGTGATGTTGGTCCCAAATTTGAGCCATTCTTTCGGGATGCTGATCCAGCATAATAGCCGCTTGAGCAGGGTTTATCCCCTCTTCATCATTATCTACTCCCATCTGGCAGAGCGCGGCGTCCAGGAGCACTTCGTTCAAGAGCGGGATAGTCATCGACACTGACAAAAATGCAAAGATATCGTCAAAAGCGCGTATCGAGCGCATCTGAAAAAGAAGCCTCGGCGCATCATCAGGGTCTAAACCCATGCGCGTCAGCGGTAGAGCCTCGGCACATCATCAGGGTTTATACCCATGTGCGTCAGCGATAGGGCCTCGGCGCATCATCAGGGTTTACACCCATGCGCGTCAGCGGTAGGGCCTCGGCGCATCATCAGGATACAAAACCCATGCGCGTCAGCAATTAAAACCTCGGTGCATGATAAAAGCCTAAGCCTATGCACGTCGGCGAAAAAGATATCAATACTCAAAGTCCATATACGTTGGGAAATAAGAACGAGACACTAAAGCTCACCGACTACCGCCGGCCGAACTTCGACAGGCGGGCGAGGAATGTCACTCACGACAGCCTCTACAGGCTCCTTCTCTTTCCCCTTTTCTTTGCCGACACCGCCGCGAGGAGTCTTGGGAGCCATCTCTCAAAGAGGAAGAAATTAGGGTTTTAAAGAAAGAACTCTAAAGGAGGCAAAGGCACAGAGCAGAAGAACTCTCTCTCTCTCCGTCTCTTGCCTATTTATAGGCTGTGGTCGTACGCGTGAACCGATGACGAGTGATCTCAGCCGTCGCCTCGGGTCCTGTGAAGATAACAGCAGATAAAACCAAAAGATCATCATTAATCTTTTCGGTTACCGAGGCATTATCATATGCATTAACTAAGAAGAGCATGCGCCCTGATCGCCATGCTTCTTATTCAAAGTATTCCAAAACTTATTCAAAAGTTTTGAAAACTTTGAAGGGGGTCTTGTAGAAGCATGGAATTTTACAACCAGAAAGCCCATGCGCCAGACACTACATGCGCCAGAACTCGGACAAGAACACTTCATAGCAAAGTCAATAAGTATAGACATTTGAAGAAGGACTTTTTATTTATATACAAAAGTCTATTACATGTCTAGAAAAGGTTGTACAAAGGAGAATTTCTACAAAGGAAAGTTCCTAAGTCTACAGCCAGCAGCCACCATGCGCCTCCAGAAAGGCGCAGCAGCCACCATGCGCCGCCAGTTAGGCGCAGCAGTCACCATGCGCCACCTGATAAGCGCAGCAGATACCATGCGCCTCCATCCAGGCGCATCCCACCATCTCTTCAGCAGCTCAGTTATGTGTATCCAGCTCAGTTATGTGCATCCCTTCAGCAGTCCAGTTATGTGCCGCTCTTCCAGCCAGGCTCACCTGATAAGTGCTTTGACTAAACAAAGCATTTAACCCTCTGGCTGGAACCAAGGAAGAGAAGAGCACCGTAAATCTGTGGCCAGGGGAGGCTTCGAAAGAGCCTCCAAAGGCCAAGGAGGACTGTAATCGAAATACGGCTAAAGGAGCAGCTTTCAACACAACCAGAGTGGGCGACACCCACTTTGAAGGAAGAGAGAGCCTAGCACCGCCATTCCGATCTACGGCTCTTCCGGAACAACGGAGACGAGGCCCGAGCATCCCCATCTTTGGATGCAACAGGCACCTTCCGCCCGCCTCGGAAGCCCTCGACTCCGTCTTTTGGATGTAACAGTCAACTTCAAGTGCATCAACGACGACATGGCGTCTCATCTTCACCCTCGGGAGCACTTCGTCAACAGAATGCACCCGAGAACCCGAGTTCATGTTGGAAAAATGTGAAAGAACGAGAGGCCAACCTTCACTCCATACCACTATTTATAGGCCGGGCAGATCAAACCCATGTGCCAAGTGGATGGCTCTCCGAATTCCGTGCAATGAACTCACATTAAATGGATGAACCGGACGCCTCGACTTCAACCAAACAGCTATTAAAAGCACTCGAGAAGCGAAACAGCCGCATCATTAAAGACGTGTCAGATGCGCCGGCTAGACAGCGTATCACACCCCTTCAAACACCAAGCGCCTCCCACAGATGTGCCCTGTACCGAGCGCATCACAGAGGATGCGCCCCCATACGTCCCCATACCCTTAGTAGAACGTCAACCAACGTGCCCACTCAGCTGTCCATCGAATGTCACCAACATTAAATGCTGAACTGACAGAGTTGGCAGTACGACTCCCCAAGCCTGAATGGTTGACAGCTTTTGCAGAAAACGAAGCATCCACAACGTCAGCAATATCATGACTTTACTTCGACGGCTACAGCCACGTGGCCACTCAACCGCCCGCATGCACCTCCGCAGCCATGCGCCCAAACCTGCATACGCCTCAAAAGCTATACGCCTCAGACCCTCCACTGATCCCTAAAGACAGAAGAAGAGTCTCCAATTGAAGCTTTACATGCGCCTCAAAAGCCATGCGCCCCAGACTGATCTCTGATCCCGAAATACAGAAGGAAAGTCGCTCGCATGTGCCTCAAAAGCCATGTGCCCAAAACGGCTCGTGACTCCTAAAGGTCACGAGCCAAAATCTCATCATGCGCCCAATCCAAGGCACATCCCACCAAATCATCCCCCCCATCAGATCCGAGATCTCTGAGCCATGAGTCGACGACACGTGTCCTTTGACTCAACTCATCCAAGATTTCAGCAACAGAAAGATCTTCTCCTCTGCTACGTGCCGGCTCACAACAGTAGTGTGAAGAATTCAACCCCTCAAGTAGGGCGCATCATCCATGCGCCTCCATCAGCAATCTCTACGTGGCATCCCCACGTACCGGCGCATCCTACATATGAGCGCATGAGCAGCCAACCTGCCCAGCTATAAATAGAGGGATCATTTCCTTCTTACCGACAGACAGCTACACACAGACAGATACGAGCAAAGATACCACCCGAGAGGCAGATACAGACATTCAACATCTTCCTCCTCTCAGCAAGCTCCAGCACCCAGAGCAATCTACACCTTCAGAGAACCGATAACCGTCGTCAGCCCGTCAACGGAGTCAACGCATTACCACTCGCTCCATTGGCACTAGAAACCCAGTTTAAACAAAAATGTACTCCTAGGACTATATTCAAGTTCTATATTGTAACACTGTTCTGTTTGTATTAAAGTTTTCAATCAAACAATTTTAATGGCAAACAGTACTCGCCTGCTATCTGAATGTCCAAGGTAAAGATACTGTCCGAGGAGAGGTGTCTGGCTCCTAATTAGAACAGCACAAGTCACAACATGTCCAGAAGGGTAATATAAAGCACTACAATGTATTCTACATGAATCTAGGTCAAACTAGGCCAAAGTCAACCCTTGGTCAACTCTGGTCAACTGCACTAGTCAAACTAGGTCATGTCCTAACCCAGCAAGTCTTACTAGGCCTAACCAGACTATCCTAGCAAGCACACATCAATACAAGGCTATACAAGCCAACATACACCCAACTCTATATAGCATGCAATTATTCAATACTCAAATAGGCAAGAATTCACATTGGATATACACTAGATAATCTATTACTTTAAACTATATTTGTCTACACATATATACACATGCATATATTGGTATTCAACATTAGGTCTATAATCATGGTATTTCAAATGGTTATATAAACTTATATATTACAACACAATATGCTAACATATATATAATATACATACATAGCTAAGTTAACTGTATTCATAAATACTTATTTAAGAGGCTATGTGTGTGTATGTGAATATGACAAAGGGGCAAATAAGGGTTAAATGGGCATACATAGTGTATACATATCAAAGAGTGTCAAAGTGTAAGTGAACAAAGTGTCAAGTGTGATAGTGTCTACATAGTGTAAGGGGTACATGAGGTAATATAGGATTCGTGTTAACATAGAACATTACATCTCATTAACTTGTATATTGCATACATTACATCTATTATTACATTACATTCATGCTTGCATTCATTCATCATTCATTTATTCTCTTGCACTACTATATGTACCATACATTACATACTATGGAACCTACATAATCATTACAAGCCATACTTATACATGCTTACATTAGATAGGATACTTACACCTCATACATCATTTATTTAAACATTTATTCATGCTTGCATTCACTATTTAATTACATAATGTATATGTATTAACATGGGTTAAAATCAAATAGAACATTATATTACACACAAGGGTGCACAAAATATATATGCTGAATAGTAACTCCTACTAATAATCAATACTGTACCATCTCAGCATGAATTAAAATCTAGGATTAAAGTATGTTATAGATCTATGTGTTAGCTTTCCGAAACTTCAAACGGATCGCATTTTCGTTTCCGAAAACTCCCGGAATCGCGAAAACACCGAGAACGCGTTTGTCTTTCATATAGCTGACACTCAAATAATTCTCCCGAAAGTTACAGAAATAATTAGGCCTATTAATATATGTTTTTGGAAAGCTAACTTCAATATACTTCTTTTAAAAAAACGGAAGATTAAACCGAGCTTTGAGCTAGAAGTTATGATATTTCTAAGTTAGGGCTGAAATTAAAAACGTGGATAAAAATCATGACGGATTTGGGTAGTTTGAGACAAAAGAACACAAGTATATAACATAATATATCAAGAACTCACTCTCTACACTAATATATATATGTATGAGACACTATAGAATACATCTCTAATACAAAAATATGAGATTAAACATGTAATAATTCATTCATACATAACAACAACATATAGTGTGTCCAAATTTGGGGTTTTCCTACATGGACACAACCACAACACAAAGGACACTCCTATGACCTCCAAATGGACACGAAATGGACACAAATGGAGGTACAACCATGGGGGTCATTCCTATGGGTTCAAAATAGATCTATATGCATGAGAAAATAAAAAGGAGAAGGGATTTATACCTCCCGGTAGATCAAATCGAAAAAAAGCCTTCCCGGAGCGACACCGACACGTAGAGATTCCAAAAGGACACGAACGAGCTCCGAATCCTCCCAAACTTGGGTAGCTTCCTCCTTGGCTAGAATGGAGAAGGAAAGAAGAAGATTTGGTGGCAAAATGAAAGGATTTGGTGGAGAAATTGCTAGGGATTGCTCTCTAGAAATTTGGGGAAGAACAAGAGAGAGAGTGTGGATGAAAATAATGAAATGAACTTGAGCCTATCCTCTCCCAAAGTGGCTGGGCATATGGGGCTATTTGTCCTATTATGGTAAGGTCCAAAATGCCCCCACTAACCTATTCTATGAGTATTAGGAAAGGGCTAATTGGTTGGGGCTAAATTAGTCATTTTAAAGTCTCTAATCACACTAACCTTATCCATAATAATTAGTCTAACCTCTAACTAAAATATTTCTATCATGTGGACTAAAATTAATATCATGTGGGCCATGCCTAACTAGTGTGTGGGTCCCACTAGAGTTAAACTATCCCCGGGTCCCCGTTTCAAGTCGGACTGAGTTGAAATTCGAACCCGACTCAAATAACCCCAAAACAATATCATAAATAATAAAATAAATTTCAACCCCAAAATAATATCATAAATAATAAAAATAAATTTTAAAAATATTCAAAAATATAAAATGACAAAAATATCCCTGTTTCTGAAAACTGGGGGTGACAAATCTATCCACCTTAAAAAAATTTCGTCCTCGAAATTAAAACAAAGCAATCACAGAAAACACATGCAGAAAACAATCTCATTCAAATACTTTTAAAAAAAAAGCAATAAAAAAATCTCTTTGAGGCACATCAAACATTTGTAAATAAAAACTGATACGTGTCCGATACGGACACAAAACCATCACAAAATCACACCTATCAAAGGTCAAAATCAACAATCACCAACGCAATAAATATCAAAATAATTCAAAGAGGTCAAATGCAAAATATCCTTAGGCCAGAAATGACATTAAAATATCCTAGTCACATGGTTAGGCTCTAGGTCAAACAGTCTCTAGGGTTTTACTAGCAAAACATCAAAATCACAAGTCATGATTTTAAATAGTTTTAAAATAATTTAAAAATTACCAAAAATCATATCATGATTTAAATGTCAAATCAATAAATGATTAAAATTACAAAATTTCAAAATTACCCTCATTTTAGAGAACTGGGTGTTACAAGTCTACTCACCTTAGAAAAATTTCATCCTCAAAATTAAAATGTTCATACTCCTTCTAGGTCAAACCCCCCACAATCAAAGTCTCAGAACTTAAACAATCATACGATTTAAAAGGATGACATACAGGGTCATGGCATACGGTGGTAGTGAAAGTCTCATCTAGGTATACTAGTCATGCTAAACCAAAACGGTCATATGGTATCAAAATACACAAGCAATCTAGGGTGCTAAACTAGGAAAGATACAGAAATAACAATCATCAAGACTGTAAGGCAGTCTACCATCCTATATGAAAACTGGTACTTATCAAAATAAAATAAAGTTAACTACCATTTATCTATAAAGGGTACAGAAAAATCAAATTCAAAAATTAAGGAATTGAAAATCACTTGCATTGAAATCCAACCACAATATATATAGAGAGCGTTAGAGGGAGAAAAACTAGCATTATGTGTATGGGGACATATTCATATGGTTAGATAATAGGCGTGTGTGTATGTGAAATATACATAAAAGTGCATAGGAGGATTTGGGGTTTCAAACAATAACTATCAAGTTACACTAATCATGGCATATTGGTTAAACAATCTACAATACACAACTCATTTGCTCATAACATGCATGGCTAACCATGTATATATGTATATATAAAGAGATAGAGATTTAGTTATGTATGTATATACATTATAACATGTATGCCTAAGCTCTATATATATCTATATAGATATATAATCATGACATAGAGAGGAAGAGTTAGGTTACATGACAGGGTATACTAAGTTAGGGTGTGTGTGTGTCCTTGTACAGGGTTATAGCTTAGTATTGAAAGGTTAAACCCAGTTTTAGTTCAGCATTTACATACAAAATCTGAAAATAAGCTAACATTTAAACCAGTGCAATATTAACATAATACAATTTCAAAATTTAGGAGTTTGAAACATCACAACTAATCTCAATGCTCCCAATACATCCTAACATGATAGAAATGAAACCTTAATATACTATCAATACATTTATCTACGCATACAGTTCAATATTACATGTTAAATTTGAAATTGAACTAAATATGGAAAATAATGTAAAAATGTTAACATGTATTCAGTTTTCAGGATTTTGGAGAATTTGCACATCAAAACCAACTCAATGTTTATCACAACCTAACATGTAAGAATATGAAACCTAAATTTATATCCCTAAAACAACAATGTACACAGCTCTAAATATTACATTTAAAACAATCAATTTGAACTAACATTTAAAATCCCGTATTAAGGGTTAATATGCACACAGTCTCAGATTTGACAAATTTAAACACAAAACTCAACCAAAATTTTTTTTTGAATTGAAACCCTACGTATAACATACATGTGCAGTGATATAAATAAAACTATTATCATGAAATTTTATATTTAAATTACGAGTTAAGCTAGAAAAAGCAGAGAATCGAAAATATTGGGGTTTTGAAAATTTAAACATTAACGACATATTAATATGTATTCAGATAGGTGGAAATCAAGTGTAGCATGCATAAGTGTCAGAAAAGTGTCCACTATATATATTCTCATGTCCCAATATAAAAATCAAATTCTATATCAAGAGGAACATTTAGATTTCTACCAAGATTGCAAAGTAAGTGATTGGTGTAATCAAGACAGTTTTATTATTATTATTATTTAATACAAGAATAGTAGCAAGAAAGAAATAACGATAAAATCTGTTTTTGCTTATCTGTTTAAAAGAAAAACCCATTTTGAAACCCAGAGCTAAATTTTCAAATCCAAGATAAAGTCTACCAAAATCATCGATTCATTGTATTAAGAAGAATTTTATAGTAAGAAGTTACACAAAGTTTATAAAAACAGCTAAAGCTACTCCTAAGTTAAATAAATGAGAAACAAAACAAAACAAATAACAATTCTCTCTTTCTTTCTTTTTTTTGAAGGACTGAAACAAAAGTAGAGAAAACATGTTCAAAAATATTTAAGGTACAATCTGATAATCATATGCGTTTTTTTGAAATTATGTTGTCAGAATTCTGCCACGCCAATAAGCATAGCTGCAATAAACGATAGAGTCCATAATAAGGCATACACCCTATAATCATGTTATCTAGAATTCTTACCACGCCACCCGGTATGGCTGCAAGAAAATCTAAATTTCATAACTAAGATAAGTATAGCTATATCAGGCTCCACGTCCTTGTCATGCTAGCAAATATAACTGCAATAAATTCTAAATTCCATAATAAAGTAGACTTTTACCTTTCTCACTGTCCTTATCAAGTATGTTATCAGGTTATACCTTAATTCCAAAAAATGTACATATACATATAAATACAAACTCAAATTCAACAACTAACATCAAGATTCAAAATTCAACAATAATCCATCAAAAATCATAAAAATATAGACTCAAATTCAACCACTATCATCAAGATTCAAAATTCAACAATAATCCATCAAAATCAAGTTCAATAATAGGAAGTAAAGGTAAATCAAATCAGGGAAAAATAGATTTCAAATCGAAGTTAAATAAGATTCTCAAGGGTCGTCCCAGGAATCTGTCAAAAAATCCTAACTGTGATTGAGTACCTTCAAAAAATATAACCTAATTCTACTGCAGGCTGTAGTGGTACTCTAATTCGAATACCACTACACAAACTCGACCTGCATGGGCCACCACTAAAAACGTGTCACGACCCGCACCCACCGTGAGGGTACGAGTACGTAACAACGTCCAGCCTACGCCGCAGTGTCGGCGGTAGAACGCTGTTCTAGGTCATGAACTATAACTAGCATAATATGAATACTCTCCATAAGGAGGCCAACACAGAGGTACAACTCAATCACAATCTAAGGTAGAATGATAAAGATAGATAAACATGAAATCCAAAAGAGATACAGGAGATAGAAGTCTAAGTGTCTAAGATACATAATCCCAGAAATACATCTCAAAACTCAAATACAGTAATCCACAAGTAAATACAACTCCAGATAAAATGAAATAACTATCTAAACAACCTCTACTGTGTCTCCTATAGGCTAGTAGGCAATCCCAGGCTATCTGTAAAATTTATCAACAGGTCCAGTCAGGACAGGAGTGAGCACAATACATCTCACGCAGATCATAACAGGTTAGAAAATATAAACATGCAAGAGAGTACGATACATGAAACTGAAAGAAAGTACATGATGTAAACAGAGAGAGAACTGTAATAGAAATATCTACTATAAGTAGAGAGCTACCAGTGACTAGTGATTTAGAGTACAAAGTCGACATATGAACGGCTGGATTTGCACATGACTATACTAAAGAGGCGCACATGGCTATACTACTTTGGAATTATTCACATGGTTATTTATACTCCCCCATACCCCAATCAATACACAAGGATCCAAACAAGTTATGTTACGTACATAGTTTTTACATGAAGCCCATAAATGGGTGCACATGAAGTATACATGAGAGCTCATACATGAGTGCACATGAAGTTCACATGGGGGGCCCAAAAATGGGTGCACATGAAATTCACATGAAGGCTCATAAATGAGTGCACATACAATATAGGTTATACATGAGATACATGAGAAACATGACCGATTCATGAGAGCATATGAGAGTACACGAGCATGCATGAACGAGCATGAAGCACATGAGAAACATGAATAACATGAGAACGAGGAATACATGATGTACACGAAACACATGACATAATATATCCGATGCTCCCGAGGGGGATAACATCTCAATGTAGGGATCCATATAGTACCAATCCGTGATAATATCATGACAGCATCAAATAAGGTAAACTAAAGCAGGAATATAATTCTAAACAAGTTATGAAATGATCAGAGAATGTACTCGCCTGCTATCTGAATGTCCAAGGTAAAGATACTGTCTGAGGAGAGGTGTCTGGCTCCTAATTAGAACAGCACAAGTCACAACATGTCCAGAAGGGTAATATAAAGCACTACAATGCATTCTACATGAATCTAGGTCAAACTAGGCCAAAGTCAACCCTTGTTCAACTCTGGTCAACTGCACTAGTCAAACTAGGTCAAACTAGGTCATGTCCTAACCCAGCAAGTCTTACTAGGCCTAACCAAGACTATCCTAGCAAGCACACATCAATACAAGGCTATACAAGCCAACATACACCCAACTCTATATAGCATGCAATTATTCAATACTCAAATAGGCAAGAATTCACATTTGATATACACTAGGTAATCTATTACTTTAAACTATATATGTCTACACATATATACACATGCATATATTGGTATTCAACATTAGGTCTATAATCATGGCATTTCAAATGGTTATATAAACTTATATATTACAACACAATATGCTAACATATATATAATATACATACATAGCTAAGTTAACTATATTCATAAATACTTATTTAAGAGGCTATGTGTGTGTATGTGAACATGGCAAAGGGGCAAGTGAGGGTTAAATGGGCATACATAGTGTATACATATCAAAGAGTATCAAAGTGTAAGTGAACAAAGTGTCAAGTGTGATAGTGTCTACATAGTGTAAGGGGTACATGAGGTAATATACGATTCGTGTTAACATAGAACATTATGTCTCATTAACTTGTATATTGTATACATTACATCTATGATTACATTACATTCATGCTTGCATTCATTCATCATTCATTTATTCTCTTGTACTACTATATGCACCATACATTACATACTATGGAACCTACATATTCATTACAAGCCATACTTATACATGCTTACATTAGATAGGATACTTACACCTCATACATCATTTATTTAAACATTTACTCATGCTTGTATTCTCTATTTAATTACATAATGTATATGCATTAACATGGGTTAAAATCAAATAGAACATTATATTACACACAAGGGTGTACAAAATACATATGCTGAATAGTAACTCCTACTAATAATCAATATTGTACCATCTCAACATGAATTAAAATCTAGGATTAAAGTATGTTATAGATCTATGTGTTAGCTTTCCGAAACTTCAAACGGATCGCGTTTTCGTTTTCGGAAACTCCCGGAATCGCGAAAACACCGAGAACGCGTTTGTCTTTCGTACAGCTGACACTCAAATAATTCTCCAGAAAGTTACAGAAATAATTAGGCCTATTAATATATGTTTTTGGAAAGCTAACTTCAATATGCTTCTTTTAAAAAAACGGAAGATTAAACCGAGCTTTGAGCTAGAAGTTATGATATTTCTAAGTTAGGGGTGAAATTAAAAACGTGGATAAAAATCATGACGGATTTGGGTAGTTTGAGACAAAAGAACACAAGTATATAACATAATATATCAAGAACTCACTCTCTACACTAATATATATATATGAGACACTATAGAACACATCTCTAATACAAAAATATGAGATTAAACATGTAATAATTTATTCATACATAACAACAACATATAGTGTGTCCAAATTTGGGGTTTTCCCACATGGACACAACCACAACACAAAGGACACTCCTATGACCTCCAAATAGACACGAAATAGACACAAATGGAGGTACAACCATGGGGGTCATTCCTATGGGTTCAAAATAGACCTATTTGCATGAGGAAATGAAAAGGAGAAGGGATTTATACCTCCCGGTAGATCAAATCGAAGAAAAGCCTTCCCGGAGCGACACCGACACGTAGAGATTCCAAAAGGACACGAACGAGCTCCGAATCCTCCCAAACTTGGGTAGCTTTCTCCTTGGCTAGAATGGAGAAGGAAAGAAGAAGATTTGGTGGCGAAATGAAAGGATTTGGTGGAGAAATTGCTAGGGATTGCTCTCTAGAAATTTGGGAAAGAACAAGAGAGAGAGAGTGTGGATGAGAATAATGAAATGAACTTGAGCCTATCCTCTCCCAAAGTGGCTGGCCATATGGGGCTATTTTTCCTATTATGGTAAGGTCTAAAATGCCCCCACTAACCTATTCTATGAGTATTAGGAAAGGGCTAATTGGTTGGGGCTAAATTAGTCATTCTAAAGTCTCTAATCACACTAACCTTATCCATAATAATTAGTCTAACCTCTAACTAAATATTTCTATCATGTGGACTAAAATTAATATCATGTGGGCCATGCCTAACTAGCGTGTGGGTCCCACTAGAGTCAAACTACCCCCGGGTCCCCGTTTCAAGTCGGACTGAGTTGAAATTCGAACCCGACTCAAATAACCCCAAAACAATATCATAAATAATAAAATAAGTTTTAACCCCAAAATAATATCATAAATAATAAAAATAAATTTTAAAAATATTCAAAAATGTAAAATGACAAAAATACCCCTGTTTCTGAAAACTAGGGGTGACAATCTTGCCTTGCACGAGCGCAACTCCAGGCTCGTGCGGCATTACGCCCCCTGCGAAGACGATGATTCGGGTGATTCTGGGTCGGGACGTGACATAAACGAGTTAATTTCTTGGCACAGCCAAGTTTGCATAAGTTTCACCTTGGCGAGGTACTGCCTCGAATATGAAATGAAGTCACGAATAGAGTATAGCACGACCCTGTCATTGTGTTGCCAAGTATAGGCCAATGTGTCTTTGTCCTAAAATCGATCTTAAGGCAAGACTAGAAAGACCATCAAAAAGGGGATTAAGCTACACAAAGTAAATGAACGTGTCGGTTTTATATGGGTGGGCGAGGAGCTTACTCCACCAGTACAGTTGAGTAATGACACCCACACAGTTTTCATGTGCAGGCACAGGTAGAAGCCCGATGGTACGGAGCTCGCTTGGATGTGTCGAGGCACGGAGTTCCTTGGCGTTTTGAGGCGCGCGACCGCATGGAGTCAGGACTTATACGGGACATAATGTATGGACATCGTCATTCTGCAGAATCCGCCACTCGTCGCCTTGAAGCTTGAAATGAGATATGAGAGAGAGTAGAGTGACTTGTAATATGAGAGAAAAGTGGGCTTGGAAGACTTGTAATTTGGGCTCGTGTCCACATTGTAATCTTGATCAATATAAATAAAAGAGTATTTTGCACGACTTGTGTTTTGTATTCAAATTTCTGCTGCTAACTGTTCAATGTTTCTGCTTGGGACTTCTGTGCGACGACCCCGTCGCTTAGCCTGTAATCGGCCGTTATGGACCTGCCTTGCGTGAGCGCAATCTAGGCTCACCCGTCATCACGCCTTAGCGAGGTCAATCGCTCCTACGGAAGCGGAGCATAACATTACTGACGATCATGGGCTCCCTTATTAGGTTCAGCTATCTCCTAAGAAAAATCGAGTCCGTAGTAGGTACTAAAAGGCACCTCCTCGTCATCGTAGTCGCCTAAAAATGTTGGTCTCCCGTCAGAATAGGAGCAAGAAACATATATCCAATTCCAATATTTTAATAAATAATTAAAAAAATGCAAGAATCAGTTTTAAAATATTATTTATATTTTCTAAATAATAATAAAGAATCAATGAAGCATTAAAATCTCAAGGAAGCAATAATGATGCAATCTACAACCAGCAACAGTGTTTTGAGTGTGTAGCATCCCATGGCCGGATGGGATTGAAGACGATATGTGTTGTAATAAACAAGGTCCAACTTCAGCTCGAGTGAGGTGGGGCTTCAGCTCGAGTGAGGTGGGGCTTCAGCTATTCACAATGAGGAAATAAGGAGACTTTGATCACAGGTGCTAACACTACTCCCCAATCCCAATTCAATGAGTTAATCAAGAATTCAATTTAGATCCGAAAGGGATCCCGTGAATCAAGTGTCAATACAATGTTCCTAATGATGCAGTACATTTAATCACCAAGTTTTGAATATTATGAAACTTGGATTGGTTTCCGAAGCTGTAGGTGGAGACAGAAAATACGACCTCAGAGTTAGGCCTTGAAATCTACATTAATTAACAGTCTTGTTTAGAAACCATTCTAAGGCCATCTCCAATGGGGGTTTATATCTTCCCTATTTCTATGGAAGAAATCGATTTTAGGAAAAACAAATTCTCCCAATGGTGGTTTCTATTATCATTTCTATCCTAGGTGGCAATGATATAGGATAAAAAAATTCTATGAGAGTTTCTACATGTAGAAACTCCCATAGAAATTCTTCTCCTCTCATGATAATTAATATTGGGCCCCATATCGTTAAATTGATACTTTCATTTTGTGACACCTAGAATAGAAATAAAGAACCATCGGAGAGTATTTTTTGTTTGTACAATTTCTATATAGAAACTCTTACAACTAGGATAGAAATATGTTTAAAGTACAATGCAACGTAGGATAAAAACTCAATTTTAGAAATCACCATTGGAGATGGACTAAGGGTCCCAATGGATTTATTATTAATGCTAACGATTTACTCCAACGATCGATTTTATTAATGAAACTTGCATTTTTATAATGAATACAAAACTATATTTCTCTTTAATAATTTAATCATAATACACATAAATAGCACTAGTTGATAAAACGATCTTTTTACTAAAATCTTATTTGTAATACAAAATGTGAAAAATTACTGTATTTTATTTAAAGTCGATAATAAATGGGTTTTTAGTTTAACTAACTTTAATTAGATTTACTTATACTAAAAAAATACACTTTTTCGTCATAAAATATTTTTTTGGAAAAAAATAATGTTTTATTATCGTAAATAACCGTAACATATATAATAACTCCTTTTTAATACAAAATACTATTTTTATTTTTCTAAAAAAATTGAATCTGAATATTTGACCATCTTTAACCGTTCAAATCCTGCAATCAGCGGCAACATGCGCCAATCATGCTGTATGTGCAACTGTGCCACAGTAGTACAAGCGCAGCTGCTCCTGTACATATGCCAGCATCGCAGCAGCCAATGCGCTCATACGCGTAAACGCGCATACGTGCATAGCCATACATAGCTCGTGCAACGACGCATGCGCGCATACTCGTAAATGCGGATACGCGCATAACCGCACATAGCCCGCTCATGTGCCCACCCCAGCACCCGCGCATGCGCCTGCTCATGCGACTCGTGCATGAACGAGTGCACGACCACAAACTTGATGTGATAGTGCAAAACAATTTGGGATATGCTTATATCTTAGAGATACAATTGTTATCAACTGTAACCAACATATTATCTCTTGTAACGAATCTAGCCTTGTATATTAGCTAACGGGCACATCGTTTGAGAGTTACTTGTTCTTCTCAGTAAGGAGCTGTTTGGATAGAGGTTAACTCTCCGAAAGTGAGAAAGCGACACTTTTACCATGTTATAATGCGGTGCACTTTCAATGCATTTCACTTTCCAAAATGTGTCTTGATACGTATGATTTTGTCCCCCCGCAAGTGAGAAGTTTCAATATAGTGTGTTTAGTAAGTGTATATGGGAACTTAAATGTGAATTTTCAACATTTGGATATAATCTCGCAAGTGATATAGTCCCTCTTTCTAAATTTGTTATGCTTATCCCCTCATTAGACATAAAACCAAAAAAAAAAAAAAACGTTTCAAGCCACTATATACCATACCACCATCATTATATTCTTAAGAGCCATCTATTTTTTTTCTTTTCTTTTCTCGGTACTCCTCCCATCTCCTACATACAACAGCTAGAAAACCCCACACCTCCATCGTCGACCTGGTGACGTAGTTGAAGCCTGTGCTCCTGCGAGGAAGCCCGTGCTCCGGCGAGGACACTCGCGCATACGGCTACGTGCGGAGGTCTCCAGCGGAGCGCTATGTTGGTGCGGCGGAGGCGGAGTCGTTGGCGTGGAGGCTACGGGCAGCGGAGTCGGAGGTAGCGGACAGCAAAGTCGTAGGCAAGGGCGACGAAGTCGTAGGCACCGACGGCAGTTCGAATTCAACAGAGAGAATGTGACCAAAGCTTTGGGAACTTGCAAGTGTACAGAAGAATAGTGCCCTTTCCATTGAATTATTCATTTATTTTTGTAGGTGAGAAGTGAAGGAATTGGAGGGACAAGACCTTGTTCTGTTTCAGTAATGGGACACTTGCAACACAGTTGTAATGTGTATCCAAACACAGACTCTCCAATTTTTAACATTCAGTTTCAATGGAAGTCCCTATTTCATTCCACTCCCATGTGTCCAAACAACCCCTAAGAGTGACCTCTGGCTTTTACATTTCTTTTTTCTTCCACAGAGCTCCCAAAATATACTACAGTAGTTTATACTACAAACACCAAATGACATTAACTAATTCTAATTTATTTATTACATAAATGTCCAATTATGTTTTAGCTAAAACTTTAGTCAAATTCTAATATTGAGTTTTTATGTCATTAAAAAATATTTATTGCCTTACTTTTTTGCTCGAAAAATTACTTCGAACCCATAACCACATTAGCGGATAAAAACAAAAGATTTTCACGGATATATAACAATTTTTGGGAGACCAAAGTAACCCAATACTTGTTTTATGCATAAACTAGTATGAATTTCAAAGGTGATTCCTATTAGAGCTAGTAAGATCACCATGAATCCTTGTAAAAATTGCACTCTCCATAAAATATGTAAATTCACTGCTCAGTACATACGTTGCCAGTTAAAGTGTGTTATTTCGATTTAATGTGCTATAGAGAGCACTAGTTCTAACATCGTCGAATGGAATGTTACATAAATATTCTTATTTTTCATTTTTTGAAGCAGTGTAAGGTTTTAATGTATTGCCACTGTCTGAGTTGCATTTTAATAGATAGGAAGGAAATAATTTCTTCGAAGATCATAAAAATCGCATAATAAACTATCATTAACTTATTTTGTTTAAATGTACTCTTCACAAAACTAATTTTAAAAAAATAATTGTAATAATATTGGAAATAAAACTTGACTTTGATTTAGTGGGTGCGCCAGGCCCAAGCAGTAGTGCAACGCTAGAGCGACGTATGAGGGCCCGCAGTAGCAAGCCACTGCTGGTGGGCCCTCCCCAAAGAAAGAAATTAATTTAATATCGTTGTGGACACATGGCCCATATATCAGATATTAAACTGATAAGAACAGATACTACACTTGATCTTAGCCAAAAGGCCGAGAAAGGTATGATTTGTTTGGGTGCCACTCGAGCTCTTTTATAGACGCTACTGCTACCCATCCTTCCCTCGCAGTCGATGTGGGACTAATAGAAGCATGTCAATAACATTCCTCCATGAGTTGTTACTTCCTTTTATTTTGTGGTGATAGCAACTTATAAGACGATATATTATGAGCAATATTGGAAAGATGACACACTCAACATCATCTACTTCTACTTCTACCTCGAAATATTATTTATATTATGTCCTTGTTTGGTTTCAAAGTGGATTTAGTTTAAAAATGTTCGGGATTTGTTCAAAACTAGTCGAAAGAGTATAGAGGAGGAAAGTTCTCACCTAAATCTGAACCGGTCCAGAGGCAAGTCCGATAAGAATTTGGACAACCTCTCTTTTTAGGGCAACATTTCTGGTTCAACATGACTTATAAGAGATCGGAGTCGCAGGTGACCACATGATCGGCCCACAACAAACATTAAGTAGGGCCAAAATAAGCTCCGGCTCGGACAATCCAACCCTAGGGAACCGCCTTACACTTAGGATTATTTGGTTGTCTATAAATAGAAATTTATTGCAGCTTTTTTGTTATTCTAAATGGTTTCTAAGTGATAGCAAATGGGGTATTTAATGCACCAAAATAAACACTAAAATCTTCGTAAATATTGCAATACGAATTACAACAACACCACTTATAGGGGCGGAGCATCGCTTGGTATAAGTACTATGCAAAACTAGTTCGGGGATAGAGCCATGAATGTTGTTTATGTAGTGTACTATCACCTAGTTTGTAATTTACAAATTTTGTTTGTAGATTAGCATGAGTGTGGTTTTGGATTTCAGAAGGGCTTACTAAAGTTGTAATATGAACCAAACAATTTTTTTCATTTACTAAAGTTGTAATGGTTACTAAATTTGTAGTGTACAAATTTTTTCATTTGATTACTTTGCGATTACGATTACATTACAGTGTACCAAACGAGTCCTAATTCTCTTAGGATTTCAGAAGGGCTTTACTACAGTTGTAAGCTGATTTTATTTTCTCCGCTATAAGAGCGCCTTCTCCATGCCTTGTGTTTGCAGTGCATCTTCCTCTCTCGTCAACATCTCCCGTGCTTTGTCCTCTACTCTCATTTCTTCCTCTACTCTTCCCTCTATCCTCTACACCATAACTATTCCCCTTGCCGTCTGAGAACCTGATGTCATCATGTCAAATTCTCGAGACCTTGTTGGTAAAAATGGCTTCCTTGTTCTCTGATGAATCCCCTCCGACAGCAGTGAACTTATCAACCAGAGACTACAAAAGTAGTTCCAACTGGAACTCATGTTTAGCCAGTAAAAACCATTCACTATCAGTAATTCTTCCTAAGCTCTTATCTTTGATCTCTGGCAATTGGTCAGATTCTGATAAATCCAGTGCACCACACCTGCTTCAACAATGACCATGCTCCTATATTATTTTTGAACTCCTGCAACAAAAATCAGATTCAAAAGACATCCTCTACCTTTTGAATCCTACTGGCTACATCACAACGACATTCAATCCCATCCCAGATGGAACAGATAACTAAATATGGCAACTTCAAACACCTGAATTGAATAATCTCCTATCTGTCTGTGGAAGAATCCTATTGGAAACAAAATCTGATCACAGAAGAACAGAACCAGCAATTATGTGGGCATTAACTATAAAAGAAGGGTCAGATGGATATCAATTAAATCGCATAATAACCTATCATTAACTTATTTGGTTAAAAGTACTCTCTACAAAACCAATTAAAAAAATAATAGTACTAACATTAAAATTAAAAATTTGACTTTGAATTGGTGGGTGCGCCAGGCCCAAGCAGTAGTGCAACGCTAGGGCGACGCATGAGAGCCCGCAGTAGCAAGCTACTGCTAGTGGGCTCTCCCCAAACAAAGAAATTAATTTAATATCGTTGTGGACACATGGCCCACATATCAGATATTAAACTGATAAGAACAGATACTACACTTGATCTTAGCCAAAAGGCCGAGAAAGGTATGAATTGTTATGTGGGCAGTCGAGCGCTTTTATAGAGGCTACTGCTCCTCTATCCTTCCTTCTCAGCCGATGTGGGACTAATAGAATGTCAATAACATTCCTCTATGACTTAAAGCTGCTCTACAAATTTGGAAAGCAATATGTGCTTTTAATATTCAACAAAGTTCCCCAATGTTACTATTGATAAATGTGACAGAGCTATGGCCATATCCCATCAGTGGTTGTGACCATCTAGCAATTCCATTAAAATAAATGTGGATATGGAGCAACGTCCTCATCAGCCATTGCTGCTTCAACTATAGCTCGTGATGATCAAGGGAACTTCATAGCTGCAATGACGTGGTATTCATCATTCTCACAGGGATCATATCTTAGTCTTCAATCAGAATCGCACGGTTTTAGGGGCTGCTTGGCAATTGTAGGAGTAGCGTTATGAGGTGTTTTCAGAGTACAGATTATGAGCGGTTATGAGGGATCCGATTTGGGGTGGTTTTTAAGTACCGGCTTCTAACCAATCCAATCCATGCTTGGTAATTCACTAACTAGCGGTTGTGAAAGTTTTTTACACAAATAAAATTAAATATGGAAGGATATTAGTAGTTATAATTATATATTTTTGTTGAAAATATAAATGGCATAGAATAATAAAACCCCTCAAAATCCACCGATTTGAGGTGTTTATAAAGCCACGCAAAAATACATTACACCGATTTTTAGGGAGTTTTGAGGCGACCCAAATCAGTGTCTCAAAAAAACTAAAAAGCAGGGATTTTCATAAAACGGACGGTTCAAAAACACCCCAGAACTAGTGAAAACACCGTTACGAAGCAGACCCTTAGACTGGATCTTGAGCTTCTTTCAAGGCTTAAGAGGCCTAATTTCATTGTGGAAGGAGATGCTCTTGTGGTTGTTCTACTCCTCAAAGGTGAAAAGCTCATACATTCCTTGGCAACTAACCGATCTGTCAAACCAACTGCAGCCTTCATATGCATCTCCCCCCTTCTCCATGCATCTCTTTCATTCGACGCTCTGAAAATATGGTTGGGGATACAGCACTACAATTCCAAAAGAATGAGTTCTATCACTCACTACCTGCATTTATCCATTAGTTAATTTTAGATGGTATCTCTATTTGTAATCATCCAGTTTCTCTGCCTACTGATACTACTACTGATATTATACTTATGAATGAATGAATGCTTTCTTTTCAAAAAAAAAATGATTTTTTTACTTAAAAGTTAATGTTGCTTTGTTTTTGTGTTGTTAGTTTTATTATTTGTGACTAACCTTAATAGATACTACTGTATAATAATAAAAAATTGAGACTTTACGTTGAATTTTTTTTTTCAAAAATACTCTTATCTATGTTTCTTATTTAAAATTATCCATTAAATTTAAGATAGGTAGTTAGATAATTACGTATAGAAAAAACAAATTAAGTAATTTTTTATACCAAGATTAAAGCTCCTTAATGTTGGAAAAAGAAAACTGTTGTTTGTTCTTACTCAAATTGTATAAAATATGTGTAAATATTTAAAACTATTGTTTAATATTCTAAAGTAATATAAAATACTTACAACGCACGCGCATATATATGCTTAATAGTATTTGAGAGAAGACACCATTTAGTTTCGATTAAAAGTATTATTTTTAACTCAAGCCTACAAAAATCATCATCTTTCAAATATTAGCATCTCACGTGGTATTTTTTTAAAAACCTAATTTATCAACATCCAAAAGAGTGTAAAAATTTAGTCTTATAATTAAGTTACATGGATAAGGACGATAAATGCTTAACTTGACACCACCCTCATGGTGTGTTTGAAAAAAAAATTGAGGAGAAAAAGAAAATTTTGAGGAGAAGAAAAATGAAAGAAAGTGAAAATCGTTTGGACGACAAAAAAGTAGAGGAAAGACAAGTAAAAAATAATTTGCATTTGTTTGGAATATAAAGATATAATTATTATTTAGTCCTTGGTTTCACCAGATCATAATTTATACTTTAGTTGTTTGAGAGAAATTCATCTCTTTCCACTTTGCACCCCTTGGAGAAAAAAATTAGTGGGACCATGATTTTTTCCCCAAAATCATCTCCTTCATATTTTTCTCCCCTTCTCAACCACATCGCTTTTATTTTACTTCCATTTTTAGTGGGGATGGTGGGGGCTTGGAGGTAAAAGAATATTTAGGAATTTTTTTTTGACATTGGAGGAGCCCATGGGATCTTAATATGTATGAATGTTGCCAATTCTTATTCTGCAACAGAAATGGACTTTGGATGATGATGATGATTTGTATGTTCAAAATATATCCGGAGAGATGACATATAGAATGTAAGATATGATGCTGAATTCTCTGAGGTAGGATATTTTTTCGGTGTACAGTGTGTCAATGTAGTCAAAATAGCAAATGATATTATTAGTTGCCTCCCCATGAACAATAGCCCTTTGTGAAGTAGAAGATAATTGGACACAAATATTGTAGGAGGAAATTAAATTCATAGTGACACGGAGACGATATGTTTTTGGTAAGTGTATTTTGTAGTGTTTGTATTTTGATCGATTCGTATCGGACATGATGCATCGCAGCTTTTTGAATTGCCCATGCTTCCTGCAACAAACGTTATCAAAATCTCAATCAGTTACTTGCAATATGATTAAGGTATGCATCAAAAAGGCCCTTCCTAAGGGTTTTAATATATGTTCAAAATATTGTATTTCATCTAAGAAGCTAGGAGACTCCAAAGTGGTTGTTGTATTCATGTCGTATCCGTATCGGACACATATTAGACAAGGAAGACACTCTGAATTACACTAGGACAGCATGCCAGAAATTGAGTTGTCCATGTGCTACCGAAATCATTTTCAATTTTGTGGTTGTGTTCGCGTCTGTGCAAAATATAGTTTTAATGTGAGCGCATTAGATGAATATTTTTGGGTATCAAAGTGTAATAACTTTGTACATCCTTACAAGGTGGCAACAAAGCTGAGCATCAAACTTGTGGTGGCACTTAAAGTTTGAAATTATTTTACCATCAGATATGTATGCATAAACTAAGATGCATGGCTTGCAAGGGGATTTTATTAAGAAGATGAACTTTGTTACAACAAACAAAAGATGCGGCAACCAAAGTAAAGTAAAAAAAAAAAATCAAGAAAAAATTTCGCATTCAAACCCTCAACGTAATTACTTATTAATAAAAAAAAGATTACAATATCTCATAAATATGTAAATTTAGTGGTCAGTATTGTTAGGAACGCGGTGTGATCCGAACCGGAGTTGATCCATGAGGTACGATATTGAATTGGGTTCATATGTCAACCGGAAACGAGATATAACCCAACAAGTATATGTGTTGCCAAGTTGAGTGTGTGTTCTTTCGTGATAATATGCTATAGAGAACATGAGTTCTAACACTATCGAATAGAAAAAAAAAAGAGAATTCAAACAGTCCCATACCAAAAATATAAGATAAATAACTTTCTTAGTTTCTTTGGTAGTTAAATGTTATTTTACATTTTTAATAACCCATCCCCGTGTTACAAAAGATTCTTATTTAACTTCCTTTTGTTTAGATTTTGCATAGTAACTCCCTTTTGTTTATATTTGCATAGATACTGACATAGTCTCCCTTTTGGTTAGAAAAAACTTTGAAGCAGTGTAATGTCGCCACTGTCAGAGTTTGCATTTTGATTTAGTTTAGGTAAAACAATTTCAAGTTAATATATAATTCTACAACCATGATTTTCTATATTAAACAATTTTGTTTAAAAGTATCCTTCAAACGAACAAATTTACAAATAAATTTGTAATAAAACTTCGACTTTGAGTTGGTGGGTGTGCTGAGTTGGTGGGTGGGCCATGCCCAAGCAGTAGTGCAACGCTAGGGTAGTGCAACGCTAGGGCGACGCATGAGAGCCCGCAGTAGCAAGCTACTGCTGGTGGACCTCCCCAAAAAAAAAATTAATTTAATATCATTGTGGACACATGACCCACATATCAGATATTAAACTGATAAGAACAGATACTACACTTGATCTTAGCCAAAGGCCGAAAAAGGTATGATTTGCTACGGTGCCACTCGAAACACTTTTATTGTGGGCTACTGCTCCTCTATCCTTCTCTCGCAGCCGATGTGGGACTAAATAGAAGAATGTCAGTAACTTCCTCCATGAGTTGTTACTTGTGGTGATAGCAAAGACTTACAAAATCAATATATTATGAGCAAAATTGGAATGATGACATGTACACTAACATCTTCTGCTTCTACTTCGACATATTTTTATAATATGTCGGCTTCACACTTCTGGCTTTGTTTATTTGGTCCCAAAGTCGAGTCACTTTACAAAATGTTCAAGATTTTCTTCAAAACGAGTAGAAAGAGTATAGAAGGATGGAAGTTCTCGCATAGGATAATTTGTTGGTTGTCCATAAATAGAAATTTGTTGCAGCTTTTGTTATCCTGAACGGTGTTGCAGTCATTTTCTTTACTACAACAAAAGTTGTTACAAGTGGGATATTTAATGCACCATTTACAGCAAAATATACGATAAATTTTTTGTAAATGTTGTTACGGTGCCAGTTACCGCAATAATGCTTACAGGGACGGAGTATCGCTTGGTACAAGTACTATGCGGAATTAGTTCGGAGATGGAGCCATGAATGTTGTTTCTGTTGTATACTATAAAACTTGTCTGTAATTTAGAAAATAGAATTTTTCATATGGAGGAAAGAAGAATGCAAGTATTGCACGGAGGAGAAAAAGTTTTGGAAAATTTTGTTGGTGCTCTTGCTCCTTGACATGAAGAGAGCTTGCTCTCAACATGCTTTGTAAAGTTTAGTCCCACATTGAAAAAGTACCATGAGTTATCTCAACATATATATGAGTATGTGTTGTTGGGATATGCACATGGGGTGGTGACCCTAAGGAGGGAACTATGTGGGTGATTTTACTAAGAGAAAAATGATTAATTCCAACAAGGACGTAAATTGATTTTTGTTGTGCGGGCTCAGACTCGACACGGACTCCAGGTTATCTCGTGCATGCACGAGAGTGTTCGGGGGGAAGGCGTGGGCTAGCACTCGACTATGTTGATTGTGGGATGATGTAAAACATCAAACTCTCTTTTAGAGTATTGGTGTTTTAGTCCCACATCGGATATGAGAGATGGTGAGGGCTCACTCCACTCTATAAATAGAGCCCTCTTACATCCTTTCCAAGATGCACCAAAGAAGAGAGTTAAGAGAGTACGTAAAGTTCAGGAAGTCCGTTCAAGTCACAAATATTGACTGACGAGCGTTCCAGAAGTTCTCTTGAACTTGCTGGTTCCTGGAAGCGGATCGTACAGAGGCGAATCTTGCTTTGAGCAACGGTGTTTTTACACCCCAGCAGATTTAATCCTCCTCTTCTTCTTCTTCTTCTGTTTCTCTGTAACTCGTTCTTCAGGTTTTAAGGCACCTACTGAGTAGGGAGGCCTAACATTGTTCTTGAGATTTATCTCAACTGTAGCACCTACTGTGTAGGCTTGCTATATTTCTCATTTGTGGCACCTACTGTGTAGGCTAGCTATACTCCTCATTTGTGGCACCTACTGTGTAGGCTTGTTGAACTCATGTTTTCCATCTATATCCATGCCTCGGGACTAACAATCTCAAAGCAAGATTAGTACGATGGAAAACATTAATGCTTCACTCCTCCAAACTGACTAATGCAAGTTGGAAAAGTTTGATGGAGAGCATTATCAAGTCTGGAAGAGGAAGGTCTTTCTCACCCTTCAACTCTGAGACGTTGACCACGTGCTCTTTGAAGAGGAACCTACTGTTCCAGATACTGGGTCTGTTGCCGCTATAATTGTGGCTACTAAATTTCAGGCCAAATGAAGAAGGAAGAATAGCATTAGTAGGCTTCTGATCCTAAATGCTATGAAGGATTCCTTGGCAGAATCCAACTCAACGAAGGATAGTGCCAGAGAAGTATGAGAGTCTGTGGAAAAGCTGTACGAGAAAGACAAAAACAGGAGCAAGATATTTTTTGTTGAAAAATATCACAAGTGGCTCTTTGAAGACGAGAAGACGATGCTTCCTCAAGTGAAGGAGTTTCTGAAACTTCATCAAAAACTGGACAATGAAAAGATGCCCCTCGTCGACAAATTTGTCGTTGGAGGGATCGTCTCGAAACTTCCTGCTGGATGGAATATGTTCTATGCAAGAATGCATCAGAAGAAACTCGAGTCTGGAAGATCACTTGCAAGAAATTCACGTTAAGGACGAGATACGTTCTCAATAGAAGATGGACGCTTTGTCCAAACAATTGGCCGAGGCCAATCTGGTTCAGACGAGAGAGTCCAAGGGGAAGAAGGCGGCTTCTCACCAAAAGAAAGACTTCACTAATCTGAAAGTGAAGGGACCGTCTTTCAAACAGAAGAAGCCCAAGTCCAATGTGACTTGTTTTAACTGTGGCAAGAAGGGCCACTACAAGAGTGAATGCAGATTCAAGCCCAAATAATCAGAGAAATGTGAGCCTAGTAAGGTTTTTTTGGTTTATAACCTCGTTGCTATGATCGCTCTGGTCACGACTGAGGGGGCTGACTCTGACTGGTGGATAAACACCGGTACGACATGCCATGTCTGCTCTGGGAAGGAATAGTTCATCACGTACCAGCCAACTTCTGAGAAGGTTGTCATAATGAATCAGGCCCAAGCTGAAGTTCTGGAGATCAGGACTGTGGAGCTGAAACTCACTTCCGGGAACACTCTGACGCTCCAAGGAGTAAAGCATGTTCCGGTGATTGCCAAGAACCTGATCTCTGGGAGCCTGCTTAGTAACACAGGTTTGAGGATGGACATTAATGCTGGTCAGATGGTGATATCCAAGAAGGGAACATACTTCGGAAAGGCTTTTCAAACAGAAGGGATGTTTAAAATTTAGCTTGTAAACCAGTCTAATGAAATAAATGCAATCGCTCTTTCTGACTATTCTCTTGAGTTGTGGCATAATAGGCTAGGACATGTTCATTGTAAAAGGATAAACAAAATGTCTAGTCTAGAACTTATCTCCAAATGTGGGGGTAAGGTAGAGAAGTGTGAAGTATGTGCTCAGACTAAGATCACTAGAAAACCCTTTCATCGGGTCAATCGAAGCACATATATTCTGGAGTTGGTACACTCCGATATCTGTGACTTCAAATAATTCTCTACAAAAGCTGGGATGAAGTATTTCATAACCTTCATGACTTCTCTAAGTACGCATTCGTCTACTTTCTCAAATCTAAAGACAAAGCGTTCGAGAAGTTCAAGGAGTTCAGGGCCGAAGCTGAACGGCAAACTGGACAACAACTCAAGAGGTTGAGAAGTGATCGAGGCGGAGAATATATGTCTCATGAATTCGCATCGTTCTGTAAAGAACATGAAATCATCTGCACGACTACTGCTCCGTATTGTCCTTAATCTAATGGAGTAGCAGAGAGAAAGAACCGAATGTTGACAGAAATGATGAACTCAATGCTGTTAACTGCAATTCTTCCAAAATATTACTGGGGAGAAGCTACATTAACGGCCACTTTTATTATGAATAGAGTGCCTTATGCAACTTCTGACATAACTCCTCATGAACTCTGGTTTAAAGTCAGACCTAACTTGAATGTTATTCAAGTGTGGGGGTGTCTGGCTTATGTGAAGTTTCCAGATCTGAAGATTCAGAAGCTGGAGACAAGGACTACGAAGGCGATCTTCTTGGGATATGCCGAGAAGGGTGATGCCCGGAGATTCCTTGACATTGAGTCAAATTATATCATCGAATCTCGCGATACCGAATACTTTGAAGACAAGTTTGCACGACACAAAAACATTGTTCTTCCAGACATTTCGGAGAATGATGTAGGTACAAATAAGACTGAGGTCTCATATAAACCAGTAGTCCAAAATGAAGTTGTTGGTGGAGAAACAACAATTGAACCAAAACTCGCTGAGCCGTCGACGAAGCGAGCAAGGAGGCCGAAGAGCTTTAGAGATGACTTTGTCACCTATGATGTGGAAGCAGATCCGCTTACCTATGATGAGGCGATGAAGACCAGAGATGCTGTCTTCTGGAAGGAGGCAATAGACAATGAAATTGACTCAATTACCTCCAATAACACATAGGTGTTAGTTGATTTACCCGAAGGAGCAAAATCCATCGGATCCAAGTGGATCTTCAAGAAGAAGATGAAAGCTGATGGAACCATTGACAAGTCAAAGGCCAGACTAGTGGCCAAGGGGTTTTCTCAAAAAATAGGGGATCAACTACTTTGACATATATGCTCCAATAGCATGGATGACAACCATCAGATTGTTGATTGTCCTTGCAGCAATACACAAACTGGTGATACATCAGATGGATGTGAAAACAGCATTCCTGAATGGCGAGCTGACCGAGGAGATTTATATGCAACAACCAGAAGGATTTGTCGTCAGAAGCCTAGAAGACAAAGTCTGCAAGTTGGTAAAATTTCTATACGGCTTAAAAAAAGCTCCCAAAATATGGCATGAGAAGTTTGACAAAGTTATCAGATCAAACGGCTACAGGGTCAGCGAAATAGACAAGTGTGTCTATACTAAATTTGCTGAAGGAAGAGGAGTCATCGTTTGTCTGTACGTGGACGACATGCTAATCCTAGGTACGGATATAAGCTGTGTCACTGAGACAAAAAAGTTCCTCTCGACAAAGTTCAGTATGAAGGACTTAGGGGTTGCTGATGTTATCTTGGGACTCAAGATCATTCGGACGGACACTGGATTGGCACTGTCACAATCTTATTACATTGAGAAGATGCTCACTCGATACGGGTATTATGATCTTCCCATAATTGATATGCCGTACCGAAGTAATCAGAAGCTGGAGCCAAACTCGAAGGAAAGCGTCAGGCAATTGGAGCACGCTAGCGTTATAGGAAGTTTGATGTAATCTACTACTGCCACTAGGCCTGACATAGCTTTTGCTGTGGGAATGTTGAGTCGATTCATAAGCAATCCAGGTGTTCAGTACTGGAAAACTGTGAAGCATGTTATGAGATATCTCAAGAAGACTCAGACATATGCACTTCACTTCAGCGGAGAGCCGCCGGTAGTAGAAGGCTTCAGTGATGGCAGCTGGTGCTCAGAGTTGGAGAACGAGAGGTCCACTGGTGGATTCATTTTCACAATGGATGGAGCTGTTATATCGTGAAAGTCGAAGAAGCAGACTATGCTCTCACGATCTTCTATGGAATCTGAGTTCTTTGCACTTGATACCGTAGCAGATGAAGCAGAATGGCTTCGGGAGCTTATGTATGATCTTCCAGTGGTTGGAGCGCAGATACCGGCAATTTTGATATACTGCGACAACCAAGCGACTGCGATGGTGGCATCAAATGATCTCTTCAACGGAAAGAAGAGAACATTACGGTTAAAGCACAGGGCAGTGAACGATCTCATCAAGAGAGGTGTCATTACAGTAATCGATGTTCGGAGTCAGGAGAACCTGGCAGATCCGTTCACGAAGGGCCTCAAGCGTCAGCTGGTTGAAGACACAGCAGGGAAGATGGGCTTGAAGGCATTCTGATAGTATGTTTTTGTAATCCTACCATTAAGTTTTATGTTATTAGTTCAAAGAGAAATCTACTAGACATCTAACTTTCGGTTCAAGGGAGGACCACTGACTGGAAAACTATCAAGTAACAATGGGTACTTGTTCTTCGGAACATGGAAGGGTTACGAACCCATAACCACTGTTGTCTACTATGTGTTTTCTGCAGAAAATGGATCCTGTGTTGAGGTTGGCTTAAATGCCTTAATAAGTTCTCAGGCAGAGTGAATGCCTGGTGTGCTTTACAGAAAGTACGGTAGCGCAGCACTACAAGGAGTAAAACTCCATGCTACAGTGGGATGACTCCACCATGAGGTTCCCAGGTAGGGGTAATGCCTTGGCTTTGCAAGCCGTCATAGCGGCGTAGCACCGCAAATAGGCAGGTAGCCTAATATTGTATGATGAAATTAAAGAGTTGTAGACAGCACTACAAAGGGGAGGGTGACCCCATGTTACAGTAGCACGACACCATGATGAGGTACCCAGGTAGGGGTAAAGCCTCGGCCTTGTAAGCCATGTCGTTGCGGCGTAACACCGCAAGGAAGCCTAAGGCTTCATGCTGGGTAGAATGGCACTATAAAGAGGCTGTGACCTCATGCTGCAATAGTGTGACACTACGATGAGGTTTCCGGGTAGGGATAATGCCTCGGTTTTAGGCCATGTGATAGCGTCGTAACACCGCAAGGAAGAGCAAGGCTTCATGCCATGTCTCTTTAATAAAGAACTTACCTATAGTGTGTGGAAATAGATAACATGCCGTCTCTTGAGGGTAAAGTTGTAGACGTCCAAAATTATACACTGAAATCAGGCTGGCACAGGGCATTTAATGTGCAGCCAGAAGCACATGTAACTACACTTTATAAGTAGGAAGAATTACATTTATGGTGCAAAATTTAAGGCATAGTCCATTCTTGTACCACATTGTTATTCAACCCATGCGGGAAGATTCAAGTCGTCAGCGACATCTATCCTAATGCAAAATGGACAGTTACTGTGGGGAACGCTCAACCCTAGACACATATATATGATGAGATATGTGGGGGATTGTTGGTTGCTCTTGCTCCTTGACATGAAGAGAGCTTGCTCTCAATATGCTTTGTAAAGTTAGTCCCACACTGGAAAAGCACCATGCGTTATCTCAACATATATATGAGTATATGTTATTGGGATATGACATGGGGTGGTGACCCTAGGGAGGGAACCATGTGGATAATTTTACTAAGAGAAAAATGATTAATTCTAACAAGAACGTAAATTAATTTTTGTTGTGCGAGCTCGGACTCGACACGGACTCCAGGTTGTCTCGTGCATGCACGGGAGTGTACGGGGGGAAGGCGTAGGCTAGCACTCGACTATGTTGATTTTGGGATGATGTAAAACATTAAACTCTATTTTAGAGTATTGGTATTTTAGTCCCACATCGGATATGAGAGATGGTGAGGGCTCACTCCACTCTATAAATAGAGCCCCCTTGCCTCCTTTCGAAGATGCACCAAAGAAGAGAGTTAAGGGAGTCCGTAAAGTTCAGAAAGCCCGTTCAAGTCACAAATATTGACTGACGAGTGTTCCAGAAGTTCTCTTGAACTTGCTGGTTCCTGGAAGCAGATCGTATAGAGGCGAATCTTGCTTTGAGCAACGGTGTTTTTACACTCCAGCAGATTTAATCCTCTTCTTCTTCTTCTTCTTCTTCTTCTTCTTCTTCTGTTTCTCTGTAACTCGTTCTTCAGGTTTTAAGGCACCTACTGAGTAGGGAGGCCTAATATTGTTCTTGAGATTTATCTCATCTATGGCACCTACTGTGTAGGCTTTCTATACTCCTCATTTGTGGCACCTACTGTGTAGGCTAGCTATACTCCTCATTTGTGGCACCTACTGTGTAGGCTTGATGAACTCCTATTTTTTATCTATATCCACGCCTTGGGACTAACAAATTATACGATTAGGAGGATATGCGCCGACTCCCATGGCTCATTAGAAGGGAGGAAGCTAGGTGCCAACAGAGTTGGTGGCCCCTAGAGAGCGAGGTTATGGTATGTAAACTCCTGTAGTGCCTCATAAATTTATTTTTAAATTAAAAAAATTAACCCTAACCTGGTTCCTAGAACCCTAAACCTACGGCCATGTTTGGTTCACGGAATCATAGCATTAGGAAAGGAAAGTCATTCATTTCCTATGTTTGGATGCATGAAAGAAAGGGGAGGGAAAGGAAAATGATTCCCAAAGGAAGAGAAAATAGGGGAAAATGGTTCCCTCCATCCACCCAAGGATTTATTTTCTCATACTAAAGATTCACTTTACTTCCTAAATTCCTTCGACTTTCCAAATACCAGAAAGGAAAATAGATAGGAATAGCAATTTTCCAAAAGAAAGGAAATGACAAGGAATTGATTTTGACATTTGAGAATATAGAGAACCAGAGAGAGCGACTAGGTTTCATACATGGTCATCGTAATATTTGTTAGGGGATGTAAATGATTATTTTTGTGCTTGACTTATATTTTCTTTGGTCTTCCAACTTTGTGTCATAAATTTGGTGCACTAATTTGGCCTATAACCAATACACTTTGGATATTGTAAGGAAATGGAATTGGTTCCAGGTTTCGCTCATTTATTTTTCTAAATTTTTCAATATAAAATAGTGTTAGATAAAAAGATGTTCATACCACTGGCTAAACAAGTAAAGTTTTGTTTAATTGCTATATCACTTATAAACTTCTAAATTTAAAACAACTATCAAATGATTGTTCGACAAATAATTCAAGAGTGCTAGCATTATCAATATGTTATTCCCGAGGCTCAATCTAAGATGAAAGAACAGTCAAAAACTGAGATTTAATGCAAACAAGTTTGATTCTTGGCTCTGAGCTTAAAGTTGAGACTTCGGAGTTCTTCAACAAACAAGTTTGCTCTCCAAAGAACTCGAATACCACTTATAAACATCTTATTACAATTCTGTTACAAATTGACAAAAACCAATTCACGTTCTTCCATGCAATCGTAGTTGCAAACAGATAGAACGGATTACATTTTGCAGAAAGCTAAAAGAAAAGAAAGAATGTCACGACCCGATCCCAAGATTCTGGGTCCAGTCGGATCATGCCCAGCCTGCACCGTTATGAGACGGCGATAGTAAGCTGTATCAATCAGTAGTAACACAATGCACAATATTATAAAATACGGGAATTCAAAACTTTTATTTCAATATATTTAAGTTCAGAACTAAATGTTTATCTGAGAAATTCAAACATACAAACACGGTAATAGTCAAGTTATTACAACCAATATTTTATTATAACCTTTAATCAAAGGAACTAAACCGCAAGTGCTACTAAAGATCCTGAGCTCCCTGATTGGGTTCAGCTATCTCCTCAGAACTTAAATCGGGTCCGTAGTTGGTACTAATAGGCACCTTTTCGTCATCGTAGTCACCTAAAAATGTCAGTCTCCTGTCGGAAGAGGAGCAAGAAACATATATCCAATTCCAGCATTTTAATAAACAATTAAAAGATGTAAGAAGCAGTTTTAAAATATTATTTATATTTTCTAAATAACAATAATGAATCAATCAAGCAGTAAACTCTCAAGGAAGCATAATAATGATGCAATCTACAATCAGCAATAGTTTTTTGAGTATGCAGCATCCCGTGGTCGGATGGGATTGGAGACAATATATGTTCTAATGAACACAGTCTGACTTCAGATCGAGTGAGGTGGAACTTCATCTATCCACAATGAGGCAATAAGGAGGCTTTGACCACAAGTGCTAACATTACTCCCCAATCCCAAGTAAATGAGTCAATCAAGCAATCAATTTGAATCTGAAAGGGATTCCGTGAATCAAGTGTCAATACAATGTTTTTAATGATGCAGTGCATTTAATCATCAATTAAAATACAAGTTTTAAATATTATAAAACTTGCCTTGGTTTCCGATGCTGTAGGTGGAGATATGAAATACGACCTCATACTTAGGCCTTAAAACCTACATTATTTAACTGTCTAGTTTAGAAACCTTTCTAAGGGTCCCAATGGATTTATTATTAATGCTAACGATTTACTCTAACGATCGAATTTATTAATGAAACTTGCATTTTTATAATAAATACAAAACAATATTTCTTTTTAATAATTTAATCATAATACACATAAATAGCACTAGTTGATAAAACGATCTTTTTACTAAAATCTTATTTGTAAAAAACCGTGAGAAATTATTGTATTTTATTTAAAGTCGATAATAAACGGGTTTCTATTTTAACTAATTTTAATTAGATTTATTTATAATAAAAAATACACTTTTTTGTCATGAAATATTTTTTTGGAAACAATTAACATTTTATTTTCATAAACAACCGTAACATATTTAATAACTCCTTTTTAATCCAAAATACTATTTTTATTTTTCTAAAAAAACATAACAATTATATGACTATAATAATCATTTATTTAGTAATCATTTTACTGAAATGCTATTATTTTAACAATTACTAGGGACAATTATTAACTATAATTTTACAACTATATTTTTAATAAGACAACAACAATTATTAATTAAAAAACATTTATTTCAACAATTATAACGGCCTAATAATTATTACAATTTATAATAATTCAATAATCGCAATTACCAGCAATTTTTTAATTATTAATCTAACTATTGATTATCATCTAATTAGTTAATTACACTAAATTAACCAAACAATTAAATAAGAAACTATCCTAAAATTGATAGAGTTTTATTCTGTCAATTTTGGTTGGACAAGAAATGTGTTTTTCGCTAAAAGGAAAAAAGTTACTGTGAAAGAAAATCCTACCGGAGAGCTCGGAGAAGGAGAACCGAAGTGTAGCTTCGGCCTCGGAGTTGCGCACGGAGCAACCGAGCGGACACAGGGGTCACGGACACAAGCAGTCGGGAGCGCGAGGGATCCGTGAGCAGCGGGGTGCCACGCGCGAGGTGCGCCGGCCGGCGGGGCAGAGCACGCGGGGTACGACGGCCGGTCGGACGCGGGATGCGACGGTCGGCATCGGACGGTCGTTGGAAGGTGGTGAGGTGGGGTCTAGATAGGAGCGGGGTAGAGCGAGGAGCATAGAGGAAGAGACGATTTGGAGAATGGTTGAGTGTGGAGGGAGGTGGAGAGGAGTTTATGAAGCTTTTTGTGAGGAGAAATGGTTCTGGAAGAAATAGAGTATTTTTGTTTGTACGTAGGGGAAGATATGGTGGATCCGTAAGAAGTGGATCAGAGAGTGGGAACCGATGAGTGGGGTTGAATGAGGGAAGTGGGTTAATAGGCTTAAGAGTTGGATTTGGGTAGGAACTAAATGCCTAAATTAAATAATCAATAATCAATAAATAATACAATCAATTAATAATCACAACCAATACTTAATAATTATTTTCAAAAATATTAATATTATTTTTCTTTATAATCGACTAAATATAATAATAATAATAATAATAATAATAATAATAATAATAACAATAATAGTAATAATAATAATAATAATAATAATAATAATAATAATAATAATAATAATAATAACACTAATATTTTAATTCTATTAATTCTAAATTACTAGCAAACAATTTAAATATCGTAAAAATCCATTTATTATTAAATTCTAATTTATGAATTTTACAACCTTCCCTCCTTAGAAAAATTTTGTCTTCAAAATTTCTACAGGTAATGAAAAGAGGGGTTTAGAACATACCTAGAACAGATGAGGGTACTTCTCTCTCATATTAGCCTCTCGCCCCCAGGTTAACTCGCTTGGGGAGTTGTGACGCCACTCCACTCTGACTAGTGGAATCACGGTGTTTCGCAGATTCTTCTCTCTACGATCCAAGATCATTACCGATTGCTCCGGTACTGTGAGATTTGGCCCAATTATTGGCACTAAATAATCCAAAATGTGGCTCGGGTCCAGTACGTAGCACCTCAGCTGTGATACAGGAAGACGTTGTGCACGCCCTCGAGGTTAGGATGAAGGGTCACTCTGTATACTACTTCTCCAATCCTGCTTAGCACTTTGAAAGGACCAATATACCTGAGACTAAGCTTTCCAACTTTGCCGAATCTGATAGTACTTTTGGTAGGGGAAATCCTTACGAAAACTTTGTCTCCTGCCTTGAACTCCAGTATTCGACGTTTACTGTATGCCCAAAGCTTTTGGCGGTCATGTGCAATCCTCAACGTATCTCTGATCATCTTTACTTTCTCCGCAGCATCCATGATCATTTCTGGTCCCAGCATAATTCGATCTCCTACGTCGTCCCAAGCTAGTGGAGTATGGCAAAGATGTCCATACAGCGTCTCAAATAGTGTCATACGGATGCTGGTCTGGTAGCTGTTGTTATAAGATAACTCGACCAGGTGTAAGTGATCTTTCCAAGCTCCTCCAAACTGTAAAACGCATGACCTCAGCATGTCCTCTAGCGTCTGAATAGTCCTTTCTGACTGCCCTCGGACTTTAGATGATATGCGGTGCTAAACTTTAGCTGAGACCCGAAACTTTCTTACAAGCTCTTCCAGTAGTGGAAGGTGAACCAGCTATCTCTGTCTGATACGATGCTGACTGGAATTCCAAGAATCTTGTATATGTGCGGCATATAAAGAGCTGCTAACCTCTCGGTGGATAAACCAACCTTAATGGGAATAAAGTGGACAGACTTGGTCAGTCAGTCTACAATTACCCATATTGTATCCTTTCCTCCTTGGGATCTAGCCAATCCCGTTACAAAGTTCATGGTGATCTGCTCCTATTTCCACTCCGGAATGGGAAGCGAATGTAGCAATCCTGTTGGCCTCTGATGGTCTGCCTTCACTTGATGTACCTCCTGCATCAGTTCGTTTCTCAATTCACCAGCCGATACGCAGAGCCTCGTGCCGTGTATTAGAGCTACATCTCCAGCTATTGAGAAATTCTCGAGCGTTCCGACTAATACTCGGTCTTGCAGCTTGTACTGCGTCTCATCCTGGAATTGAGTCTCTTGACCCTGTTGATTAGGCTGGACTGCACTTGTAGCTGCATCATGGGCAATTCAATTCCTGGTACTGCAACTTCTTTCCCAAGCCTCATCATCACTACTTTCGGTAACACAATCTCTAGCCCATACTTCTCCACGTCTTCTAGCAGGTGCCGGTCCTTTGTTAGAAACATAGCCATTGGGTACCGACTAAGCACATCAGCAACTATGGTAGCGTTACCCATAACTTCTAGGGCGACTTCCGGAAAGAACTTTCGCTTGAAATGCTTCTCGAAGGAATGCCATGAGGTTCCTCCAGTCTGGAACCTTGGCTCATTTCTGTACCAAATGCTAGCCAAATCCCTAAGCTGAAGAGCGACGTCCTCAACCATGAGGTCGGTAGGGAGTCGAACGACGCTAAGGAGTCGCTCCATATCATCCAGCCATTCGACTGCGTAAATGACATCCTATTTTCCTTTGAAAGGGCACGGGTCCAATTTCTTAAAATTCTCAATGGTTTCGACCTTTACTTGGATAACAGGTTTCTTGTCAGGCTTGAATTTTCTTAATAAAACATAAACTTTTAAATTCTTATTTATCTTAGCAGGCCTTTGTTCTGATTAAGATGAATCTAGTGTTGCCATGGCAACATTATGGGCATTCTTTATGCCCTCTCTCATAATCGTGGTCTGCTCACGATTGGCTTCGGCCTGGACTATCTGGGCCTCAAGAACTCGTCGTAGCAGGCCTACGAGCTCGATAGGGTTCACTGGCACAGGTGGAGCAATCGAAGGATTCACACAGGCAGGAGGTAGTGGTGTGGTCTTGGGAGGAATAGGTGATGCTGCATGGACTGAGAAAGTATAAGCTGTATGGGGAACTCGTGCAGTATGAGGACGATCAGTTAGCTGCAACGGAGAAGGGTCGTATTGGGCCTAAGTAGGGGTATGCTCAGAGGATAAAATCTCTTTGACGGCAGGACTGGAACGGATTGTCTTTCCTTTTGCCATCCCCTGGAAAGTTTTAGGTAACAAACATAAGCAAGGTAACCTATGAATCTATAAGCAAGCAAAAATAGATATATAGATAATTTCAGTACTATGTTGTGACGGGTCATAATTTTTTAAATAGTCTAAGTGTTCTAATTATTTCTAGAGTCTGTTTCCTAAAGTCATGCTGAAACCTAAAGTCAAGTGCAGGACTGTATGTTTTGCTAGACTAAGTTTACTAGACCAAAATTTTTAGAACAAGTCCTGTATGGGCCACCACTGAAAACATGTCACGATCCGATCCCAAGATTCTGGGTCTAGTCGGATCATGTCCAGCCTGCATCATTGTGAGATGGTGGCAGTAAGCTGTATCAATCAGTAGTAACATAATACACAATATTCTAAAATGCAGGAATTTAAAACTTTTATTTCAAAATATTTAAGTTCAGAACTAAATGTCTATCTGAGAAATTCAAACATACAAACACGGTAATAGTCAAATTTTTACAACCAGTCTTTTATTACAACTATTAATCAAAAAAACTAAACTGCAAGTGTTACTTGTAGTGCCCCATCCCGCTCAGTCAATCGGAGGAATCAAAACACTGACGGCGTTCGAACTTAGCCTTGCAACGGGTGCTCGAAGACTCGCTCGGTCGAGGCAACTCCTCGCTCAGGTGGGGTACTTTCGGTAAACTTGCCTCATCTTAGCCTTCACATAATAAATCACATGTTTTCAACTTGCACATGTTAGGCTTGACAATAAAAGAGACGCATCCACATAGCTAAAGGAATAATCCCAACGGGTCAGATTGTGTTAGAACAAAGAAAAAGGTCCCACGGTCTGCTTAGAAGTTTGCTCATCGTGCTTTTAAATGACACTCGATCCTTCGTCCTGTGGCTTGGGAGAAGAAAGTTGGTCTAAGTTGCTAAGTTTCCACAATGTTGGAATTAACGTAAGTCATAGGCGCCGTCCGCGTGTATGCATAATATGCATACACGGTCCCGTCGTCCAAGGCTTGGCATAGCCTTCGCCTGTTCCGTAGTTTAAGTCGTATTGTACGGCTTGTGACTTAAGTCTAGGCACCCAAAGAACTTGGTTGTTGAAGTTGACCGCGTGCATAGCACGTTCCTGTAGAAGCATGGAATTTCAGGACCAGAAATCCTATGCGCCAAACATTACATGCGCCAGGGAGCTCAGATGAAGTACTTGGCACAGCAAAGTATAGACATTTAAAGAGGATTTTTATTTCATATAAAAGTCTATTACATGTCTAAAAAAAGAGCTGTACAAAGGAGAATTTCTACAAAGAAAAGACCCTAAATCTACAGCTAGGCGCAGCAACCACCATGCGCTCTTAAACAGGCGCATCTCGTCATGCGCTCTCAGCCAAGCGCATCCCTTCAGCAGCTCAGTTATGTGCATCCTCAGTTATGTGCATCCCTTCAGCGGCTCAGTTATGTGCATCCCTTCAGCAGCTCAGTTATGTGCCGCCCTTCAGCGTCCCAGTCAGGCGCATCATGAAGTGTCAGCATATGCGCCATCAAATGCTTCGACTAATAAAGTATTTATTGAGCAGAACGAGGGTGGCAATCAACCCTCTAGCTGGAGGAAGAGCTCCCCAAACCAAGGAAGAGGAGAGCACCGCAATTAACCTGTGGCTAAAGGTGCAGCTTTCAACCCAAATAGAATGGGCGACACCCAATCTAGCAGGAGGAGGAGCTCTCCCAAAGCCCAAGGAAGTTGATCGAGGCACCGCAATTTCGATCTGCGACTCTTCCAGCATAACGGAGATGAGACTCGAGCATCCCGATCTTTGGATACAATAGGCACCTTCCGTCTGCCTCAGAAGCCCTCGACTCCGACTTTTGGATGTAACAGTCACCTGCAAGTGCATCAACGAAGACAATGCGTCGCATCTTCACCCTCGAGAGCATCTCATCAACAGAATGTGCTCGAGCAAATAAGTTTATTTCGGGAGGACGTGAGAGAACGAGAAGCAAACCCTCTACATGCCACTATTTATAGGCCGGGCAAATCAAACCCATGCGCCAAGTGGCCGGCTCTACGAATCCCGTGCAAAGAATTTGCATTGAATGGTGATGAACCTGACGCTTCGAATTCAGCCAAGTCAAAAAGACTATTTAAAGTACTCGAAGAACGTAACAGTCGATCCCATAAAGACGTATCATGCAAAACGGATGCGTCGGCCAGACCGCGCATCATACTGATGCGCCCATCAATACCAAGCACCTCATAAGGATGCGCCCCCAAGCGTCTCCCTGCGCCTAGTGGAACGTCGATCGATGCGCCCACTCGACAGCCCATCACCTGTCAAGAATATTAAATGCTGAAGTCTGACAGAGTTGGCAGCACGTCCCCGAGGACTGAACAGTTGACAACTTTTTCAGTAGACGAAGCATCGTCGACGTCAGCATCATCATTGCTCCCCTCCGGCGGTTACAAGCCACGTGGCCGCCCAACCATTTCGCATGCGCCTCTGCAGCCATGCGCCCAAATCTCTACATGCGCCTCAAAAGCCGTGCACCTCAGACTTTTTTCTGATCCCTAAAGACAGAAGTAAAGTCACTACTGAAGCCCCGCATGCGCCTCAAAAGCCATATGCCCCGACTGGTTCATGACTCCTAAAGGTTACGAGCCAAAGCCTTCTCATGTGCCCAATCCCAGGCGCATCCTATCAGATCACCCTCCACCAAATCTGAGATCTTCGAGCCATGGACCTACGACACACGTCCTTTGACTTGATTCAGCCTATGAAGGGGTGCTAATCACCCAAGATCTCAGCAACTGAAAGATCCTCTCCATTGCTACGTGTCAGCTCTGCCGTAGCCCACGACAACAACAAGAAGGGTTCAACTCCTCAATCAGAGCACATCGCCCATGCGCCTCCATCAGCAACCACCACGTGGCGTCCCCGCGTACAGGCGTATCCTATATTTGCGCGCATGAGCAGCCAGCCTGTAGACTATAAATAGAGGGATCACTTCCTTCTTTCGGACAAACATAGATCGCACAACCACCAATATACATATATAGAGAGAGGCAGATACAGACACTCAACGTCTTCTTCCTCTCCGCAAGCTCCAGCACCCAGAGCAACTCAGACCTTCAGAGAACCGAGAACCATCGTCAGATCGTCAACGGAGTCAACGCATTACCACTCACTCCATCGGCACAAGGGACCCAGATAAACAAAAGTGTACTCCTAGGACTACGTCTAAGTCCTACATTGTAACACTGTTCTGTTTGTATTGAAATTACATCAAAAGATTTTAATGGCAAACAAGCTGGCGACTCTACTGGGGACCTCTTTTTTCTCTACCGAGAAAGTTGTGTCGCAATCCGACGACGTGAAGGTGGGCTCCTCCCACAAGACGCTGGTCGTACGCCTCAATCAACAGGCGTATGAGGAGTTCATCTCTGAAGGCAGTGCGAGTCCTTCGAAGCGGCTGCCGAAGCCGAAGAAGACTCGTCAGGTCTGGGTGCGCAAGGTCGATGCCTCTGGCACGCCACCGAAGGGGATGCGCCAATGCAGCTCTTCCTTTCTGCTGACGTCCTCAGCAACCAAGATGCGCCTACCGGTGCAGCGCATCTCTCAGAAAAATATGCGGCTGACCACATTCCCCAGCCGTCTCCCTCTCAGGCGAGGAAGATGCGTCGACGGAGCAGGGGCGCAGCTAATGCCCCGCGCATTACCTCTGATGCGCCACAGAAGGTCTCTGTCTTTGACAGACTCACTCGCTGTAGTGGCAAGGAGAATTTGGACTCTGAGTACTATGTGCCCCAGCGGGCTGGTACGAAGAAGTCCAAGACAGCACGGGCCATGCGCCTCAAACGTGCTATGCCGACAACAAATCAGAAGCATGCGCTCACAATCATGCGTGCTGCTGATGGTAAGCTGTATAAGGTCGACTCGGGTACTTTTACGCCGAAAATGAGTCGACCTTCAAAGTCCTTGTCTAACTTGGGCGCATCTGTTGCGTTCGCAACCAAGTCGAGCAAGGCAAACTGTGTGGTCTTGAACTCCTACACCTCCACTGGTTGTGCGTCTGAGGTTCGTTCAAGTCACTGTAAATGTTTTCCCCCACTACTGATCTGAGCACCTGTTTGGTATTGGATCAGGGGGCACAGCATTCACTTGACCACCCCGGCGCTTGGCCTTGCCATGCGCCCGATGGGGGTATGTCACGCCCCAGAACCAGAATACTGGAGAGCGGGGGCAGACATAGCCAGCTACGTATAATGAAATGGAATCCACGTCACTATACGGTCACGACTGTCTAGATATATGAGGGTTTAACTACAATCCATCAGTCTCCTATAGTCGAGAACAAACCTATTGTCTCAATCACAAGCAAGTAGTAACAGTCACAAGATATTAGAGCATCAATATACAATAGTAAGGCATCCCATATATTACATATTGGATGATCATGAAGCTAGTCGTACAAAATGTCAGGACTAGCAAGAGTTTTAGTCAATACATGATCAACCCTAGGATTTGTCAATCATGTTACAGCCCGTAGGCGGACAGTAAATAAGGTGCAATACGAGCTAACACGTGCTCGCCGTCTAAACGCCTCAAAAGAATAATTTTACAAGTAGAGTGGGAGGACAAAAGAAACCCACTCGTTGCCATGGTTACGCCTGGTGGTCACCATCGGACTGGAAGACAGGTGGATCCTCTGTTGCTGCTCCAATATCTGGCCACACAAAACCAGCTGGGTCAGACCCCAGAAAGAGCAAGTGCCACAAAGGAGGCTTCACTTAGGAACTAAAACCAGCATATCACAATAGAATATTAAAGATAATAAATAAAAAACTGATAATAATAGAGATAACAACAGTAAACTGAGTATGAGAAAACTATTCAAGTAGCCAGGTCACAACCCTTAAACCAAACAAGGACCGGGGTTGCAGTCCTTCACCTAAAATAGAAACCCGTCTCAAATATTATTGGTACAGTGAAGATAATAAACGAAGAGAGGACACAGCACTGCTCCGGGAGCCAAGTTATAACCCTTAAACCAAACAAGGACCGGGGTTGTAACCCTTCGCTTGAACAGAACTGGACCCCTGATCTTTATTGCTAAGGCCAGCATGATTAATCATGGTATTGAAGTAAGGTCAAACATGACGAACATGACATGGAGTTGCAATAAGACAATAAACGAAGGAAGGACACAGAACTGCTCCGGGAGCCAGGTTACAACCCTTAAACCAAACAAGGACCGGGGTTGTAACCCTTCGCCTGAACAGAACTGGACCCCCGATCGTTATTGCCAAGACAAGTATCAATAATCATGTCATGTTACAATCTTGCATAGGATCAGGATAAGACTAAGCTGGAATAAACTCCATCCAATCAATCACGGCCAAACAAGAGTACGGCTTGTTACTTTTAACTAACTAGGGTAATCACAGGCCTAGTTACTAGCAAGATGCAATGAGATTATCCCAACAGCCACAAGCCCTGCAGACCATCCGGTTATCCAGGTCGAACGTTTATGAAGAATGCAATACGTGACTGTGTGCTGAAAATGTGCCCTACTCGTCGGTAGGCTACAAGTCCACTGAATGCACCCAGATAACGAGATTGCCTGTAGCTGGGAATCTCTTCATGACTACTGAATCATTCTAGTTAATTAGCCTTAGTCAATTTCAGTAGGTGTCCCTGACCGTGGTACTCAGGGACCCCCATCCTAGACATGATGCAAGACAGTACCAGTTTATTTGTACAAACACAATCGCCCACGGTGTCCAGATCTTTCATACTTGTCATGTCAGGCTAGCTATCGTAACAGCATGCCGAGATATATCACGTCAGTTTACTTGTCAAGAGTGCGCCACAGCAGGCCACTATCGTGTTCTATTTGTACCTTATCATAAATGAGAGAAACTTGCATAAAACAACGAGTGACATATTCTTGAAGCCAATGAAAAGATCTATAACTTTTATGTTTTAAGTTTTTCGAGATTCTAGCTACAAAACAACTTAAATAGGCAAAAACAGCAAAATAGGGCAATTCCGGCGCATGGGATTCCTGCACAATCGGCGCATGAGATTCCTGCACAAATTGGTGCATGGGATTTTCGCACAAATTGGCGCATGAGATTTTTGCACAAATCGGCGCATGGGATTCCTGCACAAATCGGCGCATGAGATTCCTGCACAAATCGGCGCATGAGATTTCTGCACAAATCGGCGCATGAGATTCTTGCACAAATCGGCGCATGGGATTCCTGCACAAATCGGCGTATGAGATTTCTGCACAAATCGGCACATGAGATTTCTGCACAAATCGGCGCATGAGATTCTTGCACAAATCGGCGCATGAGATTTCTGCACAAATCGACGCATGAGATTTCTGTACAAATCGGCGCATGAGATTTCTGCACAAATCGGTGCAGGAGATTCCTGCACAAATCGGCGCATGGGATTTCTGCACAAATCGGCGCATGGGATTTCTGCACAAATCGGCGCATGGCCTCCTGGCGCATGGCCTCCCGGCGCATGGGGTTCGTCGTCCCCAAACAGCAAGTTCAGCCATAAAAATTCTGAAAACTTGCCATGGCCATAACTTTCTCATCCGGAGTCGAAATCAAGCGAAACAAAAGCCAAAACTGAAGGAAATTGAATTCTCTACAATATAGAACCATTAGTTTTTGGAAATACCAAGTTTTTAGAGATCAAAACCAAGAAAAACTAAACAAGAAGGAACTTAAAACTTAGATCTACAAAAATATAACCATAAAAATGGAAAATGCCAAGTTCTAAAGTATCTTAGAATCAAGTGAGGAAGAGAATGGAACAATAAAATTTGAGATCCATCATGAAGTAAGTTTGCACTTGCCCAAGCTCTCTCTCTCTTCCTGGTAGGTGTAGAAGAGTAAATGGTGGAGAAGAAGAAGTGAAGGAGAAGAATAAATGAAGAGAGAGAGAGTTAGGTGGAAATATAAATGAGGGTGGTGGTGGTGGGTTTTCTATTGGTTCATGATGAACCCACAAGCAAACCAAACCACGCTAAGTCGAACCAAGCTAAGCCATATCCAATGACATGCCAAAATAACCATGCAAAAAAATACGCAATACGAGTCAAGAATACGTACACGTATACCAAGATACGTAACACGAACTATAAGCATTACAACTCTATCCACCTTAAAAGAATTTCGTCCTCGGAATTTAATCAAGTGGCTAGAATTGCAAGGACAAGCAACACTAATCGTAAGCTATAACAAGCAGTCTATCATGCAGTCATTTATTCAAGCAAGGAATTGAAGGCATAAGGCATAAGGAAGACATTATACCTTATGAGTCAAACAGGTCGGGATATCGCGATCGGATATCATCCTCACGCTCCCGCGTCGACTCACCCAAAGAGTGATAACCCCAAGCAACTCGGACTAACTTGATAGTCTTGTTCTTGAGTGTCTTCTCTCTTCGGTCCAATATAGACACGGGCATCTCCTCATACGAAAGGTTGGTACCATCAACCAATTCCGAATGATCCAGGATGTGGCTCGGGTCCAGGATATGTCGTCGCAGTTGGGATACATGGAATACGTCATGCACCTCACATAGCGACGGTAGAAGAGCGAGACGATAGGATACATCTCCTACTCGCTCCAGAATATCGAATGGCCCTACATACCTAGGACCAAGCTTTCCCCGCACGCCAAAACGAATGACGCCACGGTTAGGCGAAATCCTCAGGAATACATGGTCGTCGACAGAAAACTCAAGGGGGCGCCGATGAGAATCGGCCCAATGACGCTGGCGATCTTGGACAACTCGAAGATGATCTCTGACTCTCCTGACTACTTCAATGGTCTGAGCAATCATTTCTGGACCAAGCATCTGCCTCTCTCCAATATCGTCCCAGGCTAGCGGAGATCGACACTTCCTACCATACAGTACCTCGAATGGTGCCATCTGGATACTGGCCTGGAAACTGTTGTTGTACGAGAACTCCACCAGGTGCACGTGATCTTCCTACGAACCACCGAAGTCGAGTGTACATGACCGCAACATATCTTCAAGAGTCTGGATCGTACGTTCCGACTGGCCATCTGTCTGCGGGTGATAAGCTGAACTGAACTGGAGGTGAGTTCCCAAACTTTCTTGCAAGCTATGCCAAAAGTACGACGTAAATCTTGAATCTCTATCCGAAGTGATACTGACTGGTACACCATGCAATCTGACAATCTGCCGGAGATACATCTCCGCTAGCTGAGCCGTCGACTGACTAACTCTGAACGGGAGAAAGTGAGCCACCTTCGTGAGCCTGTCTATGACAACCCAAATAGCGTCTTTGCCAGCCGGGGATCTAGGCAATCCAGTCACAAAATCTATGGTTATATGCTCCCATTTCCACTCGGGAATCGACAATGGTTGAAGTAGTCCAGCTGGTCTCTGATGTTCAGCCTTAACTTGCTGGCAGACTAAACAACGAGAGACAAACCGGGCTATCTCCCTCTTCATGCCATTCCACCAAAAGTGCTGACGAATATCACGGTACATCTTCGTGCCACCAGGATGAATAGAATACTGCGAACTGTGGGCTTCTACCATGATCTCCCGTCTGATATCTCCACTGGGTACACAAAGACGCTTACCATGTTGAAGTATACCGTCTTCATGGATACATAACTCTGGTCTTCGTCCTGCCTCACACTCTGCTCTGAGTCGGCTGAAGCTTGGAATTTACTGACTGTGCCATCCGGATCCTCTCGACTATAGTGGACTGGACTTGCATGCTGGCCATCAATGCCACACTGGAAGGAAGGACAACTTCTATACCCATCTTTTGAAGATCGGCCAACAGCTCTGGTTGCGCTGTCAGGAAATAAACTCTGGCTCTCCTGCTCAATGCATCTGTAACAACGTTGGCCTTCCCTGGGTGATATTGCAGGTTGACATCATAATCCACAAGCAGCTCTAGCCATCTCCTCTGACGCATGTTGAGATCCTTCTGGGTGAAAACATACTTCAGGCTCTTGTGGTCGGTAAAAATTTCCACCCTATCTCCGTACAAGTAGTGCCTCCACAACTTAAGTGCAAACACTACTGCTGCCAGCTCCAAGTCATGGGTTGGGTAATTCCTCTCATGATCACGAAGTTATCATGACGCATAAGCTATTACCTTCCTATGCTGCATCAGAACACATCCTAAACCTCTGCCCGAAGCATCACAATACACTGAGAATCCTCCAGTTCCATCTGGAAGCGTGAGAATAGGAGCCGTCATCAAGCCTCGCTTCAACCTCTCAAAAGAATCCTGGCACTCTGCTGTCCAAGCAAACTGCACATCCTTACGGGTCAACTGGGTCAATGGCGCTGAAATTCGAGCAAAGTCTGAAATAAATCGCCGATAGTAACCGGCCAATCCAAGAAAACTACGGACTTCTGCCACTGTGCTAGGCACTGGCCATGTTTCAATGGCCACAATTTTCTGGGGATCCACTTCAACTCCTCCTCGGGTGATGATATGACCCAAGTACGAAATACGATCGAGCCAGAACTCGCATTTACTGAACTTGGCATACAACTGGTGCTCTCTGAGAATCTGGAGGACAACTCGAAGATGCTGTTCATGCTCCGCTTCACTCTTACTATAGACCAGGATGTCATCTAGGAACACAATCACGAACTGATCCAAATAGGGCATAAAGATGTGATTCATGAGGTCCATGAATACAGCCGGCGCATTGGTTGCTCCAAATGGCATAACAAGGAACTCCCAATGCCCATATCGGGATCTGAAAGCTGTCTTCGGGATGTCCTGCTCTCTGACTCTTATCTGGTGGTATCCTGACCGCAAGTCGATCTTCGAAAATACTGACGCCCCTTTGAGTTGATCAAACAAGTCATCTATCCTTGGAAGAGGGTATCTGTTCTTGATTGTCACTGAGTTCAAGGTACGATAATCAACACACAATCTGGACGTACCATCCTTCTTTTTCACAAGAAGTATCGGGGCTCCCCAAGGCGATCCACTAGCATGAATGAATCCCTTGGTCCTAAGTTCTTCAATCATCTTGTACAATATCTCTAGCTCTGACGACGCCATCCTGTAGACTCTCTCTGACACTGGGGCTGTCCCGGGAATCAAGTCGATGGTAAACTCGATCTCTCGCTCTGGCGGTATCCCTGGAAGCTCTTCTGGGAAAACATCTGGAAACTCTTCGACTATCCGAGGTAACTGTACTACTGCCACTGCCATCCGCAACACTGGAGGAGAAGGTTCAACTTCGCCTCGGGAGAAGGAAAACTCCGGCTCGCCTGAAATGCTAAAAATAACCCTGCCAATGTGGCAGTCTATCCTAGCATACTGGTCCCTCAACCAATCCATCCCTAAGACTACATCATAATCGGCCATCGAAAACTCTATCAATCTAGCGGGAAATTCTCTACCGCTAACTACGATCCGACACGAGGAAAATAATCTATCTACTCCCACAAGTCCATTACCAGTAAGTATATTGAGCCTCACTGATAATGACTCGGGCTCCAATCCTACCCGTGTCGCGAATCGTGCAGACATAAATGAATGCGAGGCACCAGAATCAAATAATACTAAAGCTGGAAAGGTGTTGACGAGAATAGTACCTGCCACTACCTCACCTGGTGCTATTCCTTCTTCTTCCATGGTCAAAGCCAGCACTTGACCATGTCCTCTGGGTGCGGGTCCCCTCTGCTGAAAATTCCTCTGCCTGCTCTGGATCTGGGCTTGGGCTTGGACATACTGCTGCGGTCTCTACTACTGGAATGCCTGGGCCTACGTCGGCAATGGCCTCGGGAACGGGTACTGCAGCTGCTGCTGCTGCTGGATTGGTGCTGGTCCTCTAACTGAAGGACTAGAGAAAGCGGATGAACTCCCCCTGTTCGGGCAATTCCTAACCCTGTGGTCTGGGGCACCCCAAACTAAGCACAAACCCTGTGCTCTGCGACACTCCGATACCACATGCCCTGGCTTCCCGCAGTGTGAACATCCCACTGCGGAAGACTGCTTCTGTTTCTGCTGCTGAGGGCACGTCGGGGTGGAATGCTGAACCGACGTTACTGAGGCCGCCCGCCTCGGAGCTCCAATGGTCAAAGCCCTGGCTGCCGGGGCTGGTGCTGATAACTGATTCATCTGACCGTGAGATCGCTTCCGACCTCCGGTCCTATCCACGATCCTCTGGGAGGTATATTCATGCCTCCGGGCTGCTCTCAACACTGCATCAAAAGTTTGATGCTCAAACTGCTCCACCGCCAATAAAATATCTAGATGAAGCCCCTGCTGGAATCGCTGGGCTCTATCGAACTCGGTTGCTACCAGGGTGGGAGCAAACCGACTAAGCCTGAAAAACTCGGCCGCATATCCATCGACCGTCTTGCCCATCTGCTTCAGATTGGTGAACCTCGTCTGTAGATCATACCGAGCTACAGCATCAAAATACTTGGTCTGAAATCTTTTTCTGAATACTGCCCATGAAATAGGGGCCACTAATCCATCGGCCTGTGCTGTCCACCAGCTGCGGGCAAGATCTAGTAACTGCAGGCATACTACAGCCACCTTCTCGTTCTCTGGAGTCCTGGCTGCTTCTAGAATCACCTCTGTGTCCTGAAGCCAAGCATCTGCAGCGATCGCATCTTCACTGCCATCGAAGAAGGGAGGGTTCAAGCGCTTGAAGCTGTTGGCCGTACTATTACCCTGATGACCTCCTCTGGTCAAAGCGTCTGCCACCGCCTGGTGCAAAGCATCTCCTCGACGATCTTAGAAAGCTAATAATGACCTGATGAGACCCACCAAAGTGCCATCCTCAGGTTCTGCTGGCTGGACGGGCTGAACTGGTAGCTCTCCTTCAGTAGGCATGACTCCGGAGGCTACTCCTAAATGCTGGGCTTGATCTCCAGGTTGCTGCTGGTCCGCTGGAGGTGCACCGCCTTGCTGATCGACAGGTCCAGGAATAATGCCGCTGAAAAAGACGACATAGAGAACAATAAGGAAGGACCATGACAGATCAACGATACAAGCATGTGATCAGGTCAAGATTATCAGGGATTTGAAGATACGAGCAGAGATCAAGGGCGAATACTGATTGAGACATCTATTCGGTAAACCCTCAGATATCTTGATTTACAAGACCTGTATGGGCCACCACTAAAACCATGTCATGCCCCAGAACCAGAATACTGGAGAGCGGGGGCAGATATAGCCAGCTACGTATAATGAAATGGAATCCACGTCACTATACCATCACGGCTGTCTAGATATATGAGGGTTTAACTACAATCCATCAGTCTCCTATGGTCGAGAACAAACCTATTGTCTCAATCACAAGCAAGTAGTAACAGTCACAAGATATTAGAGCATCAATATACAATAGTAAGGCGTCCCATACATTACATATTAGATGATCATGAAGCTAGTCGTACAAAATGTCAGGACTAGCAAGAGTTTTAGTCAATACATGATCAACCCCAGGATTTGTCAATCATGTTACAGCCCGTAGGCGGACAGTAAATAAGGTGCAATATGAGCTAACACGTGCTCGCCGGCTAAATGCCTCAAAAGAATAATTTTGCAAGTAGAGTGGGAGGACAAAAGAAACCCACTCGTTGCCATGGTTACGCCTGGTGGTCACCATCGGACTGGAAGACAGGTGGATCCTCTGTTGCTGCTCCGATATCTGGCCACACAAAACCAGCTGGGTCAGACCCCAGAAAGAGCAAGTGCCACAAAGGAGGCTTCACTTAGGAACTAAAACCAGCATATCACAATAGAATATTAAAGATAATAAATAAAGAACTGATAATAATAGAGATAACAACAGTAAACTGAGTACGAGGAAACTATTCAAGTAGCCAGGTCACAACCCTTAAACCAAACAAGGACCGGGGTTGCAGTCCTTCACCTGAAATAGAAACCCGTCTCAAATACTATTGGTACAGTGAAGACAATAAACGAAGAGAGGACACAGCACTGCTCCGGGAGCCAGATTACAACCCTTAAACCAAACAAGGACCGGGGTTGTAACCCTTTGCCTGAACAGAATTCGACCCCTGATCTTTATTGCTAAGGCCAGCATGATTAATCATGGTATTGAAGTAAGGTCAAACATGACGAACATGACATGGAGTTACAATAAGACAATAAACGAAGGAAGGACACAGAACTGCTCCGGGAGCCAGGTTACTATCCTTAAACCAAACAAGGACCGGGGTTGTAACCCTTCGCCTGAACAGAACTGGACCCCCGATCGTTATTGCCAAGACAAGTATCAATAATCATGTCATGTTATAATCTTGCATAGAATCAGGATAAGACTAAGCTGGAATAAACTCCATCCAATCAATCACGGCCAAACAAGAGTACGATTTGATACTTTTAACTAACTAGGGTTATCACAGGCCTAGTTACTAGCAAGATATAATGAGATTATCCCAACAGCCACAAGCCCTGCAGACCATCCGATTATCCAGGTCGAACGTTTATGAAGAATGCAACACGTGACTGTGTGCTGGAAATGTGCCCTACTCGTCGGTAGGCTACAAGTCCACTGAATGCGCCCAGATAACGAGATTGCCTGTAGCTGGGAATCTCTTCATGACTACTGAATCATTCTAGTTAATTAGCCTTAGTCAATTTCAGTAGGTGTCCCTGACCATGGTACTCAGGGACCCCCATCCTAGACATGATGCAAGACAGTACCAGTTTATTTGTACAAACATAATCGCCCACGGTGTCTAGATCTTTCATACTTGTCATGTCAGGCTAGCTATCGTAACAGCATACCGAGATATATTATGTCAGTTTACTTTTCAAGAGTGCGCCACAGCAGGCCACTATCGTGTTCTATTCGTACCTTATCATGAATGAGAGAAACTTGCATAAAACAACTAGTGACATATTCTTGAAGCCAATGAAAAGATCTACAACTTTTATATTTTGAGTTTTTCGAGATTCTAGCTACAAAATAACTTAAACAGGCAAAAACAGCAAAATAGGGCAATTCCGGCGCATGGGATTCCTGCACAATCGGCGCATGAGATTTCTGCACAAATCGGTGCATGGGATTCCCGCACAAATCGGCGCATGAGATTTCTGCACAAATCGGCGTATGGGATTCCTGCACAAATCGGCGTATGAGATTCCTGCACAAATCGGCGCATGGGATTCCTGCACAAATCGGCGTATGGGATTTCTGCACAAATCGGTGCATGAAATTTCTGCACAAATCGGCACATGAGATTCCTGTACAAATCGGCGCATGGGATTTCTGCATAAATCGGCGCATGAGATTCCTGCACAAATCGGCACATGAGATTTCTGCACAAATCGGCGCATGAGATTTCTGCACAAATCGGCGCATGAGATTTCTGCACAAATCGGCACATGGGATTTTTGCACAAATCGGCGCATGGCCTCCCGGCGCATGGGGTTCGTCGTCCCCAAACAGCAAGTTCAGCCATGAAAATTCTGAAAACTTGCCATGGCCATAACTTTCTCATCCGGAGTCGAAATCAAGCGAAACAAAAGCCAAAACTGAAGGAAATTGAATTCTCTACAACATAGAACCATTAGTTTTTGGAAATACCAAGTTTTTAGAGATCAAAACCAAGAAAAACTAAATAAGATGGAACTTAAAACTTAGATCTACAAAAATATAACCATAAAAATAGAAAATGCCAAGTTCTAAAGTATCTTAGAATCAAGTGAGGAAGAGAATGGAACAATAAAACTTGAGATCCATCATGAAGCAAGTTTGCACTTGCCTAAGCTCTCTCTCTTCCTGGTAGGTGTAGAAGAGTAAATGGTGGAGAAGAAGAAGTGAAGGAGAAGAATAAATGAAGAGAGAGAGAGTTAGGTGGAAATATAAATGAGGGTGGTGGTGGTGGGTCTTCTATTGGTTCATGATGAACCCACAAGCAAACCAAACCACGCTAAGTCGAACCAAGCTAAGCCATATCCAATGACATGCCAAAAAAACCATGCAGGAAAATATGCAATAGGAGTCAAGAATACGTACACATATACCAAGATACGTAATACGAACTATAGGCATTACAGGGTTCGAAGGTGGCACTCTCCTCCAACGATCTGCGTAACGTGAGCAATCACAAACGTCGATCAGGAGACTCGACTGACAAGCACAATGCGCCCCTCACAGGGCACACATGTGCTGTAGTCACCATCAACTGTTATTGTAAAACAGCTGTCCCGCCACTAAGGCAGTCGGTGTTCCAGCGGCTGCAATCATCAACACCTCTCCGACGTCACCTCGGAAAGAAGGTATCAATTGAAGATGAACCAGAACTAAAGGTTGCTTCATGCAACGTAATCAATAACTCCTCGGTAGTCCGAAAGGCGACTGGCAATTTCTCGTCCTCGTCCAAGAGCCAGCCGAGGAAAACTAAGACAACTGTCCCGTCCTCCGGAGTGTTTGAAGGCACTCGGGGGAGAAAGAAGATCTTAGAGGAAGCTGGGGGTAGTCAAGCCCTTGTTGATCCTCCTTCTGAAGACGAAGATGTTCTCCAGAGCACAGCTGGGGTGGATCTTCATCCTGGAGACGAAGTCAGCCTTCCGTACGTAGCTGGGGGTAGTCTGGCCCCTGTGGACCTGCGTCTCGAAGACGAAGAAGACCTCCAAAACAGAACTGATGGTAATCAGTCCCTTGCGGATGCTCCTGAAGTCGAGGATGTCCTCCAGGATGTAGCTGGGGGTGGCCAAGACGAAGCTCCGGGGGAAGTTTCTCCCCTGCAGGAGAGTGAGGCCGAAAATGAAGCCTCAACCGATCCATCCACTTCCAGCCGTGTCATGACAGTATACACGACTGGGGGTGATACCGAGCCGGATGCGCCGCCAGCAGACCTCGTCCAGCGCGTGGATACCCTGGATGGAGGACTCAAAACCCTTCCTACCTCCATGCAAACACTGACTCAAGCAGTGTTTGAGATACGGTCAGCTTTGGCCAGGGCATCTTCTACCAGTCCTGACCCAGGGGCCAATGAAGAATCAAGTGTACCCCTTCAACAGGTATCCTTGGATACGGATCGCCGCGAAGCACCTCGGACGTCGGAGCCATCAAATGCTCAACTCCAGGCTGTACCACCTTTTCCGACTCCCAGCTCCACGGAAGACGTGGTAGAGATGATCAGGGACTTGCACGAGCGCTTTGAGTCCAAGAACAGACAAGTGGAGCGCCAGAAGATGGGGATCCCCCAACCTTATCCCCTCGAATGGAACAAAGTGGTTTATCCTCCTAAGTATAAACCACAAACATTGACGCCGTACGATGGGAAGGACTCTCCACATCGCTATCTGACGTACTTTCAGTCCCAAACGGGACATCTCCCGAAGGAGGACGCACTACTCACCAGCATATTTGTCGGGGCACTGAAAGGAGTGGCGTACGACTGGTACTGCAGTCTCCCAGATTACTCCATATCTTCCTTCGATGACCTGACGCGTCTCTTCCTCGAGCGTTTCTACGACGGCGGGAAGGACATGACAATGGCATCCCTCATAGAGATACGCCAGAAAGAGAAGAAAACAATTCGAGTATTCATCGAACGCTTCTGACAGGCCTGCTTCAGACTGCCCCCGGGCATGCCAGAACACGCACTCCTCGTCTCCTGCAGCATGAACATGCTGTCTGCGATCAAACTCTGGTTCAACTCAACTCCTCCTCACGACTGGAGTTCCTTGATCATTGAGGCCGAGGCAACTGAAAAGAAGGAGTCCAATGCTCGCCTTTTGGGGGTTAGTTTTCCTGCCTTTGAGGACAAGGGGAAGCGGCCTGCAGCCAACAACCCCGAACGAGAGACGAAGGAGAAACATGCGTTGACTGTCAATGCCTCCAAAGGTGCATCAGCACCTACTCAGAAGCCTCTACTTGCACCAAGGCCAAAGAAGGTTTATTCTTTCAATGATGAAGACACCCTGCAACTCTTTGAGATACTGAAGCAGGGTGACACGATCAAGTTGCCAGACCCAAAGCGCCCCGACGAGGTTGGGAAAGTGGACAATCCGAGGTACTGTTACTACATCGGTTTGTCGGACATCCAACTAAGGACTGCTACGTCCTCAAAAACTACATCCAGCGCATGATCAATGCGGATGTTATCTTCGTCGACTACGAGGAGAAAATGGTTTCGGCCAACCTGGTGTCACTCCAATTTGGCACCTTACCGCCAACCACAACGCAAGATGGCGTCGTCCCCATCCCAAATAGCGACAATGGAGGTGGTCAATCTACCACCTACTCGTGACAACGTGAGTGGACTCATCCCACTCACCACATCTCGGGGAGAGGTCTTGTTGGTACACCCTGATCTCGTCTTCGAGGTTACTCAACCAGAGGTACGCTCTGCCTCCAAAACTAAGGACAGGAAGATCAAGTCTTGCCGCATGGTATTTTCCTCTGCGGAAGAGGCACTTCCTGTACAGACGCGTTCACATCAGAACGCCCAACCCGACGAAGCTGCCGTCGAGGTGGTGCCTCCTTGCACCGTCCCTGCTGCCCAGGAAGAGGGCCCATCTAAGCTCCCAGTAGCCAATAAACAGAAGCATGTAGAGGCCTGTTTCGACAAGTCTCTGCGAAAGGAGAATGCTTCGGGGCCAGCCAAGCCCCACAACTTCGACATACTGGCATAACTTGCCAGTACTCCTGTCCGCCTATCTCTGTTTGAGCTTCTTCGTCTTTCCAAGGACACTCGTGAAGCTCTCTGTGAAGCTCTGAAGGATGCTGAGTCCTTCATCAGTCAGGTCAAGCAGCCTAAAGATCTCCCGACTACATGTGCGTACTGTCATTGTGCGGATGAAGTTATCCCTAACATAACCTTCATCCAACAAGACATGCTGCTCAAGCACAACCGATACAACAGGTCGCTGTATTATACAGGGTATATCGGTTCCGTCAAGGTGAAGCGGATTCAGATCGATCCAGGGTCTTCCCTCAGCATCATTCCGAAGATGCTGCTCTCAACACTGGGGATCCCAATGTACCGACTGGCGCCTTTCAACACAACAATCAGTGGCCTCAATGCTAGCAAAAGTGAGCCGCTGGGCAAAATACGGCTAAAGTGTCATATCGGTAACCTCAGAACCGAGGTGACTTGCTATGTCGTTGACGCCGATGTCAACTACAATCTCCTACTGGGTCGTCCATTGCTGCATGAATACATGGTGGTACCATCCACACTCAACTAATGTATGAAATACGTGTCCACCAATGACATCATCCGGACGGAGTTCGCGGACATTGACCCTTTCAAGCGGGTTGAAGCCTACTTCACTGATTCCACCTTGTACAAGTCGCCCGACGAGGAGGAAGCTAATGATGCTGACGATGAAGCAGAAACGGCAGCAGAGCCCGACATGAAGCCAGAGATGATTCCCGACGCTCCTTTAAAAATTTGACTCAAAGGGAAGTCGCCTCAGACATTGCCTCCCATGAACATAAAGCTACCTAGAAAAGCACCAACTGCTCCAGGTAGAACACCCACTGAAGCTCCCTTGAAGATACGGCTCAAGGAAAAGCCACCTCAAATATCAGCTCCCCTTGTGGCAAAACTACAAGGGAAGGCACCAATCACCGAAGGCGCAGTTGAGGCACCCCTGAAGGTGCGTCTTAAGGGCAAGCCGCCGCAATCATCTGTCTCATCCAAGCTGCCGAAGAAGGCCCACATAGCCCTCTCGGACCCCAAGATCAAAGCTGTGGTGGACTCTCCCGATCCAACCCCAGTACTCACAGATGAAGAGCTAGAAGAATATATCTCTGCTGATGTAGATGCACCCTCTCTGGACAATATAATCTCGCGGGACAAAATCTCGTATTTCATCAATAATAGAGTGTCTTTTAATTATTCTAGTCTTCCACATTGGAATGCCATGTATACATTAGATAACGCTCTACGGTCGTTGCAAACACAAATAACGACCGTCCATCATGTAAATCAAGTAGTCCCGTCCCAAGGGGTCTGTTTTGTAGTCCTACCACGGAATTGAGACGAAGAATCCATCATCTTCGGCAAAGTCGAGCGTCATCAAGACCTTCCGCCACTCGAACAAGAACTAGATACTGGTAGAATACAAGTCTATCGGTACACGGACAAGGCAAAGTACCTCATCCAAAAGATGGGTTACGACCTAAAAAGCAACAAAGGCCTGAACTACGACAAGGGTCGACGTCTTCCTCTCCGACTTCCAACACCTAAAGGAAAGTCGTAGGACTACTATCATCAAACTCGACGGGGGGTGGGCTATGTCACGTCGCCATTAACTCCAGAGAGTTTGGAGGCAGAAGAGGTAGAACATTCTCATTCATCCGAAGCATCAACTTGGGATTTTGATACCAGTATCGGATCAACCTTCAAGAAGGTGCTATCAGCCAACATGATATCTGTACAATCTCAAGAAGATGAAGGCGAAGACCAAATACCAGAATTCTTCGAGAAAAAACCTTGGGCTCAATGCTTAGGAGAACAGTGGGAGTCTGGTTTTGAATTACGCGAACCCCCTACCGAAGATGAAGTCGAGCAGATCGACCTTCGGGATGGATCTTCTTCCAAACCCATCTTCATCAGCAAAAGCCTAAAAGGAGAAGATCGGGAATCTTTAATCCAGCTGGCTAAAGAATATATCGATGTCTTCGCCTGGAGCTACGAAGATATACCGGGACTTGATCCCCAGATCGTGTTGCACAGGCTTAACATCTTACCTGATGCCAAGCCTATAAAGCAACAATAGCGATGTTTTCGTCCTGACATCATGAACGCTATCGATCAGAAAGTAGACAAACTCCTGACCAACGGGTTTATCCGTGAAGAACAACACCCAGATTGGGTGGCCAACGTCGTCCCTGTCACCAAGAAGAATGGGAAGATATGAGTCTGTATCGACGTCAGGGATCTCTGCTTGCCGAAGGACAAATTTTCGCTTCCATTCACCGACGTGATGATCGACAACACATGTGGCTTCGAACGTATATCTTTCATGGACGGGTATTCGGGCTACAACCAGATCAAGATATTCCCCGATGACACAAAACACACGTCATTCAGGACTCCGAAGGGGGTCTTCTGCTACACAGTGATGCCCTTCGGCTTGAAGAATGCTGGTGCGACATACCAGCAAGCTATAAGCACCATCTTCCGTCAGCATCTTCGCAAGACAGTCAAATTCTATGTTGATGACATCGCAGTCAAGAGTCGTCTCAAAGGAGATCACCTACAAGACCTTAAGACAGTCTTCGATCTCATGCGAGCGCATCAACTCAGGATAAACCCCGCTAAATCCTTCCTTGGGGTTTCTAGCGGAAAGTTCTTCGGCTTCATTATCACGACGAAAGGCATTCATGTCGATCCCGAGAAGACCAAAGCCATCCTTGACATGGACCCTCCGAAGAACCTCCGAGAACTTCGAGGCCTGCAAGGGCGTCTGGCATACATCCGGAGGTTTATAGCAAACCTTTTCGGGAAATGTCAACCCTTCATCCAGCTCATGAAGAAGGGAGTCTCTTACGTTTGGACAGAGGAATGCCAAAAAGCTTTCGACGACATCAAGGCTTACTTGACGAGCCTGCCAGTCCTGGTGGCACCCGTCACCGGCAAACCATTCCTCCTCTACGTCCGTGACATGGATCATTCCCTCAGCGCTCTGCTTGCTCAGAACAGCGATACAGGCTATGAGCAAGCTATCTACTACCTCAGTAGAACACTGATCGGGGCCGAACACCGGTACAACCCCGTTGAAAAAGAGTGTTTGGCTTTGGTATTTGCCATCCAGAAGACTCGCCATTATGTCTCAGGCTAGACAATTCATGTCATCTCCCGAATCAATCCACTCAGAGTTCTCATGACGAAGCCAGGGTCATTAAACTCCCGGCTAGCTACGTGGGCAATCCTGCTAATGCCATACAACATGGTGTTCGTTCCACAAAAAGTCGTCAAGGGTCAGGCTTTGGCCGACTTTTTAGCTGCACACCCCATCCCAGAGTCCTCCAGACTCTATGAAGATATCCCGGATGAGGTCCAAGAATCAAATGTCACAAAAAAAGCTCCGTCTGGCGGATGTTTTCGATGGCGCTTCAAGAACAGGCCCCAAAGGCCAAATCATCGCAGGTGTGGGGGTAGTCCTAGTCTTCTCCAATCAGCTGGTCATACAGCATGCCTACTCTCTTTCGAAGCCGTGCTCCAACAATGTTGTCGAGTACAACGCTCTCATCATAGGACTCGAGCTGGCACAACAGCTGGGGGTGGATCATCTGGAAGCCTACGGCGACTCAAAACTCGTCGTTAACCAGGTCAGAGGGCAATACGAGGTTCGCCATGAAGATCTGATTCCTTACCATGAAGTTGCATTGAACATTATTTCAACCTTCACCAAGTTCTTCATCGAACATGTACCTCGTTTACAAAATCTGGAGGCTGACGCTCTGGCTGGCCTCGCAGCCTCATTGGCAGCACCCCTCGGGACTCAACATTACGTTACGATAGTTGGACGAGACTTGGTCTGTCCAAAAAAACCTATGCTCACGAATGGCCCATGCCATGTCAATAAGTGCTGGTGTTAATGTCCGAGACTGGAGATTTCCGTTCATCGACTTCGCTGTCTACGAAATTCTCCCGGAGGACCCGAAAGAAGTTATCTCAGTCAGGAGGCGCTCCCTCCGATTCTATTATGATACAGCTACTAAAATGCTGTACCGACGCTCCTACGATGGACTTCCCCTTCGATGTTTGTCTGACGAAGAAGCAGCCGAAGCCTTTCGAGAAGCTCATGATGGAACCTGTGGGGCCCATCAACCTGGCCCTAGGTTGCAGGATCGACTGTGACGCATGGGCTACTACTGGCCAACCATGGCAGCCGACGCTGTCGACTATGCCAAAAAGTGCCATGCATGCCACCTTCATGCTGACTTCATCTATTTACCGTCAGAACCATTACATCCTACTGTCGCCTCCTGGCCCTTCGAAGCCTGGGGCATGGACATTGTAGGACCGATCACCCCGTTTTCATCGAGGGGACACCGTTTTATCCTAGCCATCAACGACTACTTCTCCAAATGGGCAGAAGCAGTTCCGCTGGCGGAAGTAAAGAGCTCTAGGGTGATCAGCTTCATCAAGCACCATGTCATCTACCGTTTCGGGGTACCTCGGAGGATTATCCACGATAACGATCATCAGTTTATCAGCCATGTTTTTAGCAGATTCTGTGACAAGAATCGCATTCAAAACGTGTCATCAACCACCTACAATCCGGCAGCAAACGGATTGGCCGAGGCGTTTAACAAGACTATCGTCAGGCTACTCAAAAAGGTCGTATCATCCAACAAACGCGACTAGGACAAAAAGCTCGACGAATGCCTTTGGGTCTACCGCACCACGGTACGGACCCCGACGGGCAACACACCATTCTCTCTAGTCTACGAGAGCGAAGCGGTACTGCCTCTCGAAATCCAGATACCCTCACTCCGTGTAGCAATCACAAATCAACTCACAGAAGAAGACAATCAACATTGCCGTCTACGAGAATTGGAGGCACTTGACGAAAAATGTCTCCTAGCTCAACAATGCATCGAACTCTATCAAGCCCGTATATCACAGGCTTTCAACAAGAAGGTCAAGCAGAGGACTTTCCAAGTAGGCGACCTGGTTCTGGCAGTCAGGAGGCCGATGGTGACTCACAAGACACCAGAAAAGTTCGAGCCCAAGTGGGAGGGACCTTTCATCATAGAGACGATATACTCAAACGGTGCTTACCGCCTCGCCAAACCCAATGGGGACTTGTTCATGATGCCCATCAACGACAAGTTCCTAAAGAAGTACTACTCTTGACATCCTTCAGACATATACTTCTATCTTCACCCAACAAGCGAGTCTGTGGACCCAATCATCAGGGCTCGCGTACAATTTCCTTCCACAAAATCTTACGCTTCCGGAATCCAGCTGTTCCGCAGCATTCTTTCCTCCAGTAGAAGGACAACCACGTCCACATTACCTCTGAGTTGTTCCCCTACACCCTACAAAGCAAAATCTTACGCTCCGTAAGACTATGCTACCCATCATATTTACCACGTCTACATTACCTCTGAGTAAATATCCCGTACAGACAACGCCTGCGTTACCGTACATTGATCGCAGAACTTCCACGTCCACATTACCTCTGAGTAGTTTCGCATATCCCCCCAGAGTCATTCCTACCACGTTCATAACACCTCTGAGTAGGAAGATTCTATCATTTAAACCCCATATTTGCCACGTCCACATCACCTCTAAGCAAACATGTCAGTTCTTTCGAACTTATTATCTGTACCTAAAAACCATGGTGCGCAAAAGATAATAGGTCCACACAAATCATCAAGTTCATGACAGCAATAATGAACACACCACAAAAAACTCTGTATTCTTTATTCAAAAGTAAAGGATTGTACCCCCAGCAAGAGTTGCAAATTACACAAAAAAGAAGAGACTATAATCCCTAAACATCCCCGGGGTTGGCCGAAAGCTCTTTAATCTAACGCTTCAAGTCTGTCACCCGAGTCTCTACGGTCGCCAGGACCTGGCGTTCGGCTTCTTGACGCATCGTTTCTATGGCCTCAGGAGAAGTGTCATCCTCATGCTTCTCGTCCAACTGTTGCCGCTGTTGAGCCAGGGTAAGAGCCCGGTGGGTGAAAGCTGCTTCCTCCTCATTAGATGCTACATGTTCAGCCTGGACTCGCTCAGTATCTAATAAGAGTTGGGCCCGCTGGTCTTCAAGGAAGCGAATCTTGGCATCAATCTCCGCTATACTAGCATCCAACGCTGCTCGCAACTCCACCTTCTCCTGCGTGGACTGAGATAGCCGCTCCACCGTAGCCTCAGTTTCAGCCACCTCGCGTTCCCAGACACCAACGGTGGCCTGATAAGAGGACTCAGCCTCAGCGATCAACTTCTTCTTTTTCGCGTCTATCAGGGCGGAGAGATCATTTCACTGGATACACTGAAACTCGAAAAGCAGCTGGTCCAGCTCAGCCACCGAGGCCTCCAGAATCTCGGCCATATGATCATGGCCCTGGTGCGAACGTATCAGACTGATGCGAGGGAGTGCCAGGGTTTTTGCCGTCGTGAAACTTCCATCGGCATCCAATACTGCCGATACGCCTCTCTGCAGCATCTTATACACCGTCTCAATAATAAACTTCACATACTCATCTGCATCCGCCAGCACCTGCGGCGTCATAGCAGGAGTTGGAGGAGCTGCTCTAGACAGCGGACCGGAAGAAGGCCCGCCGGCTTTAGTCTGCAAGGCTGAAACCTCGGCATCTACGGACTCTTCCTCAATAGGGGCATGACTACTAGCCCGAGAAGCCAAAAGAACAGAAGAAGCCGAGAGAGGCGTCGATATTGTACCCCAAGTAGAAGGAGCAACAAAGGGTTCTAGCAAACCCTTACCCTTCTCAAGCTCGGAAGGACCACCGACGTCAGGGGCTACCGCATCCGTCCCCAGCACTCTATCAACAGGCCGCACGGGACATTCTCCCTCCGGCAGAGCAGCAAGATCAGCACTTGTTTTCTGACACGGCTACCTTGGAGTCAGGATCGGCGGACGAGTCTCATTTTTACGATCAAATCCCTCCGCAGGGATAGAATCTGCCGCTACCTCCCAGTCAGCAGCCACCTCAGCCTCCGCTGCTGAGACTGGGGTAGGGCTTGACAACGCTACAGCTGACCTCCCCTCATCATGACAAGGAGGGGAATCAACCCTCTCCTATGTTTCAATCCCGCCTGTTGCCTCCGTAACAAGCTCATGCATCTCTGGAGGAACGTCATCTGAAGACGACGAACTCCACTCCACTTCCTCATGCCCCGTGTCTGCTGGACCCTCCACGTCCAAGGCCCCCACGACGGCTTGCACCATCTCGGAAACTGCTTCAACTTCAGCTTCCCTTCTAACATAATCTGGAGATACTGAGATCTCCGCAGGAACTTCATCGTCCGGATTCTCTACCACGGGAGACATCACGATTGGTGGAATGCGCTCTTCAGATGAGCCCGCCACCTCCTTTGGTCTGCTGGCACCCGATTTTGGAGTTCGGGGTCTCCTTTTCAGCGGCTCCTACAAAAAAGAAAGAAAGTATATGTCACAAAAATGGTGGAACTAACCAGACTATGTGGGACTCCTTACCTCCATAGGAGCTGAGTCTGTTGACACTGCCGGTGACAATGCCTTCTTCTGTCGCTTCGGTGCAGAAGAACCAGCCTCTGTATCAGCACGTCTCTTCGGCTGATCGCCCGAGGGCTCTGCCCGACCCCCCGTAGATACGGCAGGGGTACCTCGATAATCCGCCTCTGGTGGACGGTACGACCGAGCCTTCTCCAACTGATTCCCAGTCGCCTCTAACAGGGTGCCGACAATAAAACTGGTCTCCCGATCATATCCAGGAGACGCGGCATTCATGGCACAGTAAAATTTGGCGGCCGAGAAAAGAATCGGCGGCCGCGGGTTCTGAACAGGCAGCATAAAATGAGCTCTGGTACATCCAGCATTGTAGTAATGCCAAGCTCGTGCACCATCCAACAAGCTTCCAGTATGCCCCAGGTCAATACTGGGGTTATCCAACATCAACTGAGCATAGCCGAATTGTCGTGCAAAATGGCCCGGCAAATACGGTTCCAGGTAACACTGGTTCCTATTCCGGTACACCAGATGGGACGGCCGGATACTTTGTAACCAGCGAAATCCCCATGGAGGCAGAGTGGTGGCATCTTCATCCGAATCTATTAAGTCTTCGTTGGCCTCAAAACCCAAAAAGACGGGACCAACTTTGGTGATCTTCCACCCCTGAAGGTGGGATAAAAATTTTTTGCAAACAGGAACACCGGTATGTAACCAACTCCTCTGGCGAAAATGGTAGAGGAATGCATCTCCGGCTCTGTGGTCTTCTTCCGAGCCCGGGCTCATCACGTTGGATGGTGCAAAAGTAAACCCTGCAGCAGGTTATACACTATTGCAGGGAGTAGAGCCAGGCGGCGACCAAAAATCAACTTTACAGCTGGCAAGATTAGATTTCGGGTCACTCTCTCCACAAAGCCTGACCCGCCTGAAAAGACGTAATCCAGGAGCCAAATCATCAGATAAGCAGCCAATACTGCTTTGGACGACATCCGATGAGTAAGGTGCCAGAAGCAGCGATAGAAACGCTCATCCGACACCCAGTCCTCATTTTCCGAGGGATCCTTCTCATTTAGCCTGCTCATTTCAGATAGCACCTCTCTACTGGAAAGCGCTGGCAGAGTTGTAAACCAAGAGGGATCCTCTTGTCTTGCTTAAAGACATAATCTTCCCCAACCAGTCACATGAGGCTGTGACCCGCCCTTTTCCCTCTTCTGCATATAATAATGATAACTCGCCACTTCCTTAATGACGGCCATCATCTCCTCCGCTTTGTCCCCCAGGACATGGAACTCCTCGTTGGTCGGGAAGTATTCTTCATAAGGTTCTGATCCCCAAAAGAGCTTTGACACCTCGTATATTTCATGAAGTGCAAGTCCCAGCTCCCCCACCGGAGTGAAGAAAGTCCTGATCTGGGTGCTAAACATCTCCAAAAGCGCGAGAGACATATGCCTGTTGATCTCGACGCCTACCTGAGTAGCATGGATTGCGACAGTCAGCCCAATCTCTCGGAGTTCGGTTCAAAACTGCGTTAGAATCAAGATCGTCAGCTTGTCCCACTTGGAAACAAAGTGACACCAACCCTCTGCCCGAAATTCACCTTTCAGGTACGACCGCTCCAACAACAGCATTCAATTTGCAAAAGTTGAAGCGCCAAAAGCAAATGTGTTGATGGGAATGTCGCTGTAAATGCTCCTAGGACGTAGAGTCCGCCAGGTGAAAGAAGGCCCAGCACGCACGACAGCCAAAGTATCCCTCTGATCGGAGGTAGAGTCGATCTTGATGATGCCTGCCACCGCTCCCCCCTGAGATGGGGTTAGCTCCCAAGACATCCTCCTCTTGAAAGTAAGACGACAGAAAGCCGTCAAAGGCAATTGACGCTCAAGTTGCTTAACAGTCATATGCACCCCTTTTGCTGTAAAGAACCAATTTTCTTTGACCTTTAACACCTTTGCTTCAATAGAAGTAAGGCGGTCCCCAAACAGGAACTCAAGCTTCAAGAAAGTCACATTATCAGAAGTGGCAGATTTCAAAACGCCACGCTCCATCATCCGTTGGAGGAACCCATGCTGTTGTTCCCGGATTTGAGTCATTCTTTCGGGAGGCTGGTCCAGTATAATGGCAGCTTGGGCAGAGTTTTTCACCTCCTCATTATAATCTACCCCCATCTGACAGAGGGCAGCGTCTAGAAGTACTTCATTCAAGAGCGGGACAGTCATCGACACTGGTGGTCAACAAAAGAAGGCAAAGATTCAGAGATGTTAGAAGCAACAAAAGAATTTGAGCTACGTTCTCATAAAAAGCGCATAAGGCCCAGGCGTATCTGAAAAGAAGCTTTGGCGCATCATCAGGGTCTAAACCCATGTGCGTCAGCAGCGAAGTTTTGGTGCATCATCAGGGTTTAAACCTATGTACGTCAGCAGTGGAGCTTCGGCGCATCATCAGGGTCTAAACCCATGCACGTCAGCAGTGGAGCTTCGGCGCATCATCAGGGTCTAAACCCATGCGCGTCAGCAGTGGAGCTTCGGCGCATCATCAAGGTTTAAACCCATGTGCGTCGGCGAAAAAACCTCAGCACATCATCAGGACTCAAGGTCCATGCGCGTCGGCGTACGTGAGTTCTAAAAATGATGGTAAAGAATGATGAAACCTACCAATCACTACCGACCGAACGTCGACGGGCGGTCGGGGGACATCATCTACGGCAGCCTCTACAGGCTCTTTCCCTTTGCCTAGTCCTCGGCCAGCACCGCCACGAGGAGTCTTAGGAGCCATTTCTTGAAAGAAGGAAGTTAGGATTTTTTAAAGGAAGAACTCTAAAAAGAAAGAAAGCAAAGAGAGGAAGAATTCTCTCTCTCTCCATCTTACGCCTATTTATAGACTCAGTCGCACGCGTGAACCGATGAAGTGTGACCTCAGTTGCCGCCTCGGGTTCTGTGAGGTGATAACTGCAAATAAATCCAAAAAAGATCATCATTAATCTTCTTGGTTATCGAAGTGTTATCATTTGCATTTACTGAGAGGAGCATGCGCCCCATCACTGATGCGCGGAGTAATCATGCGCCCGAACTGTCATGCGCCCCGTAGAAGACGCCACCATGCTTCTTATTCAAAGTATTCCAAAACTTGACAAAAAGTTTTGAAAACTTTGAAGGGGGTCTTATAGAAGCATAGAATTTCAGGACCAGAAATCCTATGCGCCAAATATTACATGCGCCAGGGAGCTCAGATGAAGTACTTGGCACAGCAAAGTATAGACATTTAAAGAGGATTTTTATTTCATATAAAAGTCTATTACATGTCTAAAAAAAGAGTTGTACAAAGGAGAATTTTTACAAAAAAAAGACGCTAAGTCTACAGCTAGGCGTCGCAACCACCATGCGCTCTCAAACAGGCGCATCTCGCCATGCGCTCTCAGCCAGGCGCATCCCTTCAGCAGCTCAGTTATATGCATCCTCAGTTATGTGCATCCCTTCAGCGGCTCAGTTATGTGCATCCCTTCAGCAGCTCAGTTATGTGCCGCCCTTCAGCGTCCCAGTCAGGCGTATCATGAAGTGTCAGCATATGCGCCATCAAATGCTTCGACTAATGAAGCATTTATTGAGCAGAACGAGGGTGGCAATCAACCCTCTAGCTGGAGGAAGAGCTCTCCAAACCAAGGAAGAGGAGAGCACCGCAATCAACCTGCGGCTACAGGAGCAGCTTTCAACCCAACCAGAATGGGCGACACCTACTCTAGCAGGAGGAGGAGCTCTCCCAAAGCCCAAGAAAGATGATCGAGGCACCACAATTCCGATCTGTAGCTCTTCCATCATAACGGAGACGAGACTCGAGCTTCCCGATCTTTGGATACAACAGGCACCTTCCGCCTGCCTCAGAAGCCCTCGACTCCGACTTTTGGATGTAACAGTCACCTTCAAGTGTATCAATGAAGACAATGCATCGCATCTTCACCCTCAGGAGCATCTTATCAAAAGAATGTGCTCAAGCAAACAAGTTTATTTCGGGAGGACGTGAGAGAACGAGAAGCAAACCTCTCCATGCCACTATTTATAGGCCGGGCAAATCAAACCCATGCGCCAAGTGGCTGGCTCTCCGAATTCCGTGCAATGAATTTGCATTAAATGGTGATGAACCTGACGCTTCGAATTCAGCCAAGTCAAAAATGGCTATTTAAAGTACTCGAAGAATGTAATAGTCGAGCCCATAAAGACGTGTCATGCAAAATAGATACGCCGGCCAGACCGTGCATCATACTGATGCGCCCATCAACACCAAGTGCCTCATAAGGATGCGCCCCCATGCGTCCCCCTGTGCCTAGTAGAACGCCAATCGATGTGCCCACTCGACAGCCCATCACCTGTCAAGAACATTAAATGCTGAAGTCTGACAGAGTTGGCAGCACGTCCCCCGAGGACTGAACAGTTGACAGCTTTTTTAGAAGATGAAGCATCGCCGACGTCAGCATCATCATTGCTCCCCTCCGGCGGTTACAAGCCACGTGGCCGCCCAACCATTTCGTATGCGCCTCCGCAGCCATGCGCCCAAATCTCTGCATGTGCCTCAAAAGCCCTGCGCCTCAGACTTTTTTCTGATCCCTAAATACAGAAGTAAAGTCACTACTGAAGCCCCGCATGCGCCTCAAAAGCCATGCACCCCGACTGGTTCGTGACTCCTAAAGGTTACGAGCCAAAGCCTCCTCATGTGCCCAATCCTAGGCGCATCCTATCAGATCATTCCCCACCAAATCTGAGATCTTCGAGCCATGGACCTATGACACGCGTCCTTTGACTTGATTCAGCCTATGAAGGGGTGCTAATCACCCAAGATCTCAGCAACTGAAAGATCCTCTCCATTGCTACGTGTCAGCTCTACCGCAGCCTACGACAACAACAAGAAGGGTTCAACTCCTCAATCAGAGCGCATCGCCCATGCACCTTCATCAGCAACCACCACGTGACGTCTCCGCGTACAGGCGCATCCTACATATGCGCGCATGAGCAGCCAGCCTGCAGACTATAAATAGAGGGATCACTTCCTTCTTTTGGACAGACACAGATCGTACAACCACCAATATACATATAGAGAGAGAGAAAGATACAGACACTCAACGTCTTTTTCCTCTCCGCAAGCTCCAGCACCCAGAGCAACTCAGACCTTCAGAGAACCGAGAACCGTCGTCAGATCGTCAATGGAGTCAACGCATTACCACTCGCTCCATCGGCACAAGGGACCCAGATAAACAAAAGTGTACTCCTAGGACTACGTCTAAGTCCTACATTGTAACACAGTTCTGTTTATATTAAAATTACATCAAAAGATTTTAATGGCAAAAAGTGTTGGCCCAATGATTACATTGTGTTTTTGAATATGGCTAATCAGTTAAGTTTAACATAATGATGTCACTAATATTCATATACTCACTATCATGTTGCTACTTAAACTTAGCATTGTCCTAATTGTCCTATATTATACTGCTATGCTTGTATCGTACTGCAACATATTTTGTTGGCCTAACATGCTATCATGTTGTTACTTAAACTTAGCAATGTCCTAATTGTCCTATATTGTATTGCTATGCTTGTATCGTACTGCAACATATTTTGCTGGCCTAACATGTATTTGTAGACATGCAGTAAGCATGATCTAACATGATCAAACAGGACATAGGCAATGAAGAATTAATGTTGGACCAAAGACGGCGTCATATAAAGGGATTTCTCCGAACCGCCTAACGACCTATCTGGGGCCTCGCATCGGGGATTCCGCTGCCCGGTCAGCGGACAGGGGTCGAGGGGGCAGCGCCCCCCGTCGGGGGTTCGGGGGCGAAGCCCCCGAAAGGTATTCAGATTTCCAGATCTGTTTATCTTCGGACGACTGCTGTCAAGGAAAAAGACGTCTTCAGGACTGCTCAAATATCAGAAGAAAGGCTTCATCAAGAGGGCTCTTGGTTTTCCTAATTGTTCTAAGTCTGTAATCTTCTATTTATTGAGTCTAGGAGAATGTGTACGTTGAGTCGCACTGAGTCATCTCAACCCCTAGACATATCTCTCCAAGCTCTACCATTCAAACAGACCAATTCCTGAACCAAGCCCAAGCTCCACAAAGTCCAAAAGCCCAATGGACCAATTCTGTCTGCTGGAGACAGAGTTCGGGCCGAACTCTGCCTCCACACAGAGTTCGGGCCGAACTCTGTCCCCTGATTTTCAGGAGCTGATTTTTAGGGCCTGCTTGCTGCTAGCTGTCCAACGGCCATATTTTTGAATCTTGAGGACAGAATTCTGGCCGAATTCTGCCTGTCCCGAACCCTATAAATAGGCCTTGGTTTCTCTCTCTTGGAACCATCCATTCTTCTATTCTTCTTCTCTTACATAGCCTATATAGTCAAGGGCCTTACTCTTCCAATCTACTAGCCACAAAACTTCCTAAGCCCCAAGGTGCTCAAGTGCGATTCAGCTAGAAGTTTTTGTGCAAGAGTTGAAAAGAAAAGTCACTTGGACAATTCCAAGTCGCTTGGAAAAATCCAAGCAAATCGCCACTGCGATCCTCTGTAAGAAGTTGACGTGCTCTTCTGAAGAAAAGGCACGGGTTGTAAACTACTATTTCACAAATAGTGGATTTGAATCCTGAGCTAGAGTTCTCAGGCCTGGACTAGTCCTCCACGAGGGAAACCAGGTTAAAACTGCTGTGTCTGCGAATGCTCTTCTGATCTTTATTCCTTCCGCATTTATTTCTGATTTATTTACTATCTTGATAGTTGTTTTTGTGGAGGTGATATAGAGTTAATTTTTATTTGGTGATTATTGACACAAACTCTATTCACCCCCCTCTAGAGTTGCCTACACGTGTTTTCAAAAAGTTCCCTCGATACAAAACTTGGCGTAGTCTTTGCTCGTCAAGTCGTTGCCCGAATAAGTTAGAAAAGAGTTTTGTTGGGCTATCGAAGTTATAGCAAGCACTATCCCATGCTGTCTGCGGTTGTCAATTCACATAGTCCCGCGAGAACAAGGCTCATCATATAAAGTATGTGACTTGAGCGATAGTGTCGCCTAGAGAACAAGGTCTGTCTAAGGCACGAGCCAACGGTTGGATTAAGGATAAGCATGCCACGGACAAAGGAACACGTTACGTTCAATTTAAGCTGGAAGGCTACTTAGTAGTCTTTCCCTAGATTTCAAAGGATAGAAGTCCATGCGACTGGTTGTCGCCGAGAACGGTCCCACTACTTGGGAGCCTCGAGAAGGAAGCATGCGAGATCGGTCCCGCTACTTGGGAGCCTCGATGAGGAAGCACACGAGATCGGTCCCACTACTTGGGAGTCTCGATAAGGAAGTACGCGGGATCTGTCCCGCTACTTGGGAGTCTTGATGAAGAAGCACACGAGATCGGTCTCGCTACTTGGGAGTCTCGATAAGGAAGTACACGATATCGGTCGCGCTACTTGGGAGTCTTTATAAGGAAGCGCGCGAGATCGGTCCCGCTACTTGGGAGTGTCGATAAGGAAGCACACGAGATCGGTCCCGCTACTTGGGAGTCTCGATAAGGAAGTCACGAGATCGGTCCCGCTACTTGGGAGTCTCGATAAGGAAGTCACAAGATCGGTCCCGCTATTTGGGAGTCTCGATAGAAAGTTGGAAAGCATGGTCATGATTAAGGAAGGACTTGGTAGATCGATTTGAGTCTTGCATGGTCATTGGACAACTTGCGCACAAGGTGAATTCCTCGAACGATCCCGGGGTACGACTCGAAGGAATTGTAGATATTATACGGCCTTCATCGACGGTACGACTCGATTGAAGTGAACCGTTACAATATAGGTTACGGGTTATTCGGTGGGAGCTCGTACCTCACATGCGGATGGTCACCGTATGCAAAGATCCAGGATAGCTTGATATTGCTAGTGACCACTCATATAGATGTGTCAGCATAAGAGCGGCTATCCACGTGTATGCCTTTGGATTGCGCCGAGTACTAGCAAATTACGAGTTGGGTTAACAATGCAAAATTTTAGCAAGCGCTAACCATAAATCAGCATGGGTTAGGTGTGACGGTTGCAACACCATTCTGGAGCCTAAGATTTGGCTATCGTAAGGACACGTACTTTGGCATGAATGTGACGTCGTTATCGTGTCGTCTTGAGTTAAGTCAGGAAGAGCCGTAAGGCGAGTTGGTTCAGTCTGATTGATCCTTGGGAGGTACGACCTCAATCTTAAGGCACGATCAAGTCTATTGGCACGACCAGCATGAGTCGTCCCCTTGGCGTCGTTGGCACGAGCATGGTTTAGACGTACATATAAACTGTAATACCCCGCTCCGCACGGTATATTATGCTGAGTCGTTGACTCGAAGAGTTGGTTGACCCGATTACATATAGATGTGAATCGATACAAAGTGTTAAATTGTCCCGAGCAATACATCAAACTAAGTCGATGCGAAGAGTTTTCTTGTCCCAAAGAATGCATCGAGTGAATCGATGCGAAGCACCGCGTTGCCCCGAAGGATGAGTGCGTTGAATCGGCTCGAAGATTCCAAGAAATCGAATCGACCAAGGCGCAAGTCCGAATCGATGCAAGTATTGATTTTAGTTATTTTTGTGTGCAGGTTATACATTGACGCGAAAATATTAGAGGTCGATCTTTTGCCATATTTAGTAAGGGGTCCCCAAAATCAAATCGTCGCCTTGCGATGGGCTGAGACTTGGACACGCTAAGGCAAATCGGACGTATGATTCAATGAAGCACGAAGTGCTCGAATGGCTAAGTCAGGAGAGTGGCCGTGCAACAAATTTATGAAATCGAGCCACATCGGCTCGGCGAAATGACAAAGGCGGATGGACTCAAGGTGGGGGGATATTGACTCCCTTTCCTACTCCGTCATGCTTAAGTAAAATACATATCATTGTATGCTGAGTTAATCTATCAACGCCACGGGCGTGGCTCGATAGAGAGATAAACATAGTGTAGATCCTAAAAAAATCAAGTTGTACACATCAACAAAGTCAGAAGATCAAGAAATGAATCTTTCAAATGAACTGCACAGACATCAGATTGCGCAGTATACAGATTGCGCATACTAGATTGCGCATACTACCAAGCGCGCAGGCTGACGTGGCAAATCGTCATCATTACCTGACACAAATCAAATCTTTTGACAACTGACAGCGCGGAGAACGAGGCGACCGTTCGTTTAATCGTGCAGCACGGCGCTCGAGGACAGCTGGCAGCGCAATCCATGTTGGCGCAATCCATTCCTGTGCAGTCCAAGTCTGCGCAATCCAAAGCCAGCGCAATTCAGGTTGCGCGTTCTATCAACATAAATGATAAAATACACGTGGCATTCATGCCATCATTTGTTCAGTACATGACAACCGTCTATACATGATCATGCATATTTCTATCAAATGATGCCATGTGTCCAAGACAGTTAGCCCATGATTCAGCAACTGCCTGCGCAGTTCACTGTTGTGCAAACCAATTGCTGCGTAATCCATCATGTGCAGTCCAGAATAACTAAAAGTTAGTTATTTCTAGAACTCTATGAATAGAGTTTTAAGTCTCCATCCAAAGAGGGCAGAGATCATAGATCAGAGGGCAGAGATCAGAGATCATAGATCAGAGATCAGATCATAGAGAGATCAGACTTTAAAGTTCAGATAGTCCAGGAGTTCTTGTCTAAGTGCTGCTGCATTCTTCCGAGGCTTTTGCCTTCAACTTCCGAGGCTTTTTTTTTGCCTTCAATTCCATAGTTGTCTTCAACTTCAGAGGCTCCGTCTTCAGAGTTCACATCGTCCAAGGGATAAAGCAATCGTCATCTAGATTGGATTCCTACAGTTGTACTTTTCCAGAATTCAAATTGTAATCTTTTACAAAGTTTGTATCAATAAAGTTTTACACTTTTGTTTTTGCAAACAAAATGGTGACTCTACTGGAGACGACTTTCTCCTTCGATGAGGAAGTGACAACTCAATGTGATGTAGCGTCTATCGGAAAGATGCAGAAGATACTGGTTGTGAAGATCAACCAGACAGCCTATGAGACTATGATCAACTCCAAGACCACTCCTCGTACTGCAACTACTTCTGCCACGAGCAAAGTGCGCCCAGTGTGGGTCCCAAAGTCTGCTGCACAATCCAAAGTCTCTACCAGCAAGATTCCTGCACAGTCCAAGGTTTCTGTCACCAAGCCTGCTGCACAATCTATCTCTGTTACTGCTGCGCAATCTGCTGTTGCCAGTATACAGAGTATTTCATATGCTGCCTTGGCTAAGTGCAAAACTCCTATGCCTCTGGCACAATTGGCTGCCAATCTGTCTGCGCAAACTAATATTCCAGCATCCAGAGTCCACCCTAAGCACTCTGTAGCAAGAACTCCTGATGCACAAACTACAGTTTTTGTAGCCAAAACCAGTGCGCCATCCATTCATGCGTAAACTGCTCCTGCGCAATCCAAGAATGACAGCCTTTTGGCTAAACTCTCTTCTTCTCATAACAAGGGGGAAGGCTCTGCTTCTACTCCCAAATACCCTGCAGCTTCTGCACAATCCATTGGGGGTAGTCCTTTGGCTATTCCTCTTCCTCTTCAAAACAAAGAAAAAGGCTCGTTGGTCTTTTCTCAAACTTTCTTGTCTCATGACTTGGAAGACAATAGAGGGAAACGCTCTTTAGCTAACCCTTCTTCACAAAATAAAAGAAAAAGCCCTTTAGTCTTTTCTCAATCTTCTTCAGTTTTTACTGTTGAAGATCAATCTGAATGTGCCTTGGCACCAGTCAGTACTAGAACTCTTTCAAACAAAGATTCTTCTTTCTTTTATGATAAGAAAACTTGTACTGACCGAAGAGGTATTCTGCCTACTCCGGTAGCAGAGTTCCAAGATCTTCCAACCCTCAAGCTTTTTCGTTCCAGACAGGGAAAACTGCTGGTATCTCAGATAGAAGCCCCTGGGGGTGAGTTTGCTGATTTAAGAACATATCTCAATCGACCAACTTCGGTAAAACGTAAGCAACCAATGCCGAAGATCAAACATCAAAGACAAACTTCCAGGGCTAAAGATCCTGACACTTATGCCAATGAAGTGAGCACTTCCCTGTACACTCAAGGGACTAAACATTTGAAGAATCGGAATCATGTTCCGAACATTATCAAAGAACAGATCCCTCAAAGTTTTTCTCGTCCTGCTGCTGTTCCCGATCTCCGAGAACATCTCAGACAAAGGCGGGATACTATCTCAACACCTTCAGTTCAACCATCTGATCATCATTGCAACCATAAAGTCATCATCCAATGTTGTTGTCAAACAACAAAATCGTCTGACTTTTGCAAACTCTGAAGTAGTTTCAGAGGAAGATGAAGTCTTGTATGCTTCTGTCAACATGACTTCTCGAGACATTGGGGGTAGAAGATGCTCCAAGCACGGCAAGCCTCGCAAACCAAGCCAGCGGTATTTAGATTTACTCCAAGAATCCTCTGAAGGAGTATTTCGACATACCCGATCCAAGAGCCGAGACACAATCGGTCAAAAGAATCTTCTTCAAGGTCCTTCGGGTTATCTTCCTACTTCTTAGTCAGGAGACGACTCTTTCTCCGACTATGATTCATACAGCGAAAGCTCTGAACAGACAGTGTCTTCCACTGTACCAAGAGAAGTGACAGCTTATGTTGTCAATGAAGATCCAGATGCTTCAACTTCTGTAAATCAGGAACAGCGAATCGCTGCACTAGAAGACAAGCTAAAAACCATGGCTGAAATGGTTGCTAGTATGCATTCTATCATAGTGGCACAACATGCTACACCACCGACTGTACCTATTGCTAATCCTGAGATCATAGCATCTTCAGTACCTGCCAATACTGGGCTGGGGGTAGTACCTCCTCAAATGCCTCCTGTACAAGTACAAGTTCAAACTACACCTAGTCAGTCAGGAGCTAGGGGTAGTGCTTACAATGCTGTTCCACCTCCTACCACTCTAACTCAACCTGCTCCTTCTTCGTCATCTGAAGACACCAATGAAGCTGTCAAACTCTTGCGAACCCAGTTCGAAGCTTTCAAAGAGAAAGACAACTTGCAAAGATTGGGGATCAAGCAGCCCTATCCAGCTGAATGGAAAGAAGTCCCGTTCCCACCAAAGTACAAGATCCCAACAATTTCGTTATTTGATGGCAGCACTTCTTCCAGTCAGTTCATCAGTCATTTTGAGGTAATGACCGTTCAACTCCAGCCAAATGACGCTCTTCTTACCAGAGTGTTCGTCGGTTGTTTAGCCAGCGTAGCATACGACTGGTACAGAAGTTTGCCCGATGGTTGTATTACTTCCTTCTCAGGTCTTAAGCAAATCTTCCTGGAACGGTTCTATGAAGGATTCAACGACATGACTATGTCGGCTCTCAACAAAATCAAACAAAAACATAATGAAACTGCTGAGAGTTTCATCGAACGGTTCTGCCGTGAAGCCCTGAAGATGCCTCCCGAAACTCCAGCTGCTGTCACTATTGATACTTGTAAGGCAAATCTTTTGCCTATCATCAGTATGTGGACATGATCTACCCAGTTCCAAGATTGGCCCTCATTCATTGTCAACGCCAAAGCTGCAGAAGTGAGTGCCGAGAAGTTCAAGCAATTGGGGGTACAAATGTCTAACCCCGATCGGGATGAACACCAGACATCAGGTGGTGGTAATCGCCAGAACAACCGTAAAGCAAAAGAGACTTTGAACATCAATCTGAACAAGAATAAAGAATCTTTGGTTGTCAATGTGGCTCCGCCTACATCCACTTCTACTCCTTTTGCACCTCCACCGAGGGAACCTCGTCTGAAAGTAGAGTATTCCTTCGACGAGAATGACACTACAAGCATTTTTGAGTGCTTACTCAAAAGCAACAAGATTTGGCTCCCAGATCCAAAGAAACCTGATGAAGTCGGTAAGACAGATCATCCTAAATATTGTGTCTACCACAGATTCATTGGATACCCCACTCGAGCATACTACGTGCTCAAGGGAAAAATTTAAGAGCTTGTCAATGCTGGTGTAGTTACTCTACAGCAAGATGAGAAGACTGTTACTGCAAACATGGTTTCGGTCCAATTCGGTGATTTCCCTCCGCATATAGTACAACATGGCGTTATTCCTATTCCCAAAGCTATTCTTGAGATTGAGAATCTCCCGCCTCCACCAAGTGAAGGTCTTGTTTCCTTGTCTCTTGACAACGACGAAGTTATGTGGATCCATCCAGATCTTGTTTCCGAGTTCGAAGTCTCCTCTTCTTCTAAGAAGAAAGACCACTATAAAAGCAAGATAAAGACTTGCAGCATGGTGTCTTTTGACCCCATAGTTGACGAAGAAATTCTGCTAGGCACCAGATTAGGGAAAGCCTATTTGAAGGAGTATCCTGATACTCAAGAGAATCCTGCTTCTTCTTCTGAACCTGTTCTAGCACAACTTGCTTCCACTGAAGAGATCCCTTCTACATCTTCACCAGTTGTAGTACCTATTCCTCCCAAGCCAATGACGGCTGACAAAGGCAAGCAACAAGTCCGCTTTGATAAACCCCTGAAGAAATCATCTCCTACAGGACTTCAAAATCTATACAACTTTGATATATTGGCTCAATTAGCCAATACACCGGCTAGGCTATCAATCTTCGAGCTCTTGCATCTTTACAAAGAGAATCGAGAAACTTTAAGTGAAGCCCTGATGCAGGCTGAAACTTGCCTAACTCTTCTCAAGAAGCCAGAATCAGAACCAGTTTCTTGTCGTCATTGTCACAGCGTATTAGAGTTGATTCCAAACATCACTTTCACTCAGAATGATATGCTGCTGGAGGATAATAGACATGATCGTCCTCTCTATTATACAGGATATGTCAATTCGATGAAAGTCGATCGTATCCTGATAGATCCGGGGTCCGCTCTCAGTATCATGCCGAAGACGATGCTAGACGCATTGAAGATACCAGTGCATAGTCTTTCAAGCACAATCACCACTATCTTGGGATTCAACCAAGGAAGGAGTGAACCTTTGGGCAAGATCCGCCTAAAACTCTAAATAGGCAATCTTCGCACAAAGGTGACCTTTTATATCATTGACAATCATGGTTGTTCTTACAACGCTCTTTTGGGAAGACCCTTCCTCCATGAACATAATGTTGTTCCATCAACTCTTCATCAATGCTTTGAATATGTTGATGACAAAGGAGAAGTTCACAAGGAAGTTACAGACCTTTATCCTTTCAAGGGTGTTGAAGCGTATTGCAACGATGCTCGTATGTACAAGGAAGAATTTATGAAAGTGGTATTGGCTATGGATACTGAAGAAGACCAAGAAGCAGTACCCAAAGACACTCTTATTATACCTGTCAAAGGGCGTGTTTCATATCCTCCGTCTTCTAAACCACTGGCTATTCATTTGCCAGTCCAGAGGTAATCTACTGATGATGATCAGAATAAAAGGGAGTTCACCTCTTCTGAGCCACTTGTTATTGACTTACATCGTAATAAGAACAAAAAGCAGCTCACTTCTTTTGAGCCACTTGTTGTTGATTTAACTCATAACAAGGAAAAAAGGGAGCTCACCTCTTCTGAGCCACTTGTTATTGACCTCCGTCGTAACAAGCCTCCTCCACGTTCTTCTTCTCCCCCTCTTGTAATCAATTTGACCAAGCTTGCTAAGGCTAAAGGTCCTGTTGTAAATACAGATGTATAAATTAATGAAAAAACATCTACTTTCCAGTATACTGATGTTATTTATCATACTAAATGCTATTTGGATATGTTAGATAGCTTCAAATCATTTACAATAGGAGTTGTACAATCTCTTCAAACATAAGTTTCATTTGAAGATCCAGATGATTCTTACCGTATTATTCCTGCTCGAAAGAAAGGTGAAAGTCCAATACTTTTTAGTAAAGGACCGGAACAACAATTCAGCTATACGGATGACAGCAAACTTAACGATACCGGACATCTTCAACTCCGTCGTTACAGTCAACAATCAAAAGACATCATCCGTAAGATGGGTTACGACTTCAAAAGCGGCCTCAACTACGGTAAAGGCAGAAAGACTCCTCTCCGTACCGCTGTTCCATAAGGAAAGTCAGAGCTATATTATAGCAGGACCAAAAGAGGTCTCGGATATGCTTCTCCTCCGATGTTATCCCCAGCAGGCTCTGAATCTGATAGCGAAGAACGCTCTAACTCTTCTGATTCCAGATCATGGGATTCTGACACCAGCATTGGTGAAATCCATCGTGTGATCGTATCTTCTAATATGGTCTCCACTGAACTTCCAGAAGGCTATGACGAGGATATTGAAGAAAGTTCTGAAACAGATCCTTGGGCTCAACAGATGGACAATCAGTTGGTACTCCGATTCGAACAAAAAAAACCTCCTACCGAAGGTCAATTAGTTCAAATTGATGTAGGAGAAAATGGGTCACCTCGTCCAATATTCATCAGCAAGAACCTTCCAGAAGAAGATAAGCAAGAATTGATTCTTCTTATTAAAGAATACATTGATGTCTTTGCCTGGAGCTATAAAGATATACCAGGTTTAGATCCCAAAATTGCTACTCACAAACTAAACATTTTGCCCAATACAAAACCAGTTAAACAGCAGTAACGGCAATTCAAGCCTGAAATGATGGATGCGATTGATGATGAAGTCAAGAAGCTTATCGCTTGTGGCTTTATTCGAGAAGAACAACATCCCGATTGGGTAGCCAACGTTGTTCCAGTCATGAAAAAAACTGGCAAGGTTCGAGTTTGCATCGACTTCCGAGATCTAAATGAAGCATGTCCGAAAGATGAATTTCCTCTCCCTATCACGGACATCATGATTGACAATACTTGTGGGTTCGAGCGAATATCATTTATGGATGGGTTCTCTGGATACAATCAGATCAAGATGAATCCCGAAGATGAAAAATACACATCTTTTCGTACTCCTCGGGGAGTCTATTGCTACACAGTAATGCCATTTGGTCTCAAGAACGCTGGTACAACTTACCAACGGGCTATGAGTACTATTTTCAGAGAACATCTTCGTAAAACAGTCGAATGTTATGTTGACGATATCGCTGTTAAAAGTCGTCTAAAAGAAGATCACATCCAAGATTTGAGAACAATCTTCAATCTCATGCGCCAACATCAGCTCAAGATGAATCCCACCAAGTCATTCTTGGGTGTCTCTAGTGGTAAGTTTCTCGGCTTCGTCATTACCTCTAAGGGTATACATGTGAATCCTGAGAAGATCAAAGCCATTCAAGAGATGCGTCCTCCACGCAACCTAAAAGAGCTACGAGGATTTCAAGATCGACTTACGTACATCAGGAGATTCATTTCGAACTTGTCTGGACGCTGCAGACCATTCACTCAACTAATGAAGAAGGGTGTATCTTTTATTTGGACTGAAGAATGTCAACAAGCATTCGACGACATCAAACGATATCTCATGAACCCACCAGTCTTGGTGCCACCAATCTCGGGTATTCCATTCTTAATGTACGTCTGTGCTATGGACCATTCGTTGGGTGCTTTACTCGCCCAAAAGAATAAAGAGGGTCACGAACAGGCCATTTACTATCTCAGTCGTACTATGATTGGTGCTGAACACCGTTATAGTCCGGTCGAAAAAGAATGTCTAGCTCTTATGTTCGCTGTTCAAAAGACAAGGCATTATAACATTGGTCAAACTATTCATGTTATATCTCGAGTTAACCCTCTTCGGGTACTCATGAAAAAGCCCAGTACACTCAATTCTTGGCTGGCTACATGGGCCATTCATCTAGCCCAATATGACATGTTGTATGTTCCTCAAATGTCTGTCAAAGGTCAAGCATTGGCAGATTTCTTGGCGGCTCATCCCGTACCAGAAACATCCAAGCTTTACGATGAAATTCCAGATGAGACATTGGAAGTTAATATGATCTCTGAAGAATTTCCAACCTGGCGTTTATTCTTCAATGGTGCATCCAGGATCGGACCCAATGGTGCCATTGTAGCAGGAGTTGGAGTTGTTCTCGTTTCTCCAGACGGATCAACCATTCAAAGAGCTTACTCTCTAGATGAATCCTGCTCTAATAATGTAGCAGAGTACAATGCTCTACTCATCGGTCTTCAATTAGCCAAGCAATTGGATATCGAATATCTCGAAGTCTACGGTGAATCTAAGCTGGTTGTCAACCAAGTTAGAGGAACTTATGAAGTTCGACATCAAGATCTGGTACCTTATCATGAAGCAGCGATCAACATGGCTACATCATTCAAAGCTTTCTTCATCGACTATGTTCGTCGAGCTTGCAATACCGAAGCAGACGCTTTAGCCAATCTTGCAGCAGTATTAGCCATTCCCATCAGAAGACAACAAGTGGTGGTTATCTCTAATCGAGAACTGTTTTGTGTCGAAAACAATCGTAACATCGAGTTCAGTAATCTTGCTAAAAACAATGTTATCAGTGAAGACTGGAGAGTTCCTTTCATTGACTTTATTGTTCATGACATACTCCCTGAAGATCCAAAGGAGGCTATGAGTGTTCGTCGACGATCTCTGCGGTTCTACTACAATCAGGCCACCAAGTCTCTTTATCGACGGACTTATGACGGTCTTCTTCTACGCTGTCTAGCCGGTGATGAAGCAAAACAAGTACTGCGTGAAGCTCACGACGGTGTCTGCGGAGCACATCAACTCGGTCCTAAACTACAGGATCGTGACGCATGGGTTACTACTGGCCCTCTATGGTATCAGATGCCATTGAATATGCAAGAAAATGTCGAGCTTGTCAAATCTATGCAGATTTCATTCATCAACCTTCAGAATTTCTACATCCGACAGCCGCTTCCTGGTCTTTCAAAGCTTGGGGCATGGATATCATAGGTCCTATTAATCCTCCTTCTTCTAGAGGACATCGGTTCATCTTAGCAATAACCGACTACTTCTCTAAGTGGGCTGAAGCTATACCTTTGGCTGAAGTCAAAACCAGCAGTGTCATTAACTTCATCAAATACCATGTCATTTATCGATTTGGTGTCCCTCAAAGGATCATTCATGACAACGGACCGCAATTCATCAGCCAGAAATTCACAAGATTCTGCGATAATGATAGGATTGACAACGTCGCTTCGACAGCCTACAATCCTGCTGCTAATGGATTAGCCGAAGCTTTCAACAAAACTGTTATCAAGCTCCTCAAGAAGTTTGTATCTACTAACAAACGGAATTGGAGTGAAAAGCTCGGTGAATGTTTATGGGCCTATCGAACTACGGTCCGTAATCCCACAGGTTTTACACCTTTCTCTCTGGTGTACGATTGTGAAGCAGTTCTCCTTTTAGAACTTCAAATTCCTTCTTTAAGGATTGCTATTGCCAATGAGCTCACTACAGAGAACAATAACCTTTTTCGACTTCAAGAATTGGAGACACTCGACGAGAAGCGGTTAATGGCTCAGCAACATATTGAGCTATATCAAGCCCGCATCTCGAAGACTTTCAACCGCAATGTTAAAGTCAGAGCCTTTCAACAAGGAGAACTTGTTCTAACAGTCAGACGTCCTATGACTATGAGTCACATGAGCAAAGGCAAATTCGATGCGAAGTGGGAAGGACCTTATGTTATAAGCAAAGTCTTTTCAAACGGAGCCTATCAACTCTCAGAGCTTGATGGTCGAATTGCTATGATGCCTATCAATGGCAAATTTCTTAAGAAGTATTATGTATAAATGTAAATGCTTGTAAATCATCAGACAAGTTCAAGTTCATAAATAAAATTCAAATTTTATTTCATCATGAATGACAAGTACATGATATCAAGGAAGATCACTATCATCCTTATCGACAGTAGGACGGGGACTACTGCCGTCCTTATCAAAGACATAATCGGCAAAAGAGCCGAGAACATCTTTGCTAGAACCCACGAGGAACTTGCAAACAGCCATTCTCATAGCCTCTTCTTCTTCAGTCTTTCCTGGTTCAAGCAGGAAGTCCAGGATATCTCGTGGTGATTTTGGTGCAGACGAACCTTCGCCTGCCCCAGCCTGCTTTGGCTGAACTAGTTCGGCCGAACGTTCTTCAACGCATTCTTCAACCTTCGGGGCGAGCTCAGCCTTCTTGGATGCATCTCCAGACGACATTTTTATGTTAGAAAAGTGGAAGTGCTCCTTTCTGCTAAATTTCTGTTCTATTTATAGGCAGAGATTCTCCAAATAATAAAACATCACATTCACCTGACGGTTCATCCGTTCATTCGATTTATCAGACGGTTCGTCCGTTCATTTACATTCATTCGATGGTTCATCCATTCATTTATCATCATCCGACAGTTCGTCCGTTCATTTACATTCATTCGATGGTTCATCCATTCATTTATCATCATCCGACGGTTCGTCCGTTCATTTACATTCATTCGATGGTTCATCCATTCATTTATCATCATCTGACGGTTCATCCGTTCATCCAATGGTTCGCCCGTTCATTTATTATTTGACGGTTCATCCGTTTATTCATTTCCATCTGACGGTTTGTCCGTTCATTCCACCATTTGACGGTTTACCCGTTCCTTTTGACGATTTATTTCGTTCACACCTTTTTGACGATTCGTTATCGTTTATCATCCATATCAGCAACTTATCGTTCTTGATTAAGTTGTCAATTGAAATAATAATATTCGACAGATTATATTCTGCCATGACCATATTACCTCTGAGCAGATATAATGAATATAATTATTTTCCTACAAAATTCAGAAATATATCATGTCCTGTACCTCTGAATATATTTTCTATCTCTATTATTTATATCTGAACAAGATATGCAATAAATGATAGAGCCACAACAAAATATCTTTTATTAATCAAAATATGAGACATTACAACAACACATGTGCTACAAAAGATACAAAATGTTCTACTGAGACGGAGGCATTATCAGAGTAGCAATTTGCTGCTTCAGGATCTGCAACCGTTCTTCACGTGATGCCATCACCCTTCTCCTGGCTTCTTCCATCCTAATTTTTTCATTGAAAGCAGGCATGGCCACCATTCGGCGAGTGATCTCATCATTACGTGTTGCTACATACTCATTCCTTTCCTGAGTAAGAGCATCAATTTGTTGGATCGCTGTCTGGTGTTCTGTAACTTCATTTTCTAGTTCTTCTTCAAGACGCGCAATCTCTATTTTCAGATCTGTAATTCTTTTCTCTCTCCGCTCAGCAGCTGAGATCACCGATTCTAATTTAGAATTATATTCAGCAGCTTTTGTAATATAAGCATCCAAGAAATTTTGGAGGTTCACCCTTTCAATGTCAGCTGCCTGAGCCAGTTGTTCGAACTCTGCCTGCACTAGAGACTCCACTTCTCCTTGGTTGAGCTCTTTATAGTTTTTGATGGAAATCTCTAGCTCATTCAAAATATGATCCAGGTAAGTGGCCTAAGCCTCGTCACCTTGTTCTCGGATAGCCCTTACTAAGAGAGAGGTTGGACCTCTAACCATAAAAAAATCAGTACCCTCTTTTTCCATCATTCTATTTACTAGAGGTCCCAAAGACTCAAAAAAGCATCTGGTAAATGATTGGATCACAAGCTGATTAGTCGCCAGAGCGCCAGGAGTCGCAGCTACTCCTGTCGATGACGAAGCAGTAGGACGCTCGACTTCTCGTGTCTGAACGGTAGGCTCTTTGAATAAAGGAACCAAAGTAGAGCTCGTTTCCCCTCCTGGTCGTTCCTCTGCAAAATTAGAATATTGTCATTTTGCCTGTCATTGGCGATTGATAAAGAAAATCAGAAATGAAAACATGCATTACCGTAGATGGATCCAGCAATAAGCTTGTCATCTGTAAGAGCAGAGTCTGGTTGAGCTGAAGTAGTTTCAGATGCTACTGCTTGGCTGCTGCCTGCTTCAGAGCCGCAAGAGAGATGACGGCCGCTACCAGCAATCTCCGTCGCAAGAATTATGTCCAGACATACTGGAGGTGCTGGAGGAGCTTCAATCTCTACATGGAGTACATATGTAAAATGTCAACTATCAATCTATTTTAAAAAACATTGTTGATTTCATTTTATACCTTGGGGATCGACGGCAGGAATTTCCTTCAAGACCGCTTCTTCAGCTGTTGGAGCTGCCTCTTCATCAATATCCTTTTCAGGATCCAAGAAGTCATCAGCAGCTTTAGTGGATATATGATCTTCATCATCCATTTCGGGATCCTGTGTGTCTTCGTCAGTCTCTGATGATGAACTTTCATTTTCATCTTCTGCTGGTATCTCCCCACTATCAATATCAGTGGCTTGATCAACATAGTCTTCCTGTGAGCCGAAGTCACAGTGCTCTAAAGCTTCAATCATCGTACGATCTTCTTCTGCGCGAAGGGCCCCAGGTGTAAGAGGCAGTTGAGAAGATTCCGCAGCAGGTAAAGGAGATCGGACGACATTATACTCTTCTTCTGTAATGTTGTCTATGGGCTCTTCAGCCTCATTTCTCTGTTCAATTTCATCTCTCTTCTCTGGACTGGAAGTTTTATTCCCAGATTCAGAAACAGGGGTGGGAGAGGGCATGGTGATTCCTGCTGTAGCATCTGCCAAGACTTGACTTCTACGGACCAACCTCTTCTTTCTATGTAAAGGTCTTTCAGGACTCTCTACATTTATTGTCTCGACTTGTCTTTTAACAGAGGTCGGAGTAGTAGCTTCTTCTTGCTGAATTGTCTCGGCCAGCTGTCGAGATTGAGATCTAGTGGTAATCTTTTCAGAGGAATGATCTAAGATCAGTTTTTTCTTTGCTGCCGGAGCGGGAGGCTCCTCTCCTCTCCTCTTCTTGGCTGGAGATTTAGCCACCTTCAAAGAAATACGTAGTGGCGCGTTAACCTCTTGAGGGAACATAGCGTCCCTTGAAGTTTCCAAGGGTGCATCTACTGGCTCATGTACCTCATCATTTCCTAGGAGCGACATGACGACTCCTCCCTTCTTCAATCTTGTTGAAGACGCGAAGCTATCCACGAGATTGAAATTCTCAGCAAAGGTGTTCGAAGATGTATAGAATACTGAGTATGTAAATAGCATCCGAGGGCCATGATTGCTATTTGCTGGCATCGAGAATGTTACTTTCGTATCTCGAACATTATAATAAGCCCAAGCTCGGGCTCCATCTATCAAGAAACCTTTTCCTTGAAGGCACGTGATAGCATTTCCCATATGGAATTGGTCGTACCCGAACTGCCGAACAAATCGACTGGGGACATATGGCTCTAAATAACATTCTTCTTCAAACCGATACACCAAATGGGACGATCGAATTGTCTTCAACCACTCAAAAGCTGCACGGCTCAAAGGTTGCATCTTCGAGTCAATCATATTTGTCGGCATTTGTTCATATCCAGCAGCAGGAGGAGTGCAACAAAAGTTCCATCCTTTGCTTAGGTTCAGAGCATATCTACAATCTCTCAGAGAAGTGTATTTCCACTTACTATGAGAGTATCTCCGCAAAAAGCTGCCATCGACTGCTCCCATGTCGGGGTCCATCAAAGTAGGATGCTGAAGAAGCAACCACCCGAACAGATATGTATACGGAAATTCTAGCCGAGAAAATTCTTTTTCTCCTTTAGTTTTCAACATCAGATCAACGTACAGACGAAGATTGGCATTCAACCTACAAGTCATCGCTGACAAAAGATCCATCTTGTAGCCGAAGACTAATGTAACGACGGCAAAAAGTACACCGCTATGAAAGCGGTCTACGACACTCGATCCTGGGACTACAAACCGACGGAGCCAATACGTCAGAAACCCTGCTAATTGGGCTTCTTTTGACATAAATCTATATCCTACTCTCAAATAACTCTCGAGAGTATCTCCTTTCTTCAAAGGAGGACATTGATGATCATTCTTCATCTTTTCATCCAAATCCCCACTTTCCTCCATCAGTTTTACCACGTCACTGCTGCTCAGTGGTCTAAAGAAATCAGGATAGCATCTATCATGTTCCTTGGTCTTCATTTCTTTAATGTGGTTAAGGAACAGATAAGGCAACCATTTTGAGGAATAGCAGGTATTTGATGTAGCACTTTTGTAAAACAGAGAATAGATTTTATAATGACATAGCAGTTCCTTGAAGACTGCTACCATGTCTGCATTTTCTTTTCTAAGTTTGTCCAACTCATCATTAGTTAGGACAAATTCTTTATATGGGGCATCCCCCATTGGCAAGTAAGAGATGTACTGCATCTCATGAAGTACAAACCCGATCTCTCCGCCAGGAGTCATGAAAGTCCCTATTCTGTAATTGTATCTTTCTGCTAGAGCCAAGAATAGTTGCGAGTTAGGGGCAAAACCATAAACAGTGGCATGCACTGCTTGGTACAAATTGATTTGCTGAAGTTTATTTTCAAACTTGGTCAAAATCTAGTTTGCTATGCAGTTCCATCTCTTAAAATCTGGATTCACTAGTCCAGTTAGTCTGAGATCCTGATCTGGGTACTTCCCTTCGACCTTCGCAAACTCATTTACGAATATGGGAGTTCTGACAGGCATTAACAAAGAAGAATTCTCCGGCGGAATACAACCAGGTTTTAAACCTCTTAACAAGACACTGTATCGTTCTGAGGAACTGTAGAACATGTCCTTCTTGTTCGGCCCCTTCTTCACAAAAATTCTTTCTGGACGGGCATCTTGGAAAGGTGTAAGGTTCCATTCCATCTTCCTCGGATAGCTCGCATGAGCATACCGGGATAAGGGAAGGCAGCAGGAAATATCTGGTATCGAGAATGACCTATCCTTCTGATGGACAATCCTTTCTTCCATCCTTGGCCTCGGTTGAGAACTTTTCTCAAAAGCTTCGCCGAACAGGAATAATGGCTTCTTGTGAATGACAGCGTCTACTGACTCCAGAGGTTGTCCATTCATCAAATATAGCAGAGTCTCATTATCTTGGGCTATCAAAATAGCCTGACGGGAAGTTGGCAGATCATATTGAGGATAGTGCACATGGGAAAGGTCCTTTTTGTATTCTGACTCTGAAAGAGTTCCTATAAAGTCCTCATATCTAGGATCTTCTCTAGTATTAACTGCATCAGACAGAGAAAATAAAATTTTAGTACAAGTCAAGACAAAGATTATGTCATCAGTTTGCGCAAACATCAGCTTGCGCAATATCAGATTGCGCAATAATCAGACTGCGCAAACAAACAGTCATCAGTTTGCGCTGACAGTCTCGCACAAATCAGCAAGTTGCGCTGATTTTTGTCAGCACAGTTCACCCGATTGCGCAGAATGTCGTCCTTCATAAAAATGAAGAACGAATTGATTTGTCCAACCAGAACCCTAAAAAGGGTGGCGCAGTATGATCACATCTCTAAAAAGAGATGGATTCTAAGTGAGATCAAAACCCTAAAAAGAGTTTTGATTAGGTCATCTACCTAGCAGCGCTGGATGAGCAGTTTCGTGACGAGAAGCACGTCGCACAACCCTTGCCGAAGATTTGGCGGGGGCTTTACCCTTGGCAGCGGCGGAGGAACGTCTAGGCGCCATGGAGATCGTCGGAGAAGAAAGGAAGAAAGGGTTCAAAATTTCTCTCTCAAGTGCACGAAGAAAGCAAAGTAAAGAATACTTCGAAGTGTGAAGAGGACAATTTATAGTTTTTCGAAAATGAAACGACCGCCTCAGATTGTGCCTGAAAATGGGACTAATCCCTCAGATTGCGCAGACAGCTCATTTCATGCACAAATGTATTATACTTTCAAAATTCAAAGTATTTCAAAATTTTGAATAAGTTCAACTTTCGAAAACTTTGAAGGGGGTCTTGTAGATCCTAAAAAATCAAGTTGCACACATCAACAAAGTCAGAAGATCAAGAAATGAATCTTTCAAATGAACTGTGCAGACATCAGATTGTGCAGTATACAGATTGTGCATACTAGATTGTGCATACTACCAAGCGCGCAGGCTGACGTGGCAAATTATCATCATTATCTGACACAAATCAAATCTTCTGACAACTGACAGCACGGAGAACGAGGCGACCGTTCGTTTAATCGTGCAGTACGGTGCTCGAGGACAGCTGACAGCGCAATCCATGTTGGCGCAATCCATTCCTGCGCAGTCCAAGTCTGCGCAATCTAAAGCCAGCGCAATTTAGGTAGCACGTTCTATCAACATAAATGACAAAATACATGTGGCATTCATGCCATCATTTGTTCAGTACGTGGCAACCGTCTATACATGATCATGCATATTTCAATCAAATAATGCCATATGTCCAAGACAGTTGGCCCATAATCCAGCAACTACCTGTGCAGTTCACTGTTGCGCAAACCAATTGCTGCGCAATCCATCCTGCGCAGTCCAGAATAACTAAAAGTTAGTTATTTCTAGAACTCTATAAATAGAGTTTCAAGTCTCCATCCAAAGAGGGCAGAGATCATAGATCATAGGGCAGAGATCACAGATCAGAGATCAGAGATCATAGATCAGAGATCAGATCATAGAGAGATCAGACTTTAAAGTTCAGAGAGTCCAGGAGTTCTTGCCCAAGTGCTGCTGCATTCTTCGGAGGCTTTTGCCTTCAACTTCCGAGGCTTTTTTTTGCCTTCAATTCCAGAGTTGTCTTCAACTTCAGAGGCTCTGTCTTCAGAGTTCACATCGTCCAAGGGATAAAGCAATCGTCATCTAGATTGGATTCCTACAGTTGTACTTTTCCAGAATTCAAATTGTAATCTTTTACAAAGTTTGTATCAATAAAGTTCTACACTTTTGTTTTTGCAAACACATAGTGCGTGTCAAACACTAGATAGAACAATTGAAATGAATCGTACGGCAGACGTACGAGTCACTATGGAACATTGAATATCGCAAAGGCGAGCATCTCGGTGCGCAAGCCATAAGAACATGGGATAACTGTATCGACGAGTGCCCCAGTGTATAAGTCATTTTGTACCCCCCGCGCACGAGTTAGCATGCTAGAACATTGAAAGACTATATCGGTGCGAGTGTCTCAGAGCACGAGCGATAGAATATTGAATACCTTATCGAGGCGTGCCTCAGTTGCACGAATCGGAAAGATGTAACATAAATATAACGCGTTGAATACTAAGGCGTAGAATATGAAAAACACGGCTTTGAGGCGTACATTGAATGCACGATGCAAGAAAAGACGGCAAATGTGCGTAGTTGCACGATATTTATAAAAGATGGCATCGTTGCGACGAGGAGAACAGTTGTGGCACGGATGTGACATAACTGTCGATGCGGCATGGTGCCTTCGAAACGTTCGTGGCCTTCGGGCGTTCATTGAGGACATTGGGGCATTGTGTCGACTGAAATAGAGATAAGCGAACTTACTTGGTTGTATGAAATATAAGATTCGTTGCATAGTCAAATGGACTTAAAGATATAAAAGCCCGTGCATGGGTATTCCCTCGAACGTGGCGCACCAGGGCGCTGGGACCGTTCGGCCTAGGAAGGATTGCGTTTACGGTATTGTTGGTGCACTTCATTTAGACGGGTAGCGAACTTCTGGTGAATGTGATAAGCCACTTGCGACGATTATTTCGGTGGCCTCTGATGTTTGGTTAGCAACCGCATAGAGTTAACATCGTCTTATGTTTCGATTCGATAAATATAAGTCCATTCTAGCCCGGAAAGCTAGTGACCTTCATATAGTTAAGGGCGATGGGTTGAAAGTGCAAGATATATATCGTGCACATATAGACTCTGAATAGAGGGCACGATAACATGACAGGAAATCTGATAGGTGTATTTGTCTTCCGTCGGTGCAAGGGCGAGTGCGTCGATATTGGTAAGTCGTGCCACGAAACGAATACGAGATTGCTTGCTTGTTACTTATACGAATTGAATAACATGCTTGCCATGATAACATGCTTTACAGTCTCGAATATGCCATGAACTCATCCTAAGGACAATATAGAAAGAGAACTAAATTGTATATTTGCATGAATCAATACAATACTAAATGTCGATTTGTTAAGTGGGTTTTTGATCAGTACAGCGAGGACAAAAGTACTAATCCCCCACTAGTTTGCTAGCAGGTTTAGGGATTGGTCTGCTCGCGACGGAGCTTCGCTTGAACGTGTTGAGGCTTAGAATGCCGAAGCATATTGAAGCATGTGATCGCATTGACGCTCGGATATGCAACAGGATTGATGCGGTCGAGATATAGAAGGTATGATGTATGGAACAGTGAAATCCTTTGTGGGCAAGAGAGAACCTGAGTGTTGTAACCAATCTGGCAAATTCCGTTGAGCTATCGAAAGCTTTTATAATCGCATTTCGATTATCAATAAAGAGAATTGTTTCGTATATTCTGTATTTCTTTTGTTGTTCATGTTCAACTCAAAGATAACCATTTGAGAACTTGTTATCTTGCCTTGCACGAGCGCAACTCCAAGCTCGTGCGGCATCACGCCCCCTGCGAGGATGAAGATTCGGGTGATTCCGGGTCGGAGCATGACAAATTGGTATCAAAGCTCTAGGCTCAATTTCCTCTGGATGCTTGCTTCATTCTATTCCAAAGAGTTGTCCACCACCAATCGAAATCACTTTTGACTCTACTCGATGCCGTACTGGATGTTCCATACAATAAGTCTAATACAAATTATGTAATTTTGCTGCGTGTTGTTTTGGAAATTACATGGTATTGCTGGAAAAGTCGTGAAAGGTTTGTTGCTGTAAGCGCAATAAGTTGCGAGATATAAATTCAATGAATTGTTGCTGCGGATGTAACACGTCGTGAATTGTAATTTGAGATATTCGTTGTTTGCAATGATCGATATGAGAAAAGTTTGTTTCATCAATACAATGAAAGTCATGGAGTGTTGCTGCAGCAATTGCCACGCGTTGACTGTAAATAATACGATGAATAGAAAATGAAAGTTGATATGGAATGTGTCGAACGGATTTACATATTGATTTTGAATGTACGTTGCGATGAAAAGTGATAAGTCAATATCGAATGTGTTGAATGGATTTGGGCATTGACTTTAAATGTCGGGAGTAAATCGTTGCACAAGGTGTGGTAAATATTGAAAATAAAACGTTGCACGATGTGCAATACGTATTGAAAGTAAAATGTTGCACGTGGTGCAACGCATATCTAAATGAAATCGTTGCACGAAGTGCGACGGATAATGAGAATGAATTGTTGCACAAGATGCAACGGAAGAAAACAAAAGTTATAAATCGAGAAACAAAATTGGTTCGGTTGCGCACCGAGCTTGTGTTGGCAAATGAAAATATTGGCCAAGTTGTTTCGGATTTGATTTAATCAGAGTTACGGTTGTGATCAAGCATGATCACTGCGAAAATCGTGAGTCGAAAGAGATCGTTTGTTCGTAAAGAGTATGTTGTAACGGAAGTAACTTGATTTCTGGGTGGTATATGGCATACCATCGATGCAATGAATGGCTCGATTTCGAGTGGTATATGTAATACCACTAGTGCGATGAATTACATCGACGTATTATGAGAATTGTGGAAGGTTTGTCCGTAACGGACGGGATAGCACTGAGTCTCGAATGAGAATTTGTACGACGGCATGTTGATGCAAGTGTTCTTCGATGATCGGTTAGAACGGTAAGGCGAGACTCTTATCAATGAATGATACGTTGGACGAGAATTATAAGTCGGTCGGACGACCGAGACTAGCGGAACGATTATGCCTTGAAGTAATAATCGGACCGACGGGAAAGGAAAACTCGAGCTTACGAATGAGTCGCATGACTTGCAATCTCGATAGAAATATTGGACGAGGCGAATCAAATCGCACGACTTACGATTTCGATAGAAATGTTCGGCTAGGCGAATTAAATCGCACGACTTGCGATTTTGATAGAAATGCTAGGCGAGGCAAATTATAATCGGATCGTACGATGTGCGACTTCGGTGAAGAGTTGGTTGACGTGAGTAATCGTGCCTAAGAAATAGTTGGTTACGTTACGGCGAAACTCATTTGAGTACGACTGAGAAACACGCAAAACTTAGAGGGCGAGATCGTATGACTTGAGGGTTCGATATTGGATAATCGGTAACTCAGTTACGCGATCAAAAGTATAGCGGGATACAGCAAATTGAAAAACGAGTTGATGCGTATGGAGAAGTTCGTAACGAACTTGGACATATGCAATGCAAGTTGTCGACGTTGAAACGGATTCAAAGTTGACCCTTACGCTATCTAAATTAATACGACGTATCGAGATCGATATGTAAGAAAACATAAGCACGATATGGGAATACAAAATGGAGTGCGCCTTGCGCCATCAAAGTTTTGTAAATAACAATACGAGAAGGAACGAACTAGTTGATCGTGAACTTTGTGATTGATCAAGACGTGACTATAAGTCATCGACGATTACTCGATGCGTATAGCATCTTGTGTCACTCTCATTTCCCGTATTTCGTATTTATACTCGTATCTAGATTTTGGCATGTATTTTTATTTTTCTCAACTTGTGGAATTTTGGTATTTCTCGTATTTTGGGTTTTTGACATGGCTCGATTTTAATTGGATTGGGTTGGTTTGGTTTGGTTTAATGTGTATTGGAACACCTTAGCCTATACTCCACCCTCAACACACCACATCCCACCCTCTTTAAAACTCTACCAACTTTTTCTCTCTCCTCATAAACCTCCATTAATTTCTTCTTCTCCTTCCTCTACACAACACTCTTCTCCTTCCTCTACACAACACCCACCCATAGGCAAGTGCACCTTGCCACCACATGAGAACCCTATTTTATTTGTCCATTTGCTAGTTTAGGACATGGTGATCAACATTAGAACTTGGTATTTTATGATTTGGAGTCTCCATTGTTCTAGATCTAAGTTTTCCCTATTTTGGTTTTGTATGGTTTTGATCTATTTAAGTTGGATTTTTATGGGTTTTGATGTTTCCATGTGGAAGAGAGTTCAATTCCACCCTGGTTGGAACTTTAAAAATTCGGATTTGGAGTTCGGATGGCCAAGTGGTGATGTTTTGAAGTTTTGGTAGCCATTGGAGCTTCTTCTCAGCCATGGGGAAGAAGACCCTTTCCCTTGCGTGTGTGCTTTTGTGCGTACGCAGCTCCCATGCGTGCGTGCGTGCTTTTGCGCGTACGCAGCTCCCTTGCGTGCGTGCTTTTGTGCATACGCAGCTCCTTGCGTGCGTGCTTTTGCTCGTATGCAGCTCCCTTGCGTGCGTGCTTTTGCGCGTACGCAGCTCCCTTGCGTGCGTGCTTTTGCACGTACGCAGCTCCCTTGCGTGCGTGCTTTTGTGCGTACGCAGCTCCCATGCGTGCGTGCTTTTGTGCGTACGCAGCTCCCTTGCGTGCGTACTTTTGTGCGTACGCAGCTCCCATGCATGCGTGCTTTTGTGCGTACGCAGCTCCCTTGCGTGCGTACGCAGCTCTCCTGCGTGCGTGCCTTTTGTGCGTACGCAGCTCTCCTGTGTGTGTGCCTTTTGTGCGTACGCAGCTCCCTTGCGTGCGTGCCCTTGCGCGTACGCAGCTCCCTTGCATGCGTGCCCTTCTTCGTACGCTGCTCCTCTGTATGCGTGTCCTTGCGCGTACGCTGTGTGACCCATGCACCCTGACCCCTTGCTTAACCAATTGGCTCTAGGAGTATTGGTTTTATTTCTTGACTTGGTTTCTTTGTTTGTGGATTGAGTTTTCCTTAGATCTGTTCAACACGGCACGACTATCTTGACCCGACACGGCCTAACACGGTTTTCAAGTAATTGTTTATGACTAGTACGGTTCTCGGGGTTTTCTATGGATTATGATTTTGGTATTCTCTGATCTCCTTGCTAGTGACCCAGTGGGGTGCACACCTAACTCGTAACTTGTATTTAATCCTTGTGACTTGATAACTGGATAGTGGCCCGTGGCGGCGTACTCCTGACTTGTAGCATGACTTGATAACTTAATGCTGTTGCGACGGCTAACTTAACTTGACCCGCCTTGACACCATGGGTAGTTCTTTCTTGCTTGCTTGTTAAATCCACTTGTCTTGTCTCGCATCATGTCTAGGATGGAACTCCTGAGTACCACGGTCAGGAGTACCTACTAAAATGGATTAAGGTTAATAATTAGAATAACACAGTAGTCATGAAGAGATGACACAGCTACAGGCAATCCCGTTACCTGGGCGCTCTTGGGATCTGTAGCCTGCCGACGAGTAGGGCGCATTTCCAGCACACTGTTATGTGTTGCACCTTCTAAGTCACCTAAGGGTATATGCGTTCCTAGACGATGTACCCACCTAAATTCAACCCCTAATTTTTTACCTGGGTAACCTGGATGGTCTGCAGGGCTTATGGCTGTAGAATAATCTCACTGCATCTTGATAGTAATTAGGCCTGTAATAACCCTAGTTAGTTAAAGTAGTAAGCCGTAGTATCTGCTTGGCCGTGATTGATTGAATGAGGCATAACCAGTCTAGCCATGTCTTGATCCAGTACAAGATTGCTTCCTGTCTTGATTTCTTACATTATTATCTTACCGATAAATGGTGGGAAACCAAGTTCTGTTCAGGTAAAGGGTTACAACCCCGATCCTTGTTTGGTTTACGGGTTGTAACCTGGTTATCGGAATAGTTCCATGGTTATCTCGTCGTATATCATCCTGACATATTTTCGTAAATCTTAGTTTTACTATTAGACTTTCTTGGGCTAATTGCTGGCTTTTTTTCTTATTTCGTGGCCCCCTTGTGGCACTTGCTCTTTCTGGGGTTGACCCAGCTGGTTTTGTGTGGCCAGATTTTGGAGCAGCTCCCGAGGATCTACCAAGCTTCCAGCCCAATGGTGACAACTAGACGGAACCCAGGCCAAGAGTGGGTTTTCCTTTTTGTCTTGCCCACTTCATTGTAAAACTATTCTTTTTAGGCGTTTAGCCGACGAGCACCTGTTAGCTCGATGTACTTTACTTATTGTCTGCCTAAGGGCTGTGAACATGATTAACAAATCCTAGGGCTGATCATGTACGACTAAACTCTTGCTAGTCCTAACATTTTGTAACGACTAGCTTCATGATCAGCTGAATATGTAATATTTGGGATGCCTTATTATTGTATATTTAATGATCATACATCTTGCGACCTTACTTACTTGTTTGTGATTGAGACATTAGGCTTGTTCATGACCATAAGAGACTGTTGGCTTGTAGTAAACCCTCATATATCTAGACAACCGTGACCATATATCTAGGTGGTTTCCATTTCAATATACGTAGCTGGCTATGTCTGCCTCCGCTCTCCAGTATTCTGGTTCTGGGACGTGACATCTTGTATGTCGACCCGCGAAACTCGATACGAGTAGATGTTTCATAAATTATGAAATCATCAACGGTAGTGCGTGACTTGACTCGGAGGATAGTTGCGCATCAGTTGCGCCGATAGAAACGATTTTGTCCAAAATTGGGTAGTCGCATAGAATCGTCGAAACGTGATTTGGATCCAAAATAAGATATAGCATGGTTCGTAGTAAACTGTCCTTCGTTAATGATCCACAATTATCGAGCGTAGCTTCGGGGCAGCTGACCCTAGAAGACTTGACCGTCAAATCAAATTGGATGCTGCAGACCGTAAGATGACCTATGCGATATCGCATATGAGATTGCACCGATAACAAATATAACATGGTGCATGTTGACGATAAGTCTAGGTGATCGAAAATTGTTGGAACAACTTTCGATTGAGAATATATAGTTAGATCTTTGAGTATTCGTTGGATGAATGCTTGAATGGTTATGTTGGTCGACGATCGAACTTAAAATTCACCAACGAACTTGGTGATTCGGATAAGCGAGTGCGAGAATCGTGCTATGCACGAGAGAGAACGATAAGGGAATGACTTATGAGTTATGTCGTTAGATACAGATTCACCTTGCAATTGAGCTTGCGTGAATCAAAACTTACATTCGATGTTACGAGACGGATAAGTCGGGTATTTGGCTTTTGAATTTCCTACTCGATAGGAATCGAACGTAAGGCGTATCGTAAAGACCTTCGTGTCAAGGCAATCGTTGTCTTGAGCACCGTCGTCTTGTATTAGACTTCGTGTCGGATAGATTGTGGCCTTTGTGCAATGTCAATTTAAAGTTGCTAGGAAGGATTTGAGCACGGTGTCTAGGTAAGTCACCTAGCGGACTTAGTCCTGAATGTTGATGCTTTTGCAAGTCAACAAAAGAGAATCATGTCGAGATAAGATACGAAGTGAAACATCAGAAATCGTTGGATAGTAACGTCGAACGCAAGGCGTTGCGGAGACTCGTTGTGATCGATGCACGACGGCTTGACGCGACGCGTAGAATTGATAGTCCCGATGAAACATACAAAGTGAGAAATACGATTTTTGAATTGCATCGCGTGCCTTAACTTTTGTTGGAGGATCACGTATGTATCAATATGCATATGCAATAGAATTGTGAGAACTTATGCTAGAGCCCAAGTCCGATCGAGAGTACGAGATGGCAAGTAATTGAGAATAAGAAGTTACATGTTTGTATTGTTTCGATATCCTATAACTGAGCTTGGTTGAAATGCATATATTGGTGGGACGCCTAAAATATGTGTATGATTCCAAACTAAGTTGTATGATCCAAACGATAGTGAGACGAGATCATGGAACGATTTAGTGAAACCCTTGAAAATTTAGTATTGGTTTCGGTTCGAGGATGAACCTTATTTTGAGTGGTATATTATGTAATGCCCCGCTCCGCATGGTACATTATGCTGAGTCGTTGACTCGAAGAGTTACGTTAACCCGATTACGTATCGGTTTAAATCGATACAAAGTGTTAAATTGTCCCGAACAATGCATCAAACTAAGTCGATGCGAAGAGTTGCCTTGTCCCAAAGAATGCATCGAGTGAATCGATGTGAAGCGCCGCGTTGCCCCGAAGGATGAGTGCGTTAAATCGGCTCGAAGATTCTAAGAAATCGAATCGACTAAGGCACATGTCCGAATCGATGCAAGTATTGATTTTAGTTGTTTTCGTGTGCAGGTTATACGTTGACGCAAAAATATTAGAGGTCGATCTTTTGCCATATTTAGTAAGGGGTCCGCGAAATCAAATCGTCGCCTTGCGACGGGCTGAGATTTGGGCACGCTAAGGAAAATCGGACGTATGATTCAATGAAGCACGAAGTGCTCGAATGGCTAAGTCAAGAGAGTGGCCGTGCAACAAAGTTATGAAATCGAGCCGCATCGGCTCAGCGAAATGACAAAGGCGGATCAACTCAAGGTGGGGGGGACATTGACTCTCTTTTCTACTCCGTCATGCTTAAGTAAAATACATATCATTGTATGCTGAGTTAACCTATCAACGCCATAGGCGTGGCTCAATAGAGAGATAAACATAGTACGTGTCGAACACTAGATAGAACAATTAAAATGAATCATACGGCAGACGTACGAGTCGCTATGGAACATTAAATATCGCAAAGGCGAGCGCCTCGGTGCGCAAGCCATAAAAATATGGGATAACTGTATCGACGAGTATCCCAGTGTATAAGTCATTTCGTTTCCCCCGTGCACGAGTTAGCATGCTAGAACTTTCAAAGACTATATCGGTACGAGTGCCTCAGAGCACGAGTGATAGAACATTGAATACCTTATCGAGGCATGCCCCAGTTACACGAGTCGGAAGGATGGAACATAAATACAACGCGTTGAATACTAAAGCGTAGAATATAGGAAACACGGCTTCGAGGCGTGCATTGAATGTGATAAGCCAGTTGCTGCGATTATTTCGGTGGCCTCTGATGTTTGGTTAGCAACTGCACAGAGTTAACATCGTCTTATGTTTCGATTCGATAAATATAAGTCCATTCTAGCCCGGAAAGCTAGTGACATTTATATAGTTAAGGGCGATGGGTTGAAAGTGCAAGGTATATATCGTGCACATATAAACTCTGAATACATGACACTATAACATGACAGAAAATCTGATAGGCGTATTTGCCTTGTGTCGGTGCAAGGACGAGTGCGTCGATATTGGTAAGTCGCGCCACAAAACAAACACGAGATTGCTTGCATGTTACTTATGCGAATTGAATAACATGCTTGCCATAATAACATGCTTTACAGTCTTCGAATATGCCATGAACTCATTATAAGGAGAACATAGAAAGAGAACTAAATTATATGCTTGCATGAATCAATACAATACTAAATGTCGGTTTGTTAAGTGGGTTTTTGATCAGTACAGCGAGACCGAAAGTACTAATCCCCCACTAGTTTGCTAGCAGGTTCAGGGATTGGTCTGCTTGCGGCGGAGCTTCGCTTGAACGCGTTGAGGCTTGGAATATTGAAGCATATTGAAGCATGCGATCGCACTGACGCTCGAATATGCAACAGGATTGATGCGGCCGAGATATAGAAGGCATGATGTATGGAACGGTGAAATCCTTTGTGGGAAAGAGAGAACATGAGTGTTGTAGCCAATCTGGCAAATTTCGTGGGGCTATCGAAAGCCTTTGTAATCGTATTTCGAATATCAATAAAGAGAATTGTTTCGTATACTCTGTATTCCTTTCGTTGTTAATGTTCAACTCAAAGATAACTATTTGAGAACTTGTCATCTTGTCTTGCACGAACGCAACTCCAGGCTCGTGCGGCATCACGCCCCCTACGAAGACGATAATTCTGGTGATTCCGGGTCGAGGCGTGACATAAACGAGTGAAAGTCTTGGCACAGCCGAGTTTGCATAAGTTTCACCTTGGCGAGGTACTGCCTCGAATATGAATTGAAGTCACGAATAGAGTATAGCACGACCCTGTCATTATGTTGCTAAGTATAGGCCAATGTGTCTTTGTCCTAAAATTGATCTTAAGGCAAGACTAGAAAGACCATCAAAAAGGGATTAAGCTACACAAAGTAAATGAACGTGTCGGTTTTGTATGGGTGGGCGAGGAGCTTACTCCACCGGTACAGTTGAGTACTGACATCCACACAGTTTTCATATGCAGGCACAGGTAGAAGCCCGATGGCACGGAGCTCGCTTGGATGTGTCGAGGCACAGAGTTCCTTGGCGTTTTGAGGCGCGCGGCCGCATGGAGTCAGGACTTATGCGGGACATAATGTATGGACATCGTCATTTCGCAGAATCCGCCACTCGTCGCCTTGAAGCTTGAAACGAGATATGAGAGAGAGTAGAGTGACTTGTAATATGAAAGAAAAGTGGGCTTGGAAGACTTGTAATTTGGGCTCGTGTCCACATTGTAATCTTGATCAATATAAATAAAAGAGTATTTTGCACGACTTGTGTTTTGTATTCAAATTTCTGCTGCTAACTATTCAATGTTTCTGCTTGGGACTTCTGTGCGACGACCCCCGTCGCTTAGCCTGTAATCGGCCGTTATGGACCTGCCTTGCGTGAGTGCAATCTAGGCTCACCCGTCATCACGCCTTAGCGAGGTCAATCGCTCCTACGGAAGCGGAGCATAACATTACTGACGATCATGGGCTCCCTTATTAGGTTCAGCTATCTCCTAAGAAAAATCGGGTCCGTAGTAGGTACTAAAAGGCACCTCCTCGTCATCGTAGTCGCCTAAAAATGCTGGTCTCCCGTCAAAAGAGAAGCAAGAAACATATATCCAAAATAATTAAAAAAATGCAAGAATCAGTTTTAAAATATTATTTATATTTTCTAAATAATAATAAAGAATCAATGAAGCATTAAAATCTCTAGGAAGCAATAATGATGCAATCCCGTGAATCAAGTGTCAATACAATGTTCCTAATGATGCAGTACATTTAATCACCAAGTTTTGAATATTATGAAACTTGTATTGGTTTCCGAAGCTATAGGTGGAGACAGAAAATACGACCTCAGAGTTAGGCCTTGAAATCTACATTAATTAACAGTCTTGTTTAGAAACCATTCTAAGGCCATCTCCAATGGGGGTTTATATCTTCCCTATTTCTATGGAAGAAATCGATTTTAGGAAAAAAAAACCTTCTCCCAATGGTGGTTTCTATTATCATTTCTATCCTAGGTGGCAATGATCTAGGATGAAAAATTTCTATGAGAGTTTCTACATGTAGAAACTCCCATAGAAATTCTTCTCCTCTCATGACAATTAATATTGGGCCCCATATCGTTAAATTGATACTTTCATTTTGTGACACCTAGAATAGAAATAAAGAACCATCGGAGAGTATTTTTTGTTTGTACAATTTCTATATAGAAACTCTTACAACTAGGATAGAAATATGTTTAAAGTACAATGCAACGTAGGATAAAAACTCAATTTTAGAAATCACCATTGGAGATGGCCTAAGGGTCCCAATGGATTTATTATTAATGCTAACGATTTACTCCAACGATCGATTTTATTAATGAAACTTGCATTTTTATAATGAATACAAAACTATATTTCTCTTTAATAATTTAATCATAATACACATAAATAGCACTAGTTGATAAAACGATCTTTTTACTAAAATCTTATTTGTAATACAAAACGTGAGAAATTACTGTATTTTATTTAAAGTCGATAATAAATGGGTTTTTATTTTAACTAACTTTAATTAGATTTACTTATACTAAAAAAATACAATTTTTCGTCATAAAATATTTTTTTGGAAAAAAATAATGTTTTATTATCGTAAATAACCGTAACATATATAATAACTCCTTTTTAATACAAAATACTATTTTTATTTTTCTAAAAAAATTGAATCTGAATATTTGACCATCTTTAACCGTTCAAATCCTACAATCAGCGGCAACATGCGCCAATCATGCTGTATGTGCAACTATGCCACAGTAGTACAAGCGCAGCTGCTCCTGCACATATGCCAGCATCGCAGCAGCAAATGCGCTGATACGCGTAAATGCGCATACGTGCATAGCCATGCATAGCTCGTGCAACGACGCATGCGCGCATACTCGTAAACGCGGATACGCGCATAACCGCACATAGCCCGCTCATGTGCCCACCCCAGCACCCGCGCATGCGCCTGCTCATGCGACTCGTGCATGAACGAGTGCACGACCGCAAACTTGATGTAATAGTGCAAAACAATTTGGGATATGCTTATATCTTAGAGATACAATTGTTATCAACTGTAACCAACATATTATCTCTTGTAACGAATCTAGCCATGTATATTAGCTAACGGGCACATCGTTTGAGAGTTACTTGTTCTTCTCAGTAAGGAGCTGTTTGGATAGAGGTTAACTCTCCGAAAGTGAGAAAGCAACACTTTTACCATGTTATAATGCGGTGCACTTTCAATGCATTTCACTTTCCAAAATGTGTCTTGATACGTATGATTTTGTCCCCCCGCAAGTGAGGAGTTTCAATATAGTGTGTTTAGTAAGTGTATATGGGAACTTAAATGTGAATTTTCAACATTTGGTTACAATCTCGCAAGTGATATAGTCCTTCTTTCTAAATTTGTTATGCTTATCCCCTCATTAGACATAAAACAAAAAAAAACGTTTCAAGCCACTATATGCCATACCACCATCATTATATTCTTAAGAGCCATCTATTTTTTTCTTTTCTTTTCTCGGTACTCCTCCCATCTCCTACATACAACAGCTAGAAAACCCCACACCTCCATCGTCGACCTGGTGACGTAGTTGAAGCCTGTGCTCCTGCGAGGAAGCCCGTGCTCCGGCGAGGACACTCGCGCATACGGCTACGTGCGGAGGTCTCCAGCGGAGCGCTATGTTGGTGCCGCGGAGGCGGAGTCGTTGGCGGGGAGGCTACGGGCAGCGGAATCGGAGGCAGCGGACAGCAAAGTCGTAGGCAAGGGCGACGAAGTCGTAGGCACCGGCGGCATTTCGAATTCAACAGAGAGAATGTGACCAAAGCTTTGGGAACTTGCAAGTGTGCAAAAGAATAGTGCCCTTTCCATTGAATTATTCATTTTTTTATGTAGGTGAGAAGTGAAGGAATTGGAGGGACAAGACCTTGTTCTGTTTCAGTAATGGGACACTTGCAACACAGTTGTAATGTGTATCCAAGCACAGACTCTCCAATTTTTAACATTCAGTTTCAATGGAAGTCCCTATTTCATTCCACTCCCATCTGTCCAAACAGCCCCTAAGAGTGACCTCTGGCTTTTACATTTCTTTTTTCTTTCACAGAGCTCCCAAAATATACCACAGTAGTTTATACTACAAACACCAAATGACACTAACTAATTCTAATTTATTTATTACATAAATATCCAATTATGTTTTAGCTAAAACTTTAGTCAAATTCTAATATTGAGTTTTTATGTCATTAAAAAATATTTCTTGCCTTACTTTTTTGCTCGAAAAATTACTTCGAACCCATAACCACATTAGCGGATAAAAACAAAAGATTTTCACGGATATATAACAATTTTTGGGAGACCAAAGTAACTCAATACTTGTTTTATGCATAAACTAGTATGAATTTCAAAGGTGATTCCTATTAGAGCTAGTAAGATCACCATGAATCCTTGTAAAAATTGCACTCTCCATAAAATATGTAAATTCACTGCTCAGTACATACGTTGCCAGTTAAAGTGTGTTCTTTCGATTTAATATGCTATAGAGAACACTAGCTCTAACATCGTCGAATGGAAAGTTACATAAATATTCTTATTTTACATTTTTTGAAGCAGTGTATGGTTTTAATGTATTGCCACTGTCTGAGTTGCATTTTAATAGATAGGAAGGAAATAATTTCTTCGAAGATCATTAAAATCGCATAATAAACTATCATTAACTTATTTTGTTTAAATGTACTCTTCATAAAACTAATTTTAAAAAAATAATTGTAATAATATTGGAAATAAAACTTGACTTTGATTTGGTGGGTGCGCCAGGCCCAAGCAGTAGTGCAACTCTAGAGCGACGCATGAGGGCCCGCAGTAGCAAGCTACTGCTGGTGGGCCCTCCCCAAAGAAAGAAATTAATTTAATATCGTTGTGGACACATGGCCCACATATCAGATATTAAACTGATAAGAACAGATACTACACTTGATCTTAGCCAAAAGGCCGAGAAAGGTATGATTTGTTTGGGTGCCACTCGAGCTCTTTTATAGATACTACTGCCATCCTTCCCTCGCAGTCGATGTGGGACTAATAGAAGCATGTCAATAACATTCCTCCATGAGTTGTTACTTCCTTTTATTTTGTGGTGATAGCAACTTATAAGACGATATATTATGAGCAATATTGGAAAGATGACACACTCAACATCATCTACTTCTACTTCTACCTCGAAATATTATTTATATTATGTCCTTGTTTGGTTTCAAAGTGGATTTAGTTTACAAAATGTTCGGGATTTGTTCAAAACTAGTCGAAAGAGTATAGAGGAGGAAAGTTCTCACCTAAATCTGAACCGGTCCAGAGGCAAGTCCGATAAGAATTTGGACAACCTCTCTTTTTAGGGCAACATTTCTGGTTCAACATGACTTATAAGAGATCGGAGTCGCAGGTGACCACATGATCGGCCCACAACAAACATTAAGTGGGGCCAAAATAAGCTCCGGCTCGGACAATCCAACCCTAGGGAACCGCCTTACACTTAGGATTATTTGGTTGTCTATAAATAGAAATTTATTGCAGCTTTTTTGTTATTCTAAATGGTTTCTAAGTGATAGCAAATGGGGTATTTAATGCACCAAAATAAACACTAAAATCTTCGTAAATATTGTAATACGAATTACAACAACACCACTTATACGGGCGGAGCATCGCTTGGTATAAGTACTATGCAAAACTAGTTCGGGGATAGAGCCATGAATGTTGTTTATGTAGTGTACTATCACCTAGTTTGTAATTTACAAATTTTGTTTGTAGATTAGCATGAGTGTGGTTTTGGATTTCAGAAGGGCTTACTAAAGTTGTAATATGAACCAAACAATTTTTTTCATTTACTAAAGTTGTAATGGTTACTAAATTTGTAGTGTACAAATTTTTTCATTTGATTACTTTGCGATTACGATTACATTACAGTGTACCAAACGAGTCCTAATTCTCTTAGGATTTCAGAAGGGCTTTACTACAGTTGTAAGCTGATTTTATTTTCTCCGCTATAAGAGCACCTTCTCCATGCCTTGTATTTGCAGTGCATCTTCCTCTCTCGTCAACATCTCCCGTGCTTTGTCCTCTACTCTCATTTCTTCCTCTACTCTTCCCTCTATCCTCTACACCACAACTATTCCCCTTGCCGTCTGAGAACCTGATGTCATCATGTCAAATTCTCGAGACCTTGTTGGTAAAAATGGCTTCCTTGTTCTCTGATGAATCCCCTCCGACAGCAGTGAACTTATCAACCAGAGACTACAAAAGTAGTTCCAACTGGAACTCATGTTTAGCCAGTAAAAACCATTCACTATCAGTAATTCTTCCTAAGCTCTTATCTTTGATCTCTGGCAATTGGTCAGATTCTGATAAATCCAGTGCACCATACCTGCTTCAACAATGACCATGCTCCTATATTATTTTTGAACTCCTGCAACAAAAATCAGATTCAAAAGACATCCTCTACCTTTTGAATCCTACTGGCTACATCACAACGACATTCAATCCCATCCCAGATGGAACAGATAACTAAATATGGCAACTTCAAACACCTGAATTGAATAATCTCCTATCTGTCTGTGGAAGAATCCTATTGGAAACGAAATCTGATCACAGAAGAACAGAACCAGCAATTATGTGGGCATTAACTATAAAAGAAGGGTCAGATGGATATCAATTAAATCGCATAATAACCTATCATTAACTTATTTGGTTAAAAGTACTCTCTACAAAACGAATTAAAAAAATAATAGTACTAACATTAAAATTAAAAATTTGACTTTGAATTGGTGGGTGCGCCAGGCCCAAGCAGTAGTACAACGCTAGGGCGACGCATGAGAGCCCGCAGTAGCAAGCTACTGCTAGTGGGCTCTCCCCAAAGAAAGAAATTAGTTTAATATCGTTGTGGACACATGGCCCACATATCAGATATTAAACTGATAAGAACAGATACTACACTTGATCTTAGCCAAAAGGCCGAGAAAGGTATGAATTGTTATGTGGGCAGTCGAGCGCTTTTATAGAGGCTACTGCTCCTCTATCCTTCCTTCTCAGCCGATGTGGGACTAATAGAATGTCAATAACATTCCTCTATGACTTAAAGCTGCTCTACAAATTTGGAAAGCAATATGTGCTTTTAATATTCAACAAAGTTCCCTAATGTTACTATTGATAAATGTGACAGAGCTATGGCCATATCCCATCAGTGGTTGTGACCATCTAGCAATTCCATTAAAATAAATGTGGATATGGAGCAACGTCCTCATCAGCCATTGCTGCTTCAACTATAGCTCGTGATGATCAAGGGAACTTCATAGCTGCAATGACGTGGTATTCATCATTCTCACAGGGATCATATCTTAGGGTCTGTTTAGTTGCAAGCAACTCTGCTGCAACTGTCCAGTTCTATCGCAAGTGGAGGGATTGGTGCCGAGTTCCACCGTTTGGTTGACAGCAAGTGGGAGAAGAAAGTGGCAAATCTCACTTGCAGCAAGTTCCTGTCCCCCTACTTTTTTCCCTCCTCCACTTGCAGCAAAAAATAGGGGGAAGTGTGCTGCAAGTGGCTTGGTGGCCTTGGCAACAGGGAAGACCGGCAAGACGGCTGAGAGAGGTCGGTGATGGATCTGGCGCTACGGCGTAACTCGTCGTCAGCGGTGGTGGAGGGGTGGAATGGGGTATGGGAGAGTTGGCGGTGGTCGCCTGGAAGACGTCGACGACGGCGGTGGAGAGGGAAATGGGGTCTGGAGGTGGCGGCGACGGCGGTGGTGCAGTGGGTCGGAAGAGAAGGGGGGTGGTGGTGGTGGAGGTGGGGTGGGTCGGAAGAAATGTGTTGGTGGTGGTGGTGGTGGTGATGGAGGAAGAGGAGGAGGAGGAGGAGGAGGAGTTGGTGGTGGCGTGTAATGAGAGGTGGTGGTGGGGCGTAATGAGAGCTGCTGCCGTTGTTTTTATTTTTCTTTTCCGAGTTGGTGGTGGTGTGTAATGAGAGGTGGTGGTGGGGTGTAATGAGAGCTGCTGCTGTTGTTTTTATTTTTCTTTTCCGTGGTGCATTTAAAACCAACTTAGACACGTGGCCTTTTAAGAGGTGGACACGTGTGCAACTAATGTGTAATTAATTATCTTATATTATAAAAAATTTATATGATGATAATTAATTTAATTATAATATTTATGCATTTTTTAATTATCATAATTAATTTAATTTTGGATTATCATATTTATATAATATAATTTTTTTTTCACTTTTTCACTTTCAACAACCATCCAAACACCAAACCAATTTTTCTTCCACTTGCAACAGACAAAAATTACTCCATCCAAACATATTTTGGAAAATGCCACTTGCCACAAGTCAACGGAAACTCAACTTGCTGCAAGTGCCACTTTCACACTTTCAAAGAGTTACATCTATCCAAACAGGCCCTTAGTCTTCAATCGGAATCGCACGATTTTAGGGGCTGCTTGGCAATTGTAGGAGTAGCGTTATGAGGTGTTTTCAGAGTACAGATTATGAGCGGTTATGAGGGATCCGATTTGGGGTGGTTTTTAAGTAGCGGCTTCTAACCAGTCCAATCCATGTTTGGTAATTCACTAACTAGCGGTTCTGAAAGTTTTTTACACAAATAAAATTAAATATGGAAGGATATTAGTAGTTATAATTATATATTTTTGTTGAAAATATAAATGGCATAGAATAATAAAACCCCTCAAAATCCACCGATTTGAGGTGTTTATAAAGCCACACAAAAATACATTACACCGATTTTTAGGGAGTTTTGAGCCGACCCAAATCAGTGTCTCAAAAAAACTAAAAAGCAGGGATTTTCATAAAACGGACGGTTCAAAAACACCTCAGAACTAGTGAAAACACCGTTACGAAGCAGACCCTTAGACTGGATCTTGAGCTTCTTTCAAGGCTTAAGAGGCCTAAGTTCATTGTGGAAGGAGATGCTCTTGTGGTTGTTCTACTCCTCAAAGGTGAAAAGCTCATACATTCCTTGGCAACTAACCGATCTGTCAAACCAACTGCAGCCTTCATATGCATCTCCCCCCTTCTCCATGCATCTCTTTCATTCGACGCTCTGAAAATATGGTTGGGGATACAGCACTACAATTCCAAAAGAATGAGTTCTATCACTCACTACCTGCATTTATCCATTAGTTAATTTTAGATGGTATCTCTATTTGTAATCATCCAGTTTCTCTGCCTACTGATACTACTACTGATATTATACTTATGAATGAATGAATGCTTTCTTTTCAAAAAAAAATGATTTTTTTACTTAAAAGTTAATGTTGGTTTGTTTTTGTGTTGTTAGTTTTATTATTTGTGACTAACCTTAATAGATACTACTGTATAATAATAAAAAATTAAGACTTTACGTTGATTTTTTTTTTCAAAAATACTCTTATCTATGTTTCTTATTTAAAATTATCCATTAAATTTAAGATAGGTAGTTAGATAATTACGTATAGAAAAAACAAATTAAGTAAATTTTTATACCAAGATTAAAGCTCCTTAATGTTGGAAAAAGAAAACTGTTGTTTGTTCTTACTCAAATTGTATAAAATATGTGTAAATATTTAAAACTATTGTTTAATATTCTAAAGTAATATAAAATACTTACAACGCACGCGCATATATATGCTTAATAGTATTTGAGAGAAGACACCATTTAGTTTCGATTAAAAGTATTATTTTTAACTCAAGCCTACAAAAATCATCATCTTTCAAATATTAGCATCTCACGTGGTATTTTTTTAAAAACCTAATTTATCAATATCCAAAAGAGTGTAAAAATTTAGTCTTATAATTAAGTTACATGGATAAGGACGATAAATGCTTAACTCAACACCACCCTCATGGTGTGTTTGAAAAAAAAAATTGAGGAGAAAAAGAAAATTTTGAGGAGAAGAAAAATGAAAGAAAGTGAAAATCGTTTGGACGACAAAAAAGTAGAGGAAAGAGAAGTAAAAAATAATTTGCATTTGTTTGGAAGATAAAGATATAATTATTATTTAGTCCTTGGTTTCACCAGATCATAATTTATACTTTAGTTGTTTGAGAGAAATTCATCTCTTTCCACTTTGCACCCCTTGGAGAAAAAAATTAGTGGGACCATGATTTTTTCCCCAAAATCATCTCCTTCATATTTTTCTCCCCTTCTCAACCACATCGTTTTTATTTTACTTCCATTTTTAGTGGGGATGGTGGGGGCTTGGAGGTAAAAGAATATTTAGGAATTTTTTTTTGACATTGGAGGAGCCCATGGGATCTTAATATGTATGAATGTTGCCAATTCTTATTCTGCAACAGAAATGGACTTTGGATGATGATGATGATTTGTATGTTCAAAATATATCCGGAGAGATGACATATATAGAATGTAAGATATGATGCTGAATTCTCTGAGGTAGGATATTTTTTCGGTGTACAGTGTGTCAATGTAGTCAAAATAGTAAATGATATTATTAGTTGCCTCTCCATGAACAATAGCCCTTTGTGAAGTAGAAGATAATTGGACACAAATATTGTAGGAGGAAATTAAATTCATAGTGACACGGATACGATATGTTTTTGGTAAGTGTATTTTGTAGTGTTTGTATTTTGATCGATTCGTTTCGGATATGATGCATCGCAGCTTTTTGAATTTCCCATGCTTCCTGCAACAAACGTTATCAAAATCTCAATCAGTTACTTGCAATATGATTAAGGTATGCATCAAAAAGGCCCTTCCAAAGGGTTTTAATATATGTTCAAAATATTGTATTTCATCTAAGAAGCTAGGAGACTCCAAAGTGGTTGTTGTATTCATGTCGTATCCGTATCGGACACATATTAGACAAGGAAGACACTCTGAATTACACTAGGACAACATGCCAGAAATTGAGTTATCCATGTGCTACCGAAATCATTTTCAATTTTGTGGTTGTGTTCGCGTCTGTGCAAAATATAGTTTTAATGTGAGCGCATTAGATGAATATTTATGGGTATCAAAGTGTAATAACTTTGTACATCCTTACAAGGTGGCAACAAAGCTGAGCATCAAACTTGTGGTGGCACTTAAAGTTTGAAATTATTTTACCATCAGATATGTATATATAAACTAAGATGCATGGCTTGCAAGGGGATTTTATTAAGAAGATGAACTTTGTTACAACAAACAAAAGATGCGGCAACCAAAATAAAGTAAAAAGAAAAAAAATCAAGAAAAAATTTCGCATTCAAACCCTTAACGTAATTACTTATTACTAAAAAAAAGATTACAATATCTATGTAAATTTAGTGGTCAGTATTATTAGGAACGCGGTGTGATCCGAACCGGAGTTGGCCCATGAGGTACGATATTGAATTGGGTTCATATATCAACCGGAAATGAGATATAACCCAACAAGTATATGTGTTGCCAAGTTGAGTGTGTGTTCTTTCATGATAATATGCTATAGAGAACATGAGTTCTAACACTATCGAATAGAAAAAAAAGAGAATTCAAACAGTCCCATACCAAAAATGTAAGATAAATAACTTTCTTAGTTTCTTTGGTAGTTGTTATTTTACATTTTTAATAACCCATCCCCGTGTTACAAAAGATTCTTATTTAACTTCCTTTTGTTTAGATTTTGCATAGTAACTCCTTTTTGTTTATATTTGCATAGATACTGACATAGTCTCTCTTTTGGTTAGAAAAAACTTTGAAGCAGTGTAATGTCGCCATTGTCAGAGTTTGCATTTTGATTTAATTTAGGTAAAACAATTTCAAGTTAATATATAATTCTACAACCATGATTTTCTAGGGCGACGCATGAGAGCCATGCCCAAGCAGTAGTGCAACGCTAGGGCGACGCATGAGAGCCCGCAGTAGCAAGCTACTGCTAGTGGGCCCTCCCTAAAAAGAGAAATTAATTTAATATCATTGTGGACACATGGCCCACGTATCAGATATTAAACTGATAAGAACATATACTACACTTGATCTTAGCCAAAAGGCCGAAAAAGGTATGATTTGCTACGGTGCCACTCGAAACACTTTTATTGTGGGCTACTGCTCCTCTATCCTCTATCCTTCTGGCTTTGTTTATTTGGTCCCAAAGTCGAGTCACTTTACAAAATGTTCAAGATTTTCTTCAAAACGAGTAGAAAGAGTATAGAAGGATGGAAGTTCTCGCATAGGATAATTTGTTGGTTGTCCATAAATAGAAATTTGTTGCAGCTTTTGTTATCCTGAACGGTGTTGCAGTCATTTTCTTTACTACAACAAAAGTTGTAACAAGTGGGATATTTAATGCACCATTTACAGCAAAATATACGATAAAATTTTTGTAAATGTTGTAACGGTGCCAGATACCGCAATAATGCTTACAGCGACGGAGTATCGCTTGGTACAAGTACTATGCGGAATTAGTTCGGAGATGGAGCCATGAATGTTGTTTCTGTTGTATACTATAAAACTTTTCTGTAATTTAGAAAATAGAAATTTTCATAAGGAGGAAAGAAGAATGCAAGTATTGCACGGAGGAGGAAAAGTTTTGGAAAATTTTGTTGGTGCTCTTCCTCCTTGACATGAAGAGAGCTTGCTCTCAGCATGCTTTGTAAAGTTTAGTCCCACATTGAAAAAGCACCATGAGTTATCTCAACATATATATGAGTATGTGTTGTTGGGATATGCACATGGGGTGGTGACCCTAAGGAGGGAACTATGTGGGTGATTTTACTAAGAAAAAAATGATTAATTCCAACAAGGACGTAAATTAATTTTTGTTGTGCGGGCTCAGACTCGACACGGACTCCAGGTTGTTATTGTGCGGGCTCAGACTCGACACGGACTCCAGGTTGTCTCGTGCATGAGGCGTGGGCTAGCACTCGACTATGTTGATTGTGGGATGATGTAAAACATCAAACTCTCTTTTAGAGTATTGGTGTTTTAGTCCCACGTCGGATATGAGAGATGGTGAGGGCTCACTCCACTCTATAAATAGAGCCCTCTTACCTCCTTTCCAAGATGCACCAAAGAAGAGAGTTAAGGGAGTCCGTAAAGTTCAGGAAGTCCGTTCAAGTCACAAATATTGACTGACGAGCGTTCCAGAAGTTCTCTTGAACTTGCTGGTTCCTGGAAGCGGATCGTACAGAGGCGAACCTTGCTTTGAGCAACGGTGTTTTTACACCCCAGCAGATTTAATCCTCCTCTTTTTCTTCTTCTGTTTCTCTGTAACTCGTTCTTCAGGTTTTAAGGCACCTACTGAGTAGGGATGCCTAACATTGTTCTTGAGATTTATCTCATCTGTAGCACCTACTGTGTAGGCTTGCTATACTCCTCATTTGTGGCACCTACTGTGTAGGCTAGCTATACTCCTCATTTGTGGCACCTACTGTGTAGGCTTGTTGAACTCCTGTTTTCCATATATATCCATGCCTCGGGACTAACAATCTCAAAGCAAGATTAGTATGATGGAAAACATTAATGCTTCACTCCTCCACACTGACTACTGCAAGTTGGAAAAGTTTGATGGAGAGCATTATCAAGTCTGGAAGAGGAAGGTCTTTCTCACCCTTCAACTCCGAGACGTTGACTACGTGCTCTTTGAAGAGGAACCTACTGTTCCAGATACTGGGTCTGTTGCCGCTATAACTGTGGCTACTAAACTTCAGGCCAAATGAAGAAGGGAGAATAGCATTTGTAGGCTTCTGATCCTAAATGCTATGGAGGATTCCTTGGCAGAATCCAACTCAACGAAGGATAGTGCCAGAGAAGTATGAGAGTCTGTGGAAAAGCTGTACGAGGAAGACAAAAATAGGAGCAAGATATTTTTTGTCAAAAAATATCACAAGTGGCTCTTTGAAGATGAGAAGACGATGCTTCCTCAAGTGAAGGAGTTTCTGAAACTTCATCAAAAACTGGACAATGAAAAGATGTCCCTCGTCGACAAGTTTGTCGTTGGAGGGATCGTCTCGAAACTTCCTGCTGGATGGAATACGTTCTATGCAAGAATGCATCGGAAGAAACTCGAGTCTGGAAGATCTCTTGCAAGAAATTCACGTTAAGGACGAAATGCGTTCTCAACAGAAGATGGACGCTTTGTCCAAACAATTGGCCGAGGCCAATCTGGTTCAGACGAGAGACTCCAAGGGGAAGCAGGCGGCTTCTCACCAAAAGAAAGACTTCACTAATCTGAAAGTGAAGGGACCGTCTTTCAAACAGAAGAAGCCCAAGTCCAATGTGACTTGTTTTAATTGTGGCAAGAAGGGCCACTACAAGAGTGAATGCAGATTCAAGCCCAAATAATCAGAAAAAGGTGAGCCTAGTAAGGTTTCTTTGGTTTATAACCTCGTTGCTATGATCGCTCTGGTCACAACTGAGGGGGCTGACTCTGACTGGTAGATAAACACCGGTACGACATGCCATGTCTGCTCTGGGAAGGAATGGTTCGTCACGTACCAGCCAACTTCTGAGAAGGTTGTCATGACGAATCAGGCCCAAGCTGAAGTTCTGGAGATCAGGACTGTGGAGCTAAAACTCACTTCCGGGAATACTCTGATGCTCCAAAGAGTAAAGCATGTTCCGGTGATTGCCAAGAACCTGATCTCTGGGAGCCTGCTTAGTAACACAGGTTTGAGGATGGATATTAATGCTGGTCAGATGGTGATATCCAAGAAGGGAACATACTTCGGAAAGGCTTTTCAAACAGAAGGGATGTTTAAAATTCAGCTTGTAAACCAGTCTAATAAAATAAATGCAATCGCTCTTTCTGACTATTCTCTTGAGTTGTGGCATAATAGGCTAGGACATGTTCATTGTAAAAGGATAAACAAAATGTCTAGTCTAGAACTTATCTCCAAATGTGGGGGTAAGGTAGAGAAGTGTGAAGTATGTGCTCAGACTAAGATCACTAGAAAACCCTTTCATCGGGTCAATCGAAGCACATATATTCTGGAGTTGGTACACTCCGATATCTGTGACTTCAAATAATTCTCGACAAAATCTGGGATGAAGTATTTTATAACCTTCATCGATGACTTCTCTAAGCACGCATTCGTCTACTTTCTCAAATCTAAAGACGAAGCGTTCGAGAAGTTCAAGGAGTTCAGGGCCGAAGCTGAACGGCAAACTGGACAACAACTCAAGAGGTTGAGAAGTGGTCGAGGCGGAGAATATCTGTCTCATGAATTTGCATCGTTCTGTAAAGAACATGAAATCATCTGCACGACTACTGCTCCGTATTGTCCTTAATCTAATGAAGTAGCAGAGAGGAAGAACCGAACGTTGACAGAAATGATGAACTCAATGCTGTTAACTGCAGTTCTTCCAAAATGTTACTGGGGAGAAGCTACATTAACGGCCACTTTTATTATGAATAGAGTGCCTTATGCAACTTCTGACATAACTTCTCATGAACTCTGGTTCAAAGTCAGACCTAACTTGAATATTATTCAAGTGTGGGGGTGTATGGCTTATGTGAAGTTTCCAGATCTGAAGATTCAGAAGCTGGGGACAAGGACTATGAAGGCGATCTTCTTGGGATATGCCGAGAAGAGTGATGCCCGGAGATTCCTTGACATTGAGTCAAATTATGTCATCGAATCTCGCGATACCGAATACTTTGAAGACAAGTTTGCACGACACAAAAATATTGTTCTTCCAGACATTCCGGAGAATGATGTAGGTGCAAATAAGACTGAGGTCTCATATGAACCAGTAGTCCAAGATGAAGTTGTTGGTGGAGAAACAACAATTGAACCAAAACTCGCTGAGCCGTCGACGAAGCGAGCAAGGAGGTCGAAGAGCTTTGGAGATGACTTTGTCACCTATCATGTGAAAGCAGATCCGCTTACCTACTATGAGGCGATGAAGACCAAAGATGCTGTCTTCTGGAAGGAGGCAATAGACAATGAAATTGACTCAATTACCTCCAATAACACATAGGTGTTAGTTGATTTGCCCGAAGGAGCAAAATCCATCGGATCCAAGTGGATCTTCAAGAAGAAGATGAAAGCTGATGGAACCATTGACAAGTCAAAGGCCAGACTAGTGGCTAAGGGGTTTTCTCAAAAAATAGGGGATCGACTACTTTGACATATATGCTCCAGTAGTACGGATGGCAACCATCAGATTGTTGATTGTCCTTGCAGCAATACACAAACTGGTGATACATCAGATGGATGTGAAAAAAGCATTCCTGAATGGCGAGCTGACCGAGGAGATTTATATGCAACAACCAGAAGGATTTATCGTCAGAGGCCTAGAAGACAAAGTCTGCAAGTTGGTAAAATCTCTATACGGCTTAAAATAAGCTCCCAAAATATGGCATGAGAAGTTTGACAAAGTTATCAGATCAAACGACTACAGGGTCAGCAAAACAGACAAGTGTGTCTATACTAAATTTGCTGAAGGAAGAGGAGTCATCGTTTGTCTGTACGTGGACGACATGCTAATCCTAGGTACGGATATAAGCTGTGTCACTGAGACAAAAAAGTTTCTCTCGACAAAGTTCAGTATGAAGGACTTAGGGGTTGCTGATGTTATCTTGGGACTCAAGATCATCCGGACGGATACTGGATTGGCACTGTCACAATCTTATTACATTGAGAAGATGCTCACTCGATACGGGTATTATGATCTTCCCATAATTGATATACCATACAGAAGTAATCAGAAGCTGGAGTCAAACTCGAAGGAAAGCGTCAGGCAATTGGAGCACGCTAGCGTTATAGGAAGTTTGATGTAATCTACTACTGCCACTAGGCCTGACATAGCTTTCGCCGTGGGAATGTTGAGTCGATTCATAAGCAATCCAGGCATTCAACACTGGAAAACTGTGAAGCGTGTTATGAGATATCTCAAGAAGACTCAGACATATGCACTTCACTTCAGTGGAGAGCCGCCGGTAGTAGAAGGCTTCAGTGATGGTAGCTGGTGCTCAGAGTTGGAGAGCGAGAGGTCCACTGGTGGATTCATTTTCACAATGGGTAGAGCTGTTATATCGTGGAAGTCGAAGAAGCAGACTATGCTCTCACGGTCTTCTATGGAATCTGAGTTCTTTGCACTTGATACCGTAGCAGATGAAGCAGAATGGCTTCGGGAGCTCATGTATGATCTTCCAGTGGTTGGAGCGCAGATACCGACAATTTTGAAATACTGCAACAACCAAGTGACTGCGATGGTGGCATCGAATGATCTCTTCAACGGAAAGAAGAGAACTGTACGGTTAAAGCACAAGATAGTGAACGATCTCATCAAGAGAGGTGTCATTGCAGTAATCGATGTTCGGAGTCAGAAGAACCTGGCAGATCCGTTCACGAAGGGCCTCAAGCGTCAGCTGGTTGAAGACACAACAGGAAAGATGGGCTTGAAGGCATTCTGTTAGTATGTTTTTGTAATCCTACCATAAAGTTTTGTGTTATTAGTTCAAAGAGAAATCTACTAGACATCTAACTTTCGGTTCAAGGGAGGACCACTGACTGGAAAACTATCAGGTAACAATGGGTACTTGTTCTTCGGAACATGGAAGGGTTACGAACCCATAACAACTGTTGTCTACTATGTGTTTTCTGCAGAAAGTGGATCCTGTGTTGAGGTTGGCTTAAATGCCTTAATAAGTTCTCAGGCAGAGTGAATGCCTGGTATGCTTTACAGAAAGTACGATAGCGCAGCACTACAAGGAGTAAAACTCCATGCTACAGTGGGATGACTCCACCATGAGGTTCCCAGGTAGGGGTAATGCCTTGGCTTTGCAAGCCGTCATAGCGGCGTAGCACTGCAAATAGGCAGGTAGCCTAATGTTGTATGATGAAATTAAAGAGTTGTAGATAACACTACAAAGGGAAGGGTAACCCCATGTTACAGTGGCACGACACCATGATGAGGTACCCAGGTAGGGGTAAAGCCTCGGCCTTGCAAGCCATGTCGTTGCGGTGTAACACCGCAAGGAAGCCTTAGGCTTCATGCTGGGTAGAATGGCACTATAAAGAGGCTGTGACCTCATGCTGCAATAGTGTGACACTACGATGAGGTTCCCGGATAGGGGTAATGCCTCGGCTTTAGGCCATGTGATAGCGTCGTAGCACCGCAAGGAAGCGCAAGGCTTCATCCATGTCTCTTTCATAAAGAACTTACCTATATTGTGTGGAAATAGATAACAGGCCGTCTCTTAAGAGTAAACTTGTAGACGTCCAAAATTATACACTGAAATCAGGCTGGCACAGGGCATTTAATGTGCAGCCAGAAGCACATGTAACTACACTTTATAAGTAGGAAGAATTTCATTTGTGGTGCAAAATTCAAGGCATAGTCCATTCTTGTACCACATTGTTACTCAACCCATTCGGAAAGATTCAAGTCGTCAGCGACATCTATCCTAATACAAAATGGACAGTTACTGTGGGGAACGCTCAACCCTAGACACATATATGATGAGATATGTGGGGGATTGTTGGTTGCTCTTGCTCCTTGACATGAAAAGAGCTTGCTCTCAACATGCTTTGTAAAGTTTAGTGCCACATTAGAAAAGCACCATGAGTTATCTCAACATATATATGAGTATGTGTTGTTGGGATATGACATGGGGTGGTGACCCTAGGGAGGGAACCATGAGGGTGATTTTACTAAGAGAAAAATGATTAATTCTAACAAGAACGTAAATTATTTTTTGTTGTGCGGGCTCGAACTCGACACGGACTCCAGGTTGTCTCGTGCATGCACGGGAGAGTACGGGGGGAAGACGTGGGCTAGCACTCGACTATGTTGATTTTGGGATGATGTCAAACATCAAACTCTATTTTAGAGTATTGGTGTTTTAGTCCCACATCGGATATAAGAGATGGTGAGGGCTCACTCCACTCTATAAATAGAGCCCCCTTGCCTCCTTTCGAAGATGCACCAAAGAAGAGAGTTAAGGGAGTCCGTAAAGTTCAGAAAGCCCGTTCAAGTCCCAAATATTGACTGACGAGTGTTCCAGAAGTTCTCTTGAACTTGCTGGTTCCTGGAAGCGGATCGTATAGAGGCGAATCTTGCTTTGAGCAACGGTGTTTTTACACTCCAGCAGATTTAATCCTCTTCTTCTTCTTCTTCTGTTTCTCTGTAACTCGTTCTTCAGGTTTTAAGGCACCTACTGAGTAGGGAGGCCTAACATTGTTCTTGAGATTTATCTCATCTATGAAACCTACTGTGTAGGCTTTCTATACTCCTCATTTGTGGCACCTACTGTGTAGGCTAGCTATACTCCTCATTTGTGGCACCTACTGTGTAGGCTTGCTGAACTCCTGTTTTTCATCTATATCCACGCCTTGGGACTAAAAAATTATACGATTAGGAGGATATGGCGCCGACTCCCATGGCTCATTATAAGGGAGGAAGCTAGGTGCCAACAGAGTTGGTGGCCCCTAAAGAGCGAGGTTATGGGATGTAAACTCCTGTAGTGCCTCATAAATTTATTTTTAAATTAAAAAAATTAACCCTAACCTGGTTCCTAGAACCCTAAACCTACGGCCATGTTTGGTTCACGGAATGCTCATTAGGAAAGGAAAGTCATTCATTTCCTATGTTTGGATGCATGAAAGAAAGGGGAGGGAAAGGAAAATGATTCCCAAAGGAAGAGAAAATAGGGGGAAATGGTTCCCTCCATCCACCCAAGGATTTATTTTCTCATACTAAAGATTCACTTTACTTCCTAAATTCCTTCGACTTTCCAAATACCAGAAAGGAAAATAGATAGGAATAGCAATTTTCCAAAAGAAAGGAATTGATTTTGACATTTGAGAATATAGAGAACCAGAGAGAGCGACTAGGTTTCATACATGGTCATCGTAATATTTGTTAGGGGATGTAAATGATTATTTTTGTGCTTGACTTATATTTTCTTTGGTCTTCCAACTTTGTGTCATAAATTTGGTGCACTAATTTGGCCTATAACCAATACACTTTGGATATTGTTAGGGAATGGAATTGGTTCCCGGTTTAGCTCATTTATTTTTCTAATTTTTTCAATAGAAAATAGTGTTAGATAAAAAGATGTTCATACCACTGGCTAAACAAGTAAAGTTTTGTTTAATTGCTATATCACTTATAAACTTCTAAATTTAAAACAACTATCAAATGATTGTTCGACAAATAATTCAAGAGTGCTAGCATTATCAATATGTTATTCCCGAGGCTCAATCTAAGATGAAAGAACTGTCAAAAACTGAGATTTAATGCAAACAAGTTTGATTCTTGGCTCTGAGCTTAAAGTTGAGACTTCAGAGTTCTTCAACAAACAAGTTTGCTCTCCAAAGAACTCGAATACCACTTATAAACATCTGATTACAATTCTGTTACAAATTGACAAAAACCAATTCACGTTCTTCTATGCAATCGCAGTTGCAAACAGATAGAACGGATTACAATTTGCAGAAATCTAAAAGAAAAGAAAGAATGTCACGACCCGATCCCAAGATTCTGGGTCCAGTCGGATCATGCCCAGCCTGCACCGTTGTGAGACGGCGACAGTAAGCTGTATCAATCAGTAGTAACACAATGCACAACATTCTAAAATACGGGAATTCAAAACTTTTATTTCAAAATATTTAAGTTCAGAACTAAATGTTTATCTGAGAAATTCAAACATACAAACACGGTAATAGTCAAGTTATTACAACCATTCTTTTATTATAACCTTTAATCAAAGGAACTAAACCGCAAGTGCTACTAAAGATCCTGAGCTCCCTGATTGGGTTCAACTATCTCCTCAGAACTTAAATCGGGTCCGTATTTGGTACTAATATGCACCTTTTCGTCATCGTAGTCACCTAAAAATGTCAGTCTCCTGTCAGAAGAGGAGCAAGAAACATATATCCAATTCCAGCATTTTAATAAACAATTAAAAGATGTAAGAAGCAGTTTTAAAATATTATTTATATTTTCTAAGTAACAATAATGAATCAATCAAGCAGTAAACTCTCAAGGAAGCATAATAATGATGCAATCTAGAATCAGCAATAGTATTTTGAGTGTACAGCATCCCGTGGTCGGATGGGATTGGAGATAGTATATGTTCTAATGAACACAGTCCGACTTCAGATCGAGTGAGGTGGGACTTCATCTATCCACAATGAGGCAATAAGGAGGCTTTGACCACAAGTGCTAACATTACTCCCCAATCCCAAGTAAATGAGTCAATCAAGCAATCAATTTGAATCTGAAAGGGTTTCCGTGAATCAAGTGTCAATACAATGTTTTTAATGATGCAGTGCATTTAATCATCAATTAAAATACAAGTTTTGAATATTATAAAACTTGCCTTGGTTTTCGATGCTGTAGGTGGAGATATGAAATACGACCTCATACTTAGGCCTTAAAACCTACATTATTTAACTGTCTAGTTTAGAAACCTTTCTAAGGGTCCCAATGGATTTATTATTAATGCTAACGATTTACTCTAACGATCGAATTTATTAATGAAACTTGCATTTTTATAATAAATACAAAACAATATTTCTTTTTAATAATTTAATCATAATACACATAAATAGCACTAGTTGATAAAACGATCTTTTTACTAAAATATTATTTGTAAAAAACCATGAGAAATTATTGTATTTTATTTAAAGTCGATAATAAACGGGTTTCTATTTTAACTAATTTTAATTAGATTTATTTATAATAAAAAATACACTTTTTTGTCATGAAATATTTTTTTGGAAACAATTAACATTTTATTTTCGTAAACAACCGTAACATATTTAATAACTCCTTTTTAATCCAAAATACTATTTTTATTTTTCTAAAAAAACATAACAATTATATGACAATAATAATCATTTATTTAGTAATTATTTTACTGAAATGCTATTATTTTAACAATTACTAGGGACAATTATTAACTATAATTTTACAACTATATTTTTAATAAGACCACAACAATGATTAATTAAAAAACATTTATTTCAACAATTATGACGGCCTAATAATTATTACAATTTATAATAATTCAATAATTGCAATTACCAGCAATTTTTTAATTATCAATCTAACTATTGATTATCATCTAATTAGTTAATTACACTAAATTAACCAAACAATTAAATAAGAAACTATCCTAAAATTGATAGAGTTTTATTCTGTCAATTTTGGTTGGACAAGAAATGTGTTTCTCGCTAAAAGAAAAAAGTTACTGTGAAAGAAAACCCTACCGAAGAGCTTGGAGAATGAGAACCGAAGTGTAGCTTCGGCCTCGGAGTTGCGCACGGAGCAACCGAGCGGACACAGAGGTCACGGACACAGGCAGTCGGGAGCGCGAGGGAGCCGTGAGCAGCGGGGTGCTACGCGCGAGGTGCGCCGGCCAGCGGGGCAGAGCGCGCGGGGTACGACGGCCGGTTGGACGCAGGATGCGACGGTCGACGTCGGACGATCGTTGGAAGGTGGTAAGGTGGGGTCTAGATAGGAGCGGGGTGGAGCGAGGAGCGTAGAGGAAGAGACGGTTTGGAGAATGGTTGAGTGTGGAGGGAGGTGGATAGAAGTTTGTGAAGCTTTTTGTGAGGAGAAATGGTTCTGGAAGAAAAAGTGTTTTTGTGTTTGTACGTAGGGGAAGAGATGGTGGATCCGTAAGAAGTGGATCAGATAGTGGGAACCGATGAGTGGGGTTGGATGAGGGAAGTGGGTTAATAGGCTTAAGAGTTGGATTTGGATAGGAACTAAATGCCTTAATTAAATAATCAATAATCAATAAATAATACAATCAATTAATAATCACAACTAATACTTAATAATTATTTTCAAAAATATTAATATTATTTTTCTTTATAATCGACTAAATATAATAATAATAATAATAATAATAATAACAATAATAATAGTAATAATAATAATAATAATAATAATAATAACACTAATATTTTAATTCTATTAATTCTAAATTACTAGCAAACAATTTAAATATCGTAAAAATCCATTTATTATTAAATTCTAATTTATGGATTTTACAACCTTCCCTCCTTAGAAAAATTTTGTCTTCAAAATTTCTATAGGTAATGAAAAGAGGGGTTTAGAACATACCTAGAACAGATGAGGGTAGTTCTCTCTCATATTAGCGTCTCGCCCCCAGGTTAACTCGCTTGGGGAGTTGTGACGCCACTCCACTCTGACTAGTGGAATCACGGTGTTTCGCAGATTCTTCTCTCTACGATCCAAGATCATTACCGACTGCTCCGGTACTATGAGATTTAGCCCAATTATTGGCACTAAATGATCCAAAATGTGGCTCGGGTCCAGTACGTAGCACCTCAGCTGCGATACATGGAAGACGTTGTGCACGCCCTCGAGGTTAGGAGGAAGGGTCACTCTGTATACTACTTCTCCAATCCTGCTTAGCACTTTGAAAGGACCAATATACCTGAGACTAAGCTTTCCAACTCTGCCGAATCTGATAGTACTTTTGGTAGGGGAAATCCTTACGAAAACTTTGTCTCAAGCCTTGAACTCCAGTATTCGACGTTTACTGTATGCCCAAAGCTTTTGGCGGTCATGTGCAATCCTCAACGTATCTCTGATCATCTTTACTTTCTCCGCAGCATCCATGATGATTTCTCGTCCCAGCATAATTCGATCTCCTACGTCGTCCCAAGCTAGTGGAGTATGGCAACGATATCCATACAGCATCTCAAATAGTATCATACGGATGCTGGTCTGGTAGCTGTTGTTATAAGATAACTCGACCAGGTGTAAGTGATCTTTCCAAGCTCCTCCAAACTGTAAAACGCATGACCTCAGCATGTCCTCTAGCGTCTGAATAGTCCTTTCTGACTGCCCTCGGACTTTGGATGATATGCGGTACTAAACTTTAGCTGAGACCTGAAACTTTCTTACAAGCTCTTCCAGTAGTGGAAGGTGAACCAGCTATCTCTGTCTGATACGATGCTGACTAGAATTCCAAGAATCTTGTATATATGCCGCATATAAAGAGCTGCTAACCTCTCGGTGGATAAACCAACCTTGATGGGAATAAAGTGGACAGATTTGGTCAGTCTGTCTACAATTACCCATATTGCATCCTTCCCTCCTTGGGATCTAGCCAATCCCGTTACGAAGTTCATGGTGATATGCTCATATTTCCACTCCGGAATGGGAAGCGAATGTAGCAATCCTGTTAGCCTCTGATGGTCTGCCTTCACTTGATGTGCCTCCTGCATCAGTTCGTTTCTCAATTTACCAGCCGATACGCAGAGCCTCGTGCCGTGTATTAGAGCTACATCTCCAGCTATTGAGAAATTCTCGAGCGTTCCGACTAATACTCGGTCTTGCAGCTTGTACTGCGTCTCATCTTGGAATTGAATCTCTTGACCCTGTTGATTAGGCTGGACTGCACTTGTAGCTGCATCATGGGCGATTCAATTCCTGGTACTGCAACTTCTTTCCCAAGCCTCATCATTACTACTTTCGATAACACAATCTCTAGCCCATACTTCTCCATGTCTTCTAGCAGGTGCCGGTCCTTTGTTAGAAACATAGCCATTGGGTACCGACTAAGCACATCAGCAACTACGGTAGCGTTACCCATAACTTCTAGGGCAACTTCCGGAAAGAACTTTCGCTTGAAATGCTTCTCGAAGGAATGCCACGAGGTTCCTCCAGTCTGGAACCTTGGCCCATTTTCTGTACCAAATGCTAGCCAAATCCCTAAGCTGAAGAGCGACGTCCTCAACCATGAGGTCGGTAGGGAGTCGAACGACGCTAAGGAGTCGCTCCATATCATCCAGCCATTCGACTGCGTAAATGACGTCCTATGTTCCTTTGAAAGGGCACGGGTCCAATTTCTTAAAATTCTCAATGGTTTCGACCTTTACTTGGATAACAGGTTTCTTGTCAGGCTTGAATTTTCTTAATAAAACATAAACTTTTAAATTCTTATTTATCTTAGCAGGCCTTTGTTCGGATTAAGATGAATCTAGTGTTGCCATGACAACATTATGGGCATTCTTTATGCCCTCTCTCATAATCGTGGTCTGCTCGCGATTGGCTTCGGCCTGGACTATCTGGGCCTCAAGAACTCGTCGTAGCAGGCCTACGAGCTCGATAGGGTTCAATGGCACAGGTGGAGCAATGGAAGGATTCACACAGGCAGGAGGTAGTGGTGTGGTCTTAGGAGGAATAGGTGAGGCTGCATGGACTGAGAAAGTATAAGCTGTATGGGGAACTCGTGCAGTATGAGGACGATCAGTTAGCTGCAACGGAGAAGGGTCGTATTGGGCCTAAGTAGGGGTATGCTCAGAGGATGAAATCTCTTTGACGGCAGGACTGGAACGGATTGTCTTTCCTTTTGCCATCCCCTGGAAAGTTTTAGGTAACAAACATAAGCAAGGTAACCTACGAATCTATAAGCAAGCAAAAATAGATATATAGATAATTTCAGTACTATGTTGTGACGGGTCATAATTTTTTAAATAGTCTAAGTGTTCTAATTGTTTCTAGAGTCTGTTTCCTAAAGTCATGCTGAAACCTAAAGTCAAGTGCATGACTGTATGTTTTGCTAGACTAAGTTTACTAGACCAAAATTTTAGAACAAGTCCTGTATGGGCCACCACTGAAAACATGTCACGATCCGATCCCAAGATTCTGGGTCTAGTCGGATCATGTCCAGCCTGCATCGTTGTGAGATGGTGGCAGTAAGCTGTACCAATCAGTAGTAACATAATACACAATATTCTAAATGCAGGAATTTAAAACTTTTATTTCAAAATATTTAAGTTCAGAACTAAATGTCTATCTGAGAAATTCAAACATACAAACACGGTAATAGTCAAATTATTACAACCAGTCTTTTATTACAACTATTAATAAAAAAAACTAAACTGCAAGTGTTACTTGTAGTGCCCCATCCCGCTCAGTCAATCGGAGGAATCAAAATACTGACGACGTTCGAACTTAGCCTTGCAACGGCTGCTCGAAGACTCGCTCGGTCGAGGCAACTCCTCGCTCAGGTGGGGGTACTTTCAGTAAACTTGCCTCATCTTAGCCTTCACATAATAAATTACATGTTTTCAACTTGCACATGTTAGGCTTGACAATAAAAGAGACGCATCCACATAGCTAAAGAAATAATCCTAACATGTCAGATTGTGTTAGAACATAGAAAAAGATCCCACGGTCTGCTTAGAAGTTTGTTCATCGTGCTTTTAAAATGATACTCGATCCTTCGTCCTGTGGCTTGGGAGAAGAAAGTTGGTCTAAGTTGCTAAGTTTCTACAATGCTGGAATTAACGTAAGTCATAGGCGCCGTCCGCGTATATGCTTAATATGCATGCACGATCCCGTCGTCCAAGACTTGGCATAGCCTTCGCCAGTTCCGTAGTTTAAGTCGTATTGTACGGCTTGTGACTTAAGTCTAGGCACCCAAAGAACTTGGTTGTTGAAGTTGACCGCGTGCATAGCACGTTCCTGTAGAAGCATGGAATTTCAGGACCAGAAATCTTATGCGCCAAACATTACATGCGCCAGGGAGCTCAGATGAAGTACTTGGCACAGCAAAGTATAGACATTTAAAGAGGATTTTTATTTCATATAAAAGTCTATTACATGTCTAAAAAAAGGCTGTACAAAGGAGAATTTTTACAAAGAAAAGACCCTATATCTACAGCTAGGCGCAGCAACCACCATGCGCTCTTAAACAGGCGCATCTCACCATGCGCTCTCAGTCAGGCGCATCCCTTCAGCAGCTCAGTTATGTGCATCCTCAGTTATGTGCATCCCTTCAGCGGCTCAGTTATGTGCATCCATTCAGCAGCTCAGTTATGTGCCGTCCTTCAGCGTTCCAGTCAGGCACATCATGAAGTGTCAGCATATGTGCCATCAAATGCTTCGACTAATGAAGCATTTATTGAGCAGGACGAGAGTGGCAATCAACCCTCTAGCTGGAGGAAGAGCTCCCTAAACCAAGGAAGAGGAGAGCACCGCAATCAACCTGTGGCTAAAGGTGCAGCTTTCAACCCAAACAGAATGGGCGACACCCAATCTAGCAGGAGGAGGAGCTCTCCCAAACCCCAAAGAAGTTGATCGAGGCACCGCAATTCTGATCTGCAACTCTTCCAGCATAACGGAGATGAGACTCGAGCATCCCGATCTTTGGATGCAACAGGCACCTTCCGCTTGCCTCAGAATCCCTCGACTCCGACTTTTGGATGTAACAGTCACCTTCAAGTGCATCAACGAAGACAATGCGTCGCATCTTCACCCTCGGGAGCATCTCATCAACAGAATATGCTCGAGCAAACAAGTTTATTTCGGAAGGACGTGAGAGAACGAGAAGCAAACCCTCTCCATGCCACTATTTATAGGTCGGACAAATCAAACCCATGCGCTAAGTGGCTGGCTCTACGAATCCCGTACAATAAATTTGCAATGAATGGTGATGAACCTGACGCTTCGAATTCAGCCAAGTCAAAAATGGCTATTTAAAGTACTCAAAGAACGTAACAGTCGAGCCCATAAAGACGTGTCATGCAAAACGGATGCGCCGGCCAGATCGCGTATCATACTGATGCGCCCATCAACACCAAGCACCTCATAAGGATACGCCCCCATGCGTCCCCCTGTGCCTAGTGGAACGCCGATCGATGTGCCCACTCGACAGCCCATCACCTGTCAAGAACATTAAATACTGAAGTCTGACAGAGTTGGCAGCACGTCCCCCGAGGACTGAACAGTTGACAACTTTTCAGAAGACGAAGCATCGCCGACGTCAGCATCATCATTGCTCCCCTCCGGCAGTTACAAGCCACGTGGCCGCCTAACCATTTCGCATGCGCCTACGTAGCCATGCGCCCAAATCTCTACATGCGCCTCAAAAGCCGTGCGCCTCAGACTTTTTTCTGATCCCTAAAGACAGAAGTAAAGTCACTACTGAAGCCCCGCATGCACCTCAAAAGCCATGCACCCCGACTGGTTCGTGACTCCTAAAGGTTACGAGCCAAAGCCTCCTCATGCGCCTAATCCCAGGCGCATCCTATCAGATCACTCCCCACCAAATCCGAGATCTTCGAGCCATGGACCTACGACATGCGTCCTTTGACTTGATTCAGCCTATGAAGGGGTGCTAATCACCCAAGATCTCAGCAACTGAAAGATCCTCTCCATTGCTACGTGTCAGCTCTGCCGCAGCCCACGACAGCAACAAGAAGGGTTCAACTCCTCAATCAGAGCGTATCGCCCATGCGCCTCCATCAGTAACCACCACGTGGCGTCCCCGCGTACAAGCGTATCCTACATTTGCGTACATGAGCAGCCAGCTTGTAGACTATAAATAGAGGGATCACTTCCTTCTTTTGGACAAACACAGATCGCACAACCACCAATATACATATAGAGAGAGAGGCAGATACAGACACTCAATATCTTCTTCCTCTCCGCAAGCTCCAGCACCCAGAGCAACTCAGACCTTCAGAGAACCGAGAACCGTCGTCAGATCGTCAACGGAGTCAACACATTACCACTCGCTCCATCGACACAAGGGACCCAGATAAACAAAAGTGTACTCCTAGGACTACGTCTAAGTCCTACATTGTAACACTGTTCTGTTTGTATTGAAATTACATCAAAAGATTTTAATGGCAAACAAGTTGGCGACTCTACTGGGGACCTCTTTCTTCTCCACCGAGAAAGTTGTGTCGCAATCCGACGACGTGAAGGTGGGCTCCTCCCACAAGACGTTGGTCGTACGCCTCAATCAACAAGCGTATGAGGAGTTCATCTCTGAAGGCAGTGCGAGTCCTTCGAAGCGGCTGCCGAAGCCGAAGAAGACTCGCCAGGTCTGGATGCACAAGGTCGACGCCTCTGGCACGCCACCGAAGGGGATGCGCCAATGCAGCTCTTCCTTCCTGCTGACGTCCTTAGCAACCAAGATGCGCCCACCGGTGCAGCGCATCTCTCGAAAAAACGTACGGCTGACCAAATTCCCCAGCCATCTCTCTCTCAGGCGAGGAAGATACGTCGACGGAGCAGGGGTGCAGCTAATGCCACGCGCATTACCTCTGATATGCCACAGAAGGTCTCTGTCTTTGACAGACTCACTCGCTGTAGTGGCGAGAAGAATTTGGACTATGAGTACTATGCGCCCAGCAGGCTGGTACGAAGAAGTCCAAGACAGCACGGGCCATGCGCCTCAAACGTGCTATGCCGACAACAAATCAGAAGCATGCACTCACAATCATGCGCGCTGCTGATGGTAAGCTGTATAAGGTCGAGTCGGGTACTTTTGCGCCGGAAATGAGTCGACCTTCAAAGTCCTTGTCTCACTTGGGCACATCTGTTGCGTTCGCAACCAAGTCGAGCAAGGCAAACTCTGTGGTCTTGAACTCTTGCACCTCCACTGGTTGTGCGTCTGAGGTTTGTTCAAGTCACTGTAAATGTTGTTCCCCCACTACTGATCTGAGCACCTGTTTGGTGTTGGATCAGGGGGCGCAGTATTCACTTGACCACCCCGGCGGTTGGCCTTGCCATACGCCCGATGGGGGTACGAACGTGGCACTCTCCTCCAACGATCTGCGTAACGTGATCACTCACAAACGCCGATCAGGAGACTCGACTGACAAGCATAATGTGCCCCTCATAGGGCACGCCTGTGCTGTAGTCACCATCAACTGTTATTATAAAATAGCTGTCCCGCCACCAAGGCAGTCGGTGTTCCAGCGGCTGCAATCATCAACACCTCTCCGACGTCGCCTCGAAAAGAAGGTATCAATGGAAGAGGAACCAGAACTAAAGGTTGCTTCATGCAACGTAATTAATAACTCCTCGGTAGTCCGAAAGGCGACTGGCAATTCCTCGTCCTCATCCAACAGCCAGCCGAGGAAAACCAAGACAACTGTCCCGTCCTCTGGAGTGTTTGAAGGCACTCGGGAGAGAAAGAAGATCTTGGAGGAAGCTGGGGGTAGTCAAGTCCTTGTTGATCCTCCTTCTGAAGACGAAGATGTTCTCCAGAGCACAGCTAGGGTGGATCTTCATCCTGGAGATGAAGTCAGCCTCCCGCACGTAGCTGTAGGTAGTCTGGCCCCTGTGGACCTGCGTATCGAAGACGAAGAAGTCCTCCAAAATAGAACTGGGGGCAATCAGTCCCTTGCGGATGCTCCTGAAGTCGAGGACGTCCTCCAGGATGTAGCTGGGGGTGACCAAGACGAAGCTCCGGGGAAAGTTTCTTCCCTGCAGAAGAGTGAGGCCGAAAGTGAAGCCTCAATCGATCCATCCACTTCCAGCCATGTCATGACAGTATACATGACTGGGGGTGATACCGAGCCGGATGCGCCGCCAGCAGACCTCGTCCAGCGCATGGATACCCTGGATGGAGGACTTAAAACCCTTTCTGCCTCCATGCAAACACTGATTCAAGCAGTGTTTGAGATACGGTCAGCTTTGGCCAGGGCACCTTCTACTGGTCCTGACCCAGGGGCCAATGGAGAATCAAGTGTACCCATTCAACGGGTATCCTTGGATACGGATCACCGTGAAGCACCTCGAACATCGAAGCCATCAAATGCGCAACTCCAGGCTGTACCACCTTCTCCGACTCCCAGCTCCACGAAAGACGTGGTGGAGATGATCAGGGACTTGCGCGAGCACTTTGAGTCCAAGAACAGACAAGAGGAGCGCCAGAAGATGGGGATCCCCCAACCTTATCCCCTCGAATGGAACAAAGTGGTTTATCCTCCTAAGTATAAACCACAAACATTGATACCGTACGATGGGAAGGACTCTTCGCGTCGCTATCTGACGTACTTTCAGTCCCAAATGGGACATCTCCCGAAGGAGGACGCACTACTCACCAGCATATTTGTCAGGGCACTGAAAGGAGTGGCGTACGACTGGTACTGCAGTCTCCCAGATTACTCCATATCTTCCTTCGACGACCTGACGCGTCTCTTCCTCGACCGTTTCTACGACGGCGGGAAGGACATGACAATGGCATCCCTCATAGAGATACGCCAGAAAGAGAAGGAAACAATTCGAGTATTCATCGAACGCTTCCGACAGGCCTGCTTCAGACTGCCCCCGGGTATGGTTTAGACGAACATAAAAACTGTAATACCCCGCTCCGCACGGTGTATTATGTTGAGTCATTGACTCGAAGAGTTGGTTGACCCGATTACGTATAGATACGAATCGATACAAAGTGTTAAATTGTCCCGAGCAATGCATCGAACTAAGTCGATGCGAAGAGTTTTCTTGTCCCAAGGAATGCATCGAGTGAATCGATACGAAGCACCGCGTTGCCCCGAAGGATGAGTGCGTTGAATCGGCTCGAAGATTCTAAGAAATCGAATCGACCAAGGTGCAAGTCTGAATCGATGCAAGTATTGATTTTAGTTATTTTCGTGTGCAGGTTATACGTTGACGCGAAAATATTATAGGTCGATCTTTTGCCATATTTAGTAAGGGGACCGCAAAATCAAATCGTTACCTTGCGATGGGCTGAGACTTGGACACGCTAAGGCAAATCGGACGTATGATTCAATGAAGCACGAAGTGCTCGAATGGCTAAGTCAGGAGAGTGGCCGTGCAATAAAGTTATAAAATTGAGCCGCATCGGCTCGGCAAAACGACAAAGGCGGATGGACTCAAGGTGGAGGGATATTGACTCTCTTTCCTACTCCGTCATGCTTAAGTAAAATACATATCATTGTATGCTGAGTTAATCTATCAACGCCACGGGCGTGGCTCGATAGAGAGATAAACATAGTACATGTCGAACACTAGATAGAACAATTGAAATGAATCGTACGGCAGACGTACGAGTCGCTATGGAACATTGAATATCGCAAAGGCGAACGCCTCGATGCGCAAGCCATCAGAACATGGGATAACTGTATCGACAAGTGCCTCAGTGTATAAGTCATTTCGTGCCCCCCGCACATGAGTTAGCATGCTAGAACATTGAAAGACTATATCGGTGCGAGTGTCTCAGAGCACGAGCGATAGAACATTGAATACCTTATCGAGGCGTGCCTCAGTTGCACGAGTCGGAAAGATGTAACAAAAATATACCGCGTTGAATACTAAGGCATAGAATATGGGAAATACGGCTTTGAGGCGTACATTGAATGCACGATGCAAGGAAAGACGACGAATGTGCGCAGTTGCACGATATGTATAAAAGATGGCATCGTTGCGATGAGGAGAACAGTTGTGGCACGAATGTGACATAACTGTCGATGCGGCATGGTGTCTTCGAAATGTTCGTGGCCTTCGGGCGTTCGTTGAGGACATTGGGGCATTGTGCCAATTGAAATAGAGATAAGCGAACTTGCTTGGTTCTATGAAAGATAAGATTCGTTGCATGGTCAAATGGACTTAAAAATATAAAATCCCGTGCATGGGTATTCCCTCGAACGTGGCGCACCAGGACGCTGGGACCGTTCGGCCTAGGAGGGATTGCGTTTACGGTATTGTTGGTGCACTTCATTTAGACGGGTAGCGACCTTCTGGTGAATGTGATAAGCCACTTGCTACAATTATTTCGGTGGTCTCTGATGTTTGGTTAGCAACCGCACAGAGTTAACATCGTCTTATGTTTCGATTCGATAAATATAAGTGTAGAAGCATGGAAAATATCAGAATGATGCTCTATGCGGCTCGGAATAGGAGAACTCCATGCGGCTCATGCAGGAGCAGTCCCATGCGGATTCGAAGAGACTCTCAGTCTCATGCGGCTCGGGACAGGAGAATCCATGCGGCTTACATAGGGACAGTCCTATGTGGTTCAAAGAGTTTTCCAGCCTCATGCGGCTCGAAAGTATATGTGGCTCACAAACGACCAATAGAGATATGTGGCTCGATCAACACCACGTGTCCCCGTGGGATCCCTTCACACAGCTGGCCATCAAGTAATGGCCTTATTTAATGCTCTGCCATGATTTGACAGTTGACGGCTTTGGCATAAATTGCCATGATGGTCCTGTCGTAATGACAGACTTTTCGGGATTAGGAGAAAATCTCTGACACGATTCGAGATTGCCACGTGGCTACTCCCATGCGGCTCAATTGAAGAACAGCTTCATGCGGCTGGCAAGAATCATCTTCCTGCGGCTCAACAAGAAGCCATCCCATGCGGCTCACAAATACTATACCTATGCGGCTCACTGAGACGCTGTCTCATGCGGTTCATGGATATCATGCGGCTCTGGCAGGGTCCACCATTAAGACACGTGGCAGAGATTCAATTGCCCCCATGACTTGACAGCCGGTAGCAGGGTGATTTATGGGACGCGTGATTTTAAATCAATCAGAGATTTACCAGATCCCAATAACCATATTTAACGTTATCCTCATAATTAATGAGATCAGGGCATATCACTCGTGATCAAGCCAATGGGACACGTGGTGAGAGAACCAAGCTTGACGCAACCAATCATGAAGATTTAAAGCAATCAGCATTAATCATTCACAGGATTCAATATTATCCGCACCTATGGCCCAGATCCTTCGCGCTTAAGACTAATGGTCCAGATTGATTAAACATCAGGCCGCCGCCACTTTGACAATGGGTAATCATCCAAACCCTAATGAGGCCCTCACTCCTATAAATAAGCAAGGTGCCATCCCCTTGCGAAAGATATACAGAGAGATTCCCCCAAGAAATCAGAGAGAAAATACACCGAGAGAGAGAGAGAGAGAGAGAAGCCAGAAGAGTAATAGAGGGAGAGCAAGAAGAGCATTTTTTCATCAACGCCAACCATCTCTTCACAAGAGCCAAGGCTGCATACCGATCGTCCAAGGAGTAAGACAGGGCTGTCGTCGCCTTCCCGAGCCTCTATCGTCACCCTCCAGAATCTAAAATAAACAATTGTACTTAGACTGCTGTACCTTGGTTTTCGTCCCTAGGCTTTCTTTGTACAAGCGAGTTTGTAACGTGAAGTAAAAGTCCGGTCCTCCGATAATTATTCTGTTCTTTTATATTTTATGGCAAACACGATGGCGACTCTGCTGGGGACAAACTTCTCTACGGCTGAGGAGTTGGTGACGCAGTCGAATGCAGCCAAGCTTGGCTCCACACAACAAAAGATGGTCGCCCGGTTTGACCAACAGGAGTTCGAAGAAATGCTCTCCGACAAGAGCGCTGGCCCGGTCCAGAAGCGAGCCTGCACGAAGAAGGCCCGCAAGGAGTGGAGACCCCGATCCTTCGTTCCTACTGAAGCTCTTGCAGAAATACCCTCTGTTGCCCAAGACGGCGAGCAAGACTCTCCTGCGGCCCTACTTCAGACCGTGGACAACTCTGCTGTCCCCAAGTCAGGCAGAAGAAAATCCTATGATGCTGGACTTACAGGGGCAAAGAGGAACTCTACGCGATCCGAGCCGCATAAGGGTGCTAGCGGCATGGAAAAAGCTCATGCGGCCACATCCGCTAGCCGCATGAAGAAAACTCATACGGTCACATCTGTCAGCCGCATAGCTTATGCGGCTACAGTTGCCAACCATATTGATGAAGTTTATGCGGTTACTAAAGTCAATCGCTTGCAGAAAACCCATGCGGCCACAATTGCCAACCGCATGCGGCCAGCCTGCACGATCGCGACTCCTACTAATCGCACCAAAGCAACTCATCCGGCAGCTAAAGACAGCCGCATGCGGACAGCCTGTACGGTTCCTAATCCTAGCCACATAGCAGCTGTTCCACGCTTCTCTCAATCAGTCTTCGACCATCTCTCATGCGGTCCTTACCCTGATGATTCTCTGGATGATAAGCCAGACTCTGTGATATTCAACTTAGACTCTTCCTACTACGCACCCGCGAGTGCTAAAAGGAAGAAATCTAGGGCGGCATGGGCCCACCAAGCCCAGTCAGCTGCCCCAACCTCTGACTATCAGTGCGTCTCACTAATTATTACGCGAGCCTCGGATGAGAAGTTGTACAGGACCACTCGAGTCCAGCCCCCGGCGGCAGACGGACAGAGAGGTTCCCAAAAGTCTTCCAAAATCCTGGGAGCAAACACGGTTGGTCCAGACCCATCTGACTTGCGTGAGGCCATCCTCCATAAATGCAAGGAAAGGGAAGATGCATCGGGATGCAAAGAGTCCTCCCACGGACGTCACTGCACTCAAATCATCGTCAACTGTTGCTGCAACAACGCGACGGTACGAGAAGACCGACAGTCTATATTTCAAAGACTGCAACAGCCATCTTCAGAAGACGAGGCACTCCCCGTCGTCTCCTGCAACTCTGCTCGGAAAATCCTCGCTGATGGAAGGGGGAAGAAGGCAAGTGTTTCCAGTCCGAAGATCTCTACCACTGCAACTAAAAGACTGTCGTCTAAACGGTTTCCCACCATCGGAGTTTTCCAAGGTACTCGCTCTAAGACAAAATCTGCTACAGTGGGAGATTCGTCGTCGTCCACAACGCAGGGGGTTGTTGGGGCTGGGGGTAGCACCCCTCCGAGCCTCCACAGCAATCCGGTGTTCCAAGAAGACGAGCCGGGGGAGACAACTCTCCCATCGGATATAGCAAACCCCGACGTCCCCGAGGACATCCAAAACTTCCAAGACGAGACAAACTTGGAGACTGGGGGTACTGTTCCTTCCGAGTCTGAATCAGAAGGAAACATACCCACATACCCCGATGACTTCTCACTACAGGGGTACGATTCGGAGGACGCTTCCTCCACCGCTCCGTCTATCTCTCCTCATGTGAAGACGGTGTTCATGACAGACAGCAACCAAGGTGGTTCCAGTGATCGCCAACGCATCGATAGTCTCGAAGCCATATTGCTTGCTTTGGTTAAGTCTGTAGACGAGATTAAAGCAGCCCTTCTAACTCTGCAAGGAGGGACGCCTGGCCAGACAAGCGCGGGTCCTGCGGTCAATGCGGACTCAAATTCGGCGGCACCAAACCCGGGAAACAATCCTCCGGAAACGACGGCCCCCACCACCGTGGACGAAGCCCGTGAAGTAAGAAGAGAGGTCCAAGAGCTTCGAGCCATGTTTCACGTCCGAGAAAACTCTCAAGACCTCAGAATACGGCAACCATACCCGACTGCATGGAGGGATGTTCCCTTCCCACCAAGATATAAGCCGTTCAACATCAATTCCTATGATGGCAAGACCTTAGCAAGTCGGTACATCACTTACTTCGAAGTCACCACCGACCATTTGCCCCATGACGATGCTATTCTCACACGATTATTCGTCGGAGCATTGGAAGGAGTCGCCTTCGACTGGTATCGCAATCTTCCGGACAACTGCATCCACTCCTTCGCCGGCTTCAAGCGCATTTTCTTGGAGACATTCTACGAAGTAGGGCGGGACGTCACCATGTCCACCCTCATGGATGTCGTCCAAGGGGAGAAGGAGCTGACAAGAAACTACATTGAGCGGTTCCGCCAAACCGCCATGAAGCTGCCCTCCGGAAATCCCGATTCCTCCTTGATTGAAATTTTCCAAAATAGACTTCTTCCAACAATCAGTCTCTGGGTGGGCGAAAGTTAATTCAAGGATTGGAAGACATTCATCATCAGCGCCACAAGCGCCAAAGAACGACTGAAAAAGGCTCGCCAACTAGGATTGCACATCTCGGAAGGAGAAAATAAGGGCAAGCGTCCCAACAACGATAATGGGGGTAGCCTCTCCAACAATCGGGACAGCAAGGGAAAGCAGGCTATGGTGGCCGATACAACACAAAAATCTGAGCCAAAGCCCGCAGACAAACAATGGCCGCAAATCACTTACTCCTTCGAAGACGGTCATGTCAAGCCCATCTTGGACATGCTCATACAAGGGGACATAATTCAGCTTCCTCCACCAAGACGGAAACCGCGGCCGGCAGAGATGGAGAATCCAAAGTACTGCTATTATCATCGCTATGTCCATCATGCTACACATGATTGCTACCAGCTAAAACGGTACATCCAAAACCTCATCGATTCGAACGCTCTGGCCATCAATTTCGAAGAGGTAACCGTGGCAGCCAATATGGTGTCCGTACAATTCGGCAGCTTCCCTCCAATGAAAACTCAAGACGGGGTGGTCCCCATCACTCTGGCGACAATTGAGATTACCAATCTTCCACCTCCCCGAGATCAGACTGCTGGTCTAGTACCCCTCACCACATCACGACGGGAGGTCATGTGGGTCCATCCAGACTTGGTATCTGAAATGACTCAACCCACCCCATCCTCCATTTACAAGAAGAAGAGTAGAAAAGTCAGGACCTGCCACACAATCTCGGCAGATATCGAGGAAGCTACAGCCGTCGTCACGAGGTCTGGAGCGCAATCCCAACCTGTGGTTGACAATCCAGCTGAAAATCATCAACCCACTACAACTGATGCTCCGGGACCGGCTCAGCCTTCGACGACCGACAAGCCTAGGCCAAGGGAGACTCGCTTCGACAAATCCCTCCGAAAAGAGGCAGCCCAAGGGTTAGAGAGGCCCTACAACTTTGACATCTTAGCGCAAATGGCTAACACACCGGCCAAGTTGTCACTGTACGAACTCCTAAGGCTCTCCAAGGACGTTCGTATTGCATTAAGCGAAGCACTCCAAAATGCCGATGTCTATCTGGCTTAATCCAACCTCACCGGGGAGGACTCACCTGTTGATCTCCAGGACAGCGCCTGTACGGGCGTAATGCCAAATATCGTCTTCACTCCGCAGGACATGCTCATCAAAACCAACCTACACGATCGCCCGCTATACTACACGGGATACATCGGCGACGTAAAGGTGGATCAGATGCACATAAATCCTGGCTCTTCCATAAGCATCATCCCGAAGGATCTGCTACATCATCTCCGCATCCCAATGCATCGCCTGACACCTACAAGCACCGCCATCAGCGGTTTCAATTCGGACAGGAGCTACCCTATTGGAAAGATTCGTCTGAATTATCAGATTAGCGACCTCCAATCCGAAGTCACCTGCTACGTCATAGATGCAGACACTTCTTACAACATCCTCATGGGGCGCCCATGGATACACGATTATATGATCGTGACTTCCATGCTGCACCAGTGCTTCAAATATGTCAACAAATACGGCTTCGTGAAGACAGAATTTGTTGACATCGATCCCTTCAAAGGGGTCGAATCTTACTACTCGGACTCCTGCCTATACGAAAAGTCGAAGAGGCACCTTGATGAAGGAAATGAACAAGCTGGTGCCGAAACGGCCACAAGATCAGAAGAGCCTCTGACGATCCACCTCCAAGCTCACAAGTCGGGCAAGTCCGCACCCCTTACTGCCACTCTGCAGAAGGACGCGATCAGCCTCGGCACAGGAAGAGCAGATGATAATCCGGCTGCTAAGGTCCGGCCAAGTGTCGAGACCCACAACGGGGCCATTGACAATCAGACTGCCGAGAGTCGGTCAACCCCAAACGGAGAAGCTCAATCCCTCCGATAGGCCACTGACGATACGCCTTCCCAAGAAGGGTCGTCACCCCGATGCGAGGTCTGACACTTCTAGCGAACCGGCCACTCCTCGCTCCATATCAAATGCCAAACTGGGGGATCGCTAGTCTGCCAACAACCCCACGCTCTGCTCCATCAACTGAACCACTGACAATCAAGCTTCCCAGGACGTCCTCTCAGTCTTCATTCACACAGGGGGTAGTCGAAGAGGAACCGGAGCTAGCCAAGTATGTGGCTGCCCACACTGATGTTCCCTCCGCTGATGATGTAATCCCCCTCGAAAAGATACCTTACTTCATCAATAAAGGGCTATCTTTGAACTACACTGAGCTCAATAAGCTATGTACAATGTATGCTATGGAACACGGTATAGGCACTCACTTACACACACAGGTGACAAATGTGTACACCGCGATCCAGCTTACGCCAGTAAAGGACGCTTACCGAATAATCGGGGGAGGGGACCATCCAATCATCTTCGGCCGAAAGAACGACCCGCATCCCTTTACCATAGAGGAAGCCGACCTCGGGTCGGATGTCGGAAGGCTGCCTCTGTATCTTTATAGCCCCCAATCCAAATATCTCATGCAGAAACAGGGGTATGATCTGGAGATGACGCCGGGTTTGAACTACGGCACTGGGCGACGATTACCTTTGAAGCCGCTAGTCCTGGCGGGCAAACCACGGGACTACTATAGCAAAACTCGATACGGGTTAGGGTATGTAACGCCTACCACGACCCCTGAGAGTTCAGATGAAGAATGTGACTGGCAGTCACATTCAACTGGGTTACCAACTTCTGACTCGGATACCAGCATCGGAGATGTGTTCAGACAAGTCTTGTCAGTCAACATGGCATTCGTCGACGCTTACGAGGAAGACGAAGACATCCCCGAGATCCTCGAGCTAGAGCCATGGGCCCAGCAATTGGATGCACAATGGGAAAAACGGTTCGAACTGAGAGAACCTCCTACTGAAGATGAAGTCATACAGGTTGACCTCGGCAGCAAATCTTCTCCAAAGTCAATTTTCGTCAGTAAAAGCCTAGCAGACGAAGAGCGGGAGCTGTAGCTCCCCTTCCCGGAAATTTTTTTTGAAATATTTTTTTATTATTTATTTTGATTTAAATGGTGACTTTTAGATTTTATAAATATTATTTACTTAATTATTACGGTAGATGACTTTAGCCATAGTTGGGTTTTGAACTACCACACGACTAGGAATTATGGCACGGATAGTTCAGTGGCGTGCCTTGACTAATGTATTAGCCCTGGTAGGGAAGACCTAGCCATAATGATGTCCTAACTAGAAAAATCACGCCAAGTTGCGACGTAACACGTACCGAAGATTTTATTCATTATTTATTTATACTATTGAGGTTATTATTAAATAGTATTATTATTTGTTATATGTTTGTGAATATATATATATATATATATATATATATATATATATATATATATATATATATGTATGTATATAAATAGGAATTTATATATGTGTATATGTACAGGTATAGGTATATGTGTATGTGTAATGTGTATATAAATATATATATATATATATATATATTATACATTATACATAGTTTTATGTATACAAGTATATAAATATGTGTATGTATGTATAATATAAATATATGGTATATAAATGTATTTATTACATGCATATAAATATATATATGTATGTGTATATATATATATATAATATATATATGTATACGTGTGTATGTCTGTGTGTATATACGTTTATTAAATATGTGTATGTATGTGTACATATAAAAATATATTATATATATATGTGTATGTATAGATGCAAACATACATATATGTACGTATGTGTGTATATAGATATATATATATAAGTATTAATTAGAAATAAAAAGAACAACAATGGCAAAGAGCAGCCCAGCCAAACCAGGTACACCCAGCCGGCCCACAGTGATCACTAAAAACCCAGCTCAACCAAAGAAGAACACAGCCTTTAGAACCCGAGCCTTGGATAGGCCCAACCCTGATTAGTCAGGTATATAATCGTATATACATATAAGAGAGCCAATAGGCCAGACCGAGCCTAAATCTCAACCCAACATTCAGCCCAAGGCCCGGCCCATTCAGCTGTAAGCCCACACATCCTAGGCTCGAAGCCAGCAGTAGCAACAAATTCTGAAACTGAGCCGACCTTATCACAGCAGCCCCGACTGCTTTAAATACTCTCGAAACAGAGCAGACACCAAAACCTAACCCTAGCCTTCAACCGACGCCGCCACCTCCCTCCTCCAGCGTTGGCGACCTTGCTTCGGCCTCCGTGCGCGGCCGCGCGACCACAGGTCGGCCAGCGGCAGCGATCAAACCGCACGCAAGAAGAACAGGACAGCAGCAATATCAGTTTTCTGCTCCACTTTGCGAGGCGCGTTCTCCCTCCATGATCGAAGTTTTCGTGTACGAACTGCTCTGGTACGATTACAACCCTACCCACTTCATTAACCTGTAGGTCGATTAAATTAGATCGCATCATGTGCGTAGAAATCTGAACCCGAAAATCGACGAAAAACTGTTTTGCAACTATCAAAACAGGGCAGTGCATACCCCAACTTGGAAGGCCAGTCACGGCCAACCTACTGATAGTTTTCAGAAACCAATTGAACACGATTAAAGTTACATAACCATGATCAAAACCCTTCTTTTAGTTTTATTTTTCATGGATTATTTCACAGGTTAAATTGGTTTAAAAATAGGAAAAAACCTAGATAAACCGTTTTAGAAAAATCATGAAATTCATCGATACAACGTGCGTCCCGCCAAACCAGACGACGTGGTCATGAACCGAAGGCATCGAAAGCTGCGTAACAGCTTCGTGGTCGTGTGGGCTTTGACGGAATTTAAATTGGTCGCGTGTGCGCGACGAATTTGATGCGTATCCGTCGAAATCCACTGCACCAGCCTCTGTACAAATTTCTCAATAACTTCGTGCATGCTCATCAGATCGAGACAAAACTTACGTCAATAGGACCGTATCATTTTTCTGGTCCTGTATGCCAAGTTTGGTCCAATTCTGAGACAGTTGAATCGTACGTCGTTTTATGGGCCCCACGGTCCCACTCAACGGGCGATTTTGTGCACGGCCCGTCGGAATCCAACTTTAGACCTACGGTTGGGTTCGTATCGGAAAACTGGATCCGTAGACATGTAGTTTGACGACTTTAGAGACCATTGACTCTGGCACGCTTTTCGGTGCAAAGCGGGTCCAATGGCGGACATCGTTTTGGCCCGAAATTACCGTTTTGCCCCTGTATCCAGAATTGGACTTAAGGACAGGCAATCCTAGCTAATTTGACTATTCTGAGAATGTTGATAACGTTTATTTTAGCTTTCGGAGACAGTTGTGATGACTTGGATTTTCTGACTTGTTGGTTGGCGATACATTATTGGTTCTCCGTGCAACCTCCAGGCAAGTATACCTTGCCAAACATATACAGTATTTACATAGTTTTTTCCCCTTTATTGTATTCCTTTTTATATTGTCACATGATTACATATTGTGATTGATTCGTCCTTGATTGCTTTACTTGTTCTAGATTACGTGCACGTATAGGATGTTTGACGTTGCTAGAATATTGGTCTCTTAGTGTTACCCTTTTCTCGTGATCGAGTTGTTAGTTTCTATATCTGTCCTTGACCATTCTCGGCTGGGAGTATCTTACATTGTACTACAGTAGAGACATACTATAGCTTGGGAGTATCTTACATTGTACTACGATCTATAGCTGATTTTATCTTGATTGACTTGACTTGAGACATGCCATAGATTGGGAGTATCTTACATTGTACTATGACCTATAGCATATATTGATTGATTGACTTGACTTGCGATACTATAAATTGGGAGTATCTTGCATTGTACTACAATTTATAGGAGTCTACTTGACTTTGTATCCTTAGGAGAGGAGATCGATACTAGATTTGGCTAATCTTGACTGGGATTATCTTGCATTGTATTACAGTCAAAATCTACTATAGATTGGGAGTATCTTGTATTATACTACAAGCTATAGAGGTTAATCGATTGATTGGTAGCCAGGTCTAGTATTACATTTCCTCACGACTCGTCGTCCTTAGATGTACTTCTTGCAGTGATCTTATCCTCCACACCTGTTATTTACTGTCATATTAGTAGGCATATTTTATGTATCTTGCTAGTCCTCTGAGGACCTGATGATCTCTTCAGGTAGCTGATTGCACGGAGTTAGTTAGCTGAGCATGTGGTAGTTGACTTCATCTGCATGATTCAGGTATTTTGTTAGTGATATTGATTTACTATCTTCTCGTGCTTTCATAATATATTCTGCTTATCAGCTTAGCTTTATAGACTCATATTATTCTTAGAGTCTAATCGGACAATATGCTAATGGACTGCAGACCATGACCCATAATTGTTCCTTCTTGTTTATTTGATTCTAGTGGATTGAGATATAGTTTAGATTAGACATGATACCCATGACCTGACAGCTTATATGTACTCGAGTCGGGCTGGAGTCCGCTCGATACGTAGCTGGCTTGCTCACGAGCTCGCGTCCGAAAAGCGGGTGCGGGTCGTGACATGAGCCGCTGCTAGAGCTTGTCAGAGAATACATTGATGTGTTCGCCTGGAGCTATGAAGACATGCCAGGGTAAAATCCCGATGTTGCTCTTCATAAACTTAAAATTCGGTCAGATGCGAAGCCAGTTAAGCAACAACAGTGGCGCTTCCGCCCAGGCATCATGGACGCGATCGAAGCCGAAGTCAACAAACTGATAGCCAGCGGCTTCATTCGTGAGGAGCAACATCCCGATTGGGTCGCCAATATAGTACCCGTCCTCAAGAAGAATGGGAAGATTCGAATCTGCATCGACTTCCGTAATCTGAATGAGGCGTGTCCCAAAGATGAATTCCCCCTTCCTATCACAGACATCATGATCGACAATACCTGCGGCTTCGAACGTATGTCATTCATGGATGGCTTCTCGGGGTACAACCAAATCAAAATATCTCCTGATGACGAAAAGTATACATCATTCCGAACACCGATTGGCACATACTGCTACACAGTTATGCCTTTCGGTTTAAAGAATGCTGGCGCCACATATCAAAGAGCCATGAGCATCATCTTCAGAGACCACTTACGCAAGACAGTGGAGTGCTATGTTGACGATATAGCCGTTAAGAGTCGCTGCAAGGGAGACCATCTGCAGGATCTAAGGACGGTATTCGACCTAATACGAGCGCACAATTTGAAAATGAACCCTACAAAGTCCTTTCTGGACGTATCCAGCAGGAAGTTCTTGGGCTTCATCATCACGGCACAAGGTATCCATATAGACCCTGAGAAGACAAAAGCAATCATGAAGATGGGTCCCCCGAGAAATCTCCGCGAACTCAGAGGCCTCCAAGGGAGGCTAGCTTACATCAGGAGGTTCATTTCTAACCTCTCCGGATGATGCCGACCGTTCACGCACCTCTTGAAGAAAAGAGTCTCATTCGTATGGGACGAGGAATGTCAGCGTGCTTTCGACAGCATCAAAGATTATTTGTCAAATCCTCCAGTTTTGGTGGCCCCGATTCCTGGAAAACCATTCATGCTCTATGTACGAGCAATAGAACACTCCCTCGGGGCTCTGCTGGCACAAAACAACGACGCAGGCCATGAGCAAGCCATATATTACCTCAGCCGAATGATGATAGGGCCAGAGCACCGATATACCGCGGTAGAGAAGGAATGCCTCGCCCTGGTGTTCGCCATTCGGAAGACGTGACACTATGTCACCGGACAAACGATACATGTGATCTCACGAGTCAACCCTCTCAGGGTCCTCATGACTAAACCAGGGGCACTCAGCTCTCGACTCGCTACATGGGCAATATTGCTGTCCCCTTATCATATGATTTTCGTCCCACAAAAGGCAGTCAAAGGTCAAGCCCTAGCGGACTTCTTAGCAGCCCACCCAGGCTCGGAGTCTTCCAGAATATATGAAGAGATCCCAGATGAGGTCGCCGACTCTCATACAACCTCTCACGATAATATATAGCGGATGTTCTTCGACGGTGCTTCGAGGACCGGACCTAAAGGCAATATAGTCGTCGGAGTCGGGGTAGTGCTAGTCTCCCCTTCTAGATTGGTGATCAACCGCGCTTATTCTCTCACAGAGCCCTGCTCTAATAACGTGGCCGAGTACAACGCTCTGGTCATTGGCCTCCAACTGGCAAGAGAGCTGGGGGTAGAATACCTTGAAGCATACGACGATTTCTAACTAATCGTCAATCAGATCCGGGGCTCATACGAGGTGCGCCACGAAGACATGATCCCTTATCACCAAATAGCGACGGCCGTCATCTCATCGTTCGAGGGGTTCTTCATCGAACATGTCCCCAAACTCCGAAATATCGAAGCTGATGCCTTAGCTGGTCTTGCCGCTTCCCTAGCAGTTTTGAACTATAATCGCCAATCAGTGGATGTGATAGGCCACGAACTGGTCTGTCCCAAGAACAATATGCAATTCGTGGCAAGTTATTCCGCACAGACGATCGATAATGCCCCAGATTGGAGACAACCATTCATCGACTTCGTCGTCTACGACATCCTGCCCGAGAATCCAAAGGAAGCCACTTCCATCAGACGGCGTTCTCTCAGATTCTTCTACGATACAGAGACAAAAATGCTGTATCACCGCTCCTACGACGGATTACTGCTTCGGTGTCTGTCAAACGCAGAAGCCAAGAAGCCATACGAGAAGCTCATGATGACGTCTGTGGGCCCACCAGCCCGGCCCAAAACTGCAAGACCGCCTTCGTCGAATGGGCTAATACTGGCCCACGATGGTTGCAGACGCAATAGATTATGCACGAAAGTGCAAAGCCTGCCAAGTCCACGCCGACTTCATCCACCAGCCATCTGAATTCTTACATCCGATAGTGGCATCCTGGCCATTCGAAGCATAGAGAATGGATATCATTGGTCCAATCACCCCACCTTCCTTCCGAGGACATCGCTTCATACTTGCGATCACTGATTACTTCTCCAAATGGGCGAAAGCTGTCCCACTCGCAGAAGTCAAGACTTCAAACGTGATCAGCTTCTTTAAGCATCACGTCATCTACCACTTTGGACTGCCTCGAAGGATCATCCATGATAATGGTTCGCAGTTTGCAAGCCACGCATTCTATCGGTTTTGCGATAAGCACCGTATTCAGAATGTCGCTTCGTCACCGTACAACCCGGCAGCGAACGGGTTGGCAGAGGCATTCAACAAAACAATTATCAAACTCCTCAAGAAGTTTGTCTCCTCCAACAAACGTGACTGGAACGATAAGCTCGGCGAATGCTTATGGGCTTATCGCACCACAGTTCGAACAGCCACCGGAAATACACCATTCTCCCTAGTATACGGGAGTGAGGCAGTCCTCCCATTGGAGACTCAAATCCTCTCACTCCACGTCGCCCTCACACATCAGTTGACGATGGATGATAACTACCGATGCCGGCTACAAGAGTTGGAGGCCTTAGATGAAAAGCGCCTCTTGGCTCAGCAACGAATTGAGCTATACCAAGCACGCATCTCTGGAGCCTTCAACAAGAAGGTCAAAATCAGAACATTCTATGTGGGCGATCTCGTTCTGGCAGTCCGGAGGCCGATGGTCATGACTCACAAGACCGCCGGCAAATTCCAGCCAAAGTGGGAAGGCCCATTTATCATTGAGGCAGTATTCTCCAACGGTGCTTACCGCCTCGCAAAACAAAATGGAGACTTGCTCATGTTGCCCGTCAACGGCAAGTTCCTGAAGAAATATTATGTCTAAACGACATTCTCTCCAGATCATCGAGTCATGTACCCACTAGTACCGCTGAACTCACATCCACAATATTTCAGATTATCGAGTCATGTACCGGCTGGTGCCGCTGAACTCACCTCCACATTCCCTTCAGATTATCGAGTCATGCACCCGCTGGTGCCGCTGAACTCACACTTTCTCAATATTCTAAATTACCGAGTTATGTACCCGCTGGTGCCTCTGAACTCACATTTCGGTCACTCTTTCAGATAGTAAGTCACGTATGATTATACCTCTGAACTTTCTTCCTGGAAGAGATCCTCCCTCATGATCCACTACCCGCACTCCCAGTGCACAAAAAGGGTAATCGATCCACAAATTTCTGAAACGACCATGTCCTCATTACCTCTGAGTCATTTTTACTTCCACCAAAAACAAACCGCCCCCTCGCATAGAACTTCCACGTTCTCCTACCTCTGAGTCGTTCTATGTACCCCTCTTCATTGAGCCCACTCCTGCCATGTCCTCATTACCTCTGAGTGGGAAGGCTCCGTCGAAGAAACCTTCATGCTTGCCATGTCCCCATTACCTCTGAGTAAGTATGTCGGTTCCCTTTCAACCTACTATCTGTACCCACGACCGGAGTACGACAAGGATAATAGGTCCACAAATGTCCTCTATTGACCACAAATGTCCTCTGTTGACCACAAACGTCCTCTGTTGACCACAAATGTCCTCTGTTGACCACAAACGTCCTCTGTTGACCACAAATGTCCTCATTCGACCACAGATGCTGTACCGGATCTCCAGTACGCGCCCATCCCTTCCCTATCATGCCTGAGAGCCCAGCTGCTCCTTGGCATTCTCCTGAATACCAAAAACTTCTATAGCTGTCCTATCGCGAAGTTGTTCTAGGTATTCATCTCCAAAACTTGTTACTCGTACCTAAAACCAAGGTACGCCCAGGGTGACGGGTCCACAAATAACCCCCCAGCAAGTCCAATTCCACAAACACCACAAGTACAAGAAAGAGAAGATGAGTTGAAACATGCCCATTCATTCAAAATTCAAAGTGCTACATCATTTAGGATCACATCCTTGACAAAATCAAAACAAAAAAACGAAAAAGAAAACAACAGCAAAAGAAAAACAGAAAGCTGATCACTGCTCCGAGGCACATAACGCCCTGAGACGGTCCGTCAGCAAGGCAACCGACCGCTCAAACCTCTGGGTAGCTCGACGCTCTGCCTCTTGGGTCAACACCGCCTCATCCTCCAGATGAGCGTGAGCTTGCCAGTTGTCCTTAAATTTCTTGAAAGCCCGCTCCAAGTTAACAGAAGATCGGGAGACCTTCTCGGCCTCCCGAACGATTGACTCCTGTTCCGCCTGAGCAGCCTTCAACTCCGACTCTAGGAAGGCCAATTCCCTCTGGAGTGTAAGAATCCGCTCCTTCGTGTCAGCTATTCCACGAGAAGCAGACTCTTCCCGGGCCCTACAAGCTTGACTTCGACGACCCAGCCTGTCGTACGAGGCGGAAAGCTCGTCGAGGTCCCCCTTCACGACTGGCCCGACAGTATCTCGAGCAAGCTTTATCCTATCCAGAGTAGCGATAAGAAGGCCCCGCTCCCGTTCGATCGCAGCAGGAAAACCAGCCTGCCGTATCGCCAGCAATTGGGTCACGAGCTGATCAGCCTCCGCCAACTTGGGCTCCAGGAGCGCAGCCAACCCCACCCCGCCAGGAAGAGTCTTCAAAGTTTCAATCTGACCCCGAGCACACCGCAGAGACAGAGAGAAAGGGGTCCCCCGTTCTATGGCACCATCTACGTCCCTCTTTAAATGGCGGTAGAAGCTGTCAACCACATCCTGCGATACCTCGTCCAGAGCTTCCGAAGAAGCCGGCGTCAACAGGAGTGTAGCTGGTAGCACTGAAGAGGACGTAACAGAATATGCCGTCCCCTGCCACTAGGGAAACAAACTCCATACGAAAGGACGCCTGAACAGCGATCAACTCCACTACAGCAGCCCGCAGAACCTGAATGCTCGGCAGGGCCGAAAAGTCAGTCTCTGAAGCCGTATGAGCAGCAAAGGATGAGACGAAAACCATCGTTCCCGGAACAAGCTCCATTCCCATCTGCCCGGAGCTGGCAGGAGGTCCTTCGACATGAGTCAGAGAAGGAGGGGAGACACTCCTTTCCTCCGGATCACGGCAGGCCGAGCCTTCCCCAAAAACATCTGCGGTGGGAAGTAAAGGATCAGGACCTGTAGGGCCAAGGCAACCATGAATTGATTTGACCTGGAGGATATGTTGATAGAGCAAGTAAGCCCCCTCACTAGTCAATATTTGGCTTATCTTACCAGCGGAAGAGTATGGAGGCTGAAGTTCGCCTACGGCCACCACAACCTCTCCACCAGCAGCCTCCGAGTCAGATACAGTAGACTCCCCCGCCCCGGCACCCTCGGCAGGGGATGCAACGAGATCGACGTCACCGTGCTGAAGTTCAGCGATCTCGGAGACAGGCCCGAGGAAACCTTCGTCACCCCGGGTCGAAGCCTCAGCAACCTGGGAGCTCCCAGCCGCCGCTGAGAGAGCCCCCGCTGAAAGGATCGCGGAACACACGCCACTAATCAAAGCAGCAAGGACCGGATCAACTCCAGGGGCAGCAGACGGTTCAGGAGAGCCTGGTTCGTCAGACGCCTACAAAGAAAAAAATGGTCAGGTCATATCTCCAAGATAAAAGAAAACCACAACAAGGAGATGGCTCCGACTTGGTCTTACCTCCGAAACATCGTTTGCATCTTCATCCCCCTCGGTAATAAGTAATCCACGAGACCTAACGGCAGCTCTCTTCAAGGAAAAGGTCGCTCTGCTGCCAGAAGACTCACGTCTGACTCATTTGCGTGAGGGATCAGACACAGCGGGAGGCTGTCCTTTCCTCACTACTTTCTCTTGTGTAGCAAGTAACGGATCCTCCGCCAGTTTATCGGGTGTGGAAAGCGGTTGATCCGCTACTTCTTCACCCCCACCAGAAAGGGAGACTTCGCTATCATGATCATCATCTTCTTCAGCCGACTCAGAAGATTCTGATTCAGGGAGGGGAGTCTGGAGCGCTAGTTGCTTTCTAGCCTTAGCCCCCTTGGGCTTCTCCTCTAAACCGGTACCCACGATAAAACTGGTACTCGGATCAAAATTAGCGGGAGGCTTGTTCGCTATAACATGATACAAAGCAGCCACGTACAAAATTTCCCTCGGCGCCTTAGCATCGGGGACTGAGAAGCTGGCCCGAGTATGATAAGCGTCATAATAATTCTACGCCCTGACGCCATCAAGAACGCAACCTTCAAAGCCCAAACAAGGGTTGGGACAGTCAAGGAATAACTGGCTATAGCCAAATTGGCAGGAAAACCTACTAGGCAGGTAGGGCTCCAAGTACACATTATCGCGGTTACGATAAACCAGATGCGCGGGACGGATGTTGCGCAACCAGGTGAGCATATTCGGAGACAGAAAATGAGAAGGTCCGGTACCATCAAGGTATATATTCCTCACTTCCTCATCGGAAAAATGAGGAACAGACACGAAAAAGTCACACCCATCCACCCTCACCAACGCCCTCCGACAAGCTGGCATAGTATTGAATTCCCAAGACCGGCGATGGCATTTGAAAAGAAAAGCATCTTCATCAGTAGCATCTTCCGCTATTCCAGGTCCCATCAAAGACTTGTAGTGCATCACCAACCACCCCATCAAATAGTGGAAAGGCAGCTCTATACGCTCAAAGTCCAGCATCTTCCTGCGGGCGATGACCTTGGACGAGAATGTTCGAAGACCATGGTGTATGCTACACACCATAGCCGGAAGAAGGGCCAGTCTAACCCCGAATACAAGCTTAATGGCAGGGAGAATGAAGTGGCGGCTGATCCTCTCAATAGAACCTGCCCCTCCCGAGACTACGCAGTTCCGTAGCCATATCATTAAAAATCCAGCTAGGAGCGCCTTCTCAGACATCTGCATGGTACCGTAGTAAAAATAGCTGAGAGAGTCAGTTTGACTCCCGAATATGTCGCTCTTGGACTGCGACTTCTTGACGCACAACATCAGGTCCTTTATCTCTCATGGGGTTCGAGGGTTTCGAGGAGTAACCCCGCCAGAAGGATCAACTGTAAAAAGATAATTGACCCAGGATGTGGTGTGGGGAGCGGTCCCTTCTGAGCTATCCTCCTTTTTTATAGCCATCTGGTGACAAGCACTATGATGGCACAGCAACTCCTGATACACCGCAACAAAACCTGGGAGTCGTCGGTTCAAGTCCTCGAACTCCTCATTTGACGGGGTGTACACCTCGAAAGGCTCGTTCCCCCACGGAAGTTTGGAGACAGTATACATCTCATGGAGAGCGAGCCCCAACTCCCCTCCGGGTGCAAAGAACGTCCCCGTTCGCCGGTTATACATCTCCAAGAGCGCCACGAACAATGGTTTATTGATAGAAAGCCCGTGACAAGTGCCCCGAATGGCATGATAGAGTCCCACCTCTCGTAGGAATGTTCCGTAGGTCTGCAGAACCCAAGTGGTCAAGTGGGCCCACGTAGAAGTGGGGTTTACCAGTTCAGCAATGACAGTCTGCCAACGGAATAAGATTTTTTGCGAGCAAGCCGATTCAGGAACGTGTCAGCTTGAGTGAATGTGAAGTTGGGACCGTATACGTTCATGAAAGAGCCTGGGGCCAGGCCCATCATGTACCGGAGGACGGAATCCTTACCCGCGTACGCTGACCGCATGTTCGGGTTATAATAGATGTCTCCCATCAACATCCCTGATTGGGTAGGAGTTAAGTTGCACACCATCTTCCTGTCCAACAACACCATATTGAACCACGACAGAGGGTAGTGACGCTCCATGAGAGGAATATGGATCGCCATCCCATCCAAAGAAAAATCCCAGTTCTCGGAGATCTCTAACACTCGGGGATTCTTTATAGCTAAAGCGTCTCCAAAGAGGAATGAAGGCTTCAGGTATAATCCATCCAACTTCCCAGAATTCATCATGGCACGGAGATAATGGAGGGTCTGATTCTCGATGGCGTTCGACCTCTCCGAAGGCTCATTAGAGGGAAATTGATTCAGCACATACTTAACTAAGTCATCAAGACGTACGCCTAAGGCGAACTGATTCGAGCCAACCAGAAGTTCCCCCGCAGGATTTACTGGCAGATTCACTGAAGAAAGAACAAAAGAAACAAGGTAAAAAAGATAGCCGAAACACAACTATTCGATGCTTATACGGCTTAAGTTCAGCATAGCCTTATGCGGCTCAGTTTGAAAGAGCTCATGCGGCCTAGTTCGAATGAGCTTATGCGGTTCGGTTTAAAATGAGTATATGTGGTTCAATGCGGATGAGCTTATGCGGCCTAGTTCAAATAATCTTATGCGGCTCAGTTTGAAAAAGCTCATGCGGTCCAGCCCAGATGAGCTTATACGGCCCTGATGATGAAGTAGTTATGCAGCTGCAAATAACAACTTTCATGGGCTCAGGCCTGGGCCATATCCCATGCGGCTCGAACATGAGTCGGACACGCAGCACACTTGAAAATACAGGCTCGCGCATAAGATATACGGCGTAGCCATGACAGTTCATGTTGATGGTCCTACCAGTAATAGGCGGGTGAACATCGGAGTGAAAAACAGGCACGACAGCCGGCGGAGGAGCCGCCACGTTCGTCGTCGCAGTCGATGAAGACGCGGCCTTCTTGCCCTTCGCTGCCGCAGACGACGACGCGACCTTCTTGCCCGTAGCAGCGGTAATCTTCTTGGGAGCCATTGTCGATCATTGATGGGAGAAGACGAAAAGGAAGTCAACAACAAGGAGTTCGAGCAAAGAGAGAAGGTAAAGAAACCCTCAAAGAATAAATTACTCCTATTTATAGGCGAAGGAGGCTCTAAATCAACAAATGCCTCGATCCGCACGCCGCCTAAAAGAATAAAGGCAAAACGCTTCGGTCAAAGCAAAATTGACCCTTGGGATCCTCTCCAAAAGGCGGCGTTAATTTAAAAAAAAAACGAATCAAGGGCATTTAATGCAGAAGATTTGCACACGTGGTTGAGAAACGTGGCAAAAAGTCCATACGGCCTAACAGTTCATGCGGCCAGATAAATCCATGCGGCTGAACCATCTATGCAGTTAGCAAAGGCCATGCTTCTTATTCAAAGTATTTCAATTTTACAAATTGAAAACTTTGAAGGGGGTCCTGTAGAAGCATGGAAAATATCAGAATGATGCTCTATGCGGCTCGGAATAGGAGAACTCCATGCGGCTCATGCAGGGGCAGTCCCATGCGGATTCGGAGAGACTCTCAGTCTCATGCGGCTCGGGGCAGGAGAATCCATGCGGCTTATATAGGGACAGTCCCATGTGGTTCAAAGAGTTTTCCAGCCTCATGCGGCTCGGAAGTATATGCGGCTCACAAACGACCAACAGAGATATGCGGCTCGATCAATACCACGTGTCCTCGTGGGATCCCTTCACACAGCTGGCCATCAAGTAATGGCCTTATTTAATGCTCTGCCATAATTTGACAATTGACGGCTTTGGCATAAAGTACCATGATGGTCCTGTCGTAATGACAGACTTTTCGGGAATAGGAGAAAATCTCTGACACGATTCGAGATTGCCACGTGGCTACTCCCATGCGGCTCAATTGAAGAACAGCTTCATGCGGCTGGCAAGAATCATCTTCCTGCGGCTCACCAAGAAGCCATCCCATGCGGCTCACAAATACTATACCTATGCGGCTCACTGAGACGTTGTCTCATGCGGTTCATGGATATCATGCGGCTCTGGCAAGGTCCACCATTAAGACACATGGCAGAGATTCAATTGCCCTCATGACTTGACAGCCGGTAGCAGGGTGATTATGGGACGCATGGTTTTAAATCAATCAGAGATTTACCATATCCCAATAACCATATTTAACGTTATCCTCATAATTAATGAGGTCAGGGCATATCACTCATGATCAAGCCAATGGGACACGTGGTGAGAGATCCAAGCTTGACGTAACCAATCATGAAGATTTAAAGCAATCAGCATTAATCATTCACAGGATTCAATATTATCCGCACCTATGGCCAGATCCTTCACGCTTAAGACTAATGGTCCAGATTGATTAAACATCAGGCCACCGCCACTTTGAGAATGGGTAATCATCCAAACCCTAATGAGGCCCTCACTCCTATAAATAAGCAAGGTGACATCCCCTTGCGAGAGATATACAGTGAGATTCCTCCAAGAAACCAGAAAGAAAATACACCGAGAGAGAGAAGCCAGAAGAGTAATAGAGGGAGAGCAAGAAGAGCATTTCTTCATCAACGCCAACCATCTCTTCACAAGAGCTAAGGCTGCATACCGATCGTCCAAGGAGTAAGGCAGGGCTGCCGTCGCCTTTCCGAGCCTCTATCGTCACCCCCCCCAAAATCTAAAGTAAATAATTGTACTTAGACTGCTGTACCTAGGTTTTCGTCCCTAGGCTTTCTTTGTACAAGCGAGTTTGTAACGTGAAGTAAATGTGTCACGACCCGTACCCTAGAGTAAGGGCACGAGACGTGGGTACGTCCAGCCTACGCCGCAGTGTCGACGGTAGAACGCTGTCCTAGGTCAAACATCTAACAATATAAAGTTACCTGTATAGTATATACTCTCCGAATGGAGGTGACATAACAGATACAGTCTCAATCACAACTAAGGTAGAGCGAGATAAAAGATAGGTAAAACATGAAATCCAAAAGAGATACAGCAGATAGAAGTCTAAGTGTCTAAGATACACAAACCCAGAAAACATCTCAAAGCTCAATACAGTAATCCATAGAATAAATACAACTCAATACAACTGAAATAACTAACTACACAACCTCTACTGTGTCTCCTCTAGGCTAGCAGGCAACCTCCAGGCTATCTGTAAAATTTATCAACAGGTCCAGTCAGGACAGGAACAAGCACATCTCATCTAGAAAACTCAAGTAAATGACAGAAAACTATACAGCAGTTATAGACAGTTATATTGATGAAAATGGCAGTTTATATTCAGGTGATGGTAAGAAAGAGAGATAAAGTGCAAGGAAAGTAAATACTAAACAAGAGAAAAATCATAGCATTGAAGACTATAAAAATAGAACTAGCTGAACCAGGGTAATATGATATAAAGTCCAGACAGAAAAATATAAACCAGTGTAAAACCTATGTAAATCCAGTATGGGATGAATCTAATACAAGATGAATCCAGTAAGGGACGATTCCAGTTATAGTGATCAATGATTCCAGGGTGAGTCCAGCCTATACTCTAGCAGTGTGTTTTAAAATACCGAGTTCGACATGTAAACGGCTGTAGGTAATATGGCACACCACACACCTGGCCGGGTGTGAGATGGCTATCATTCCAGTAGATTCCAGTTGGGAGATTCCAGATTGGGGTATGTCTACATGTCTCACTCTAGTATTTCCCCTCCCAGCAACTGAATCCAGAATTCCGACACAATGATTCAAGATGAGTCCAGCCAAAATATAATGATACCAATAAATGATTCCAGTAATGATTCCAGTTAAATGATTCCAGTAGGTGATTCTAGTAATAGAAGCCAGGGATGATAATACCAGTAATAGAGGCCAGAAAATAAAAGTGTGTCGTATACATGAATCCAGAAATATCTACACGTATTGTAACAGAGAATCGCATACAACTAACTAGAACTGAAGTACAGTAATTGACAAGTAAATGAGAGAACTATCAGAGAATGCACTCGCCTGATGTCTGAATGTCCAAATTAAATATACTGTCCGATAAGAGGTGTCTGGCTCCTAATCAGAACAGCACAAGTCACAACAAGTCCAAAATGACAATATGAAGTTCTACTATGCATTCTACATGATTCTAGGTCAATCTAGACCAAAGTCAACTCTTGGTCAACTTGGTCAACCCTGAAAGTCAAACCTAGGTCAACTATGGTCAAACTAGGTCAAACTAGGTAATGTCCTAACCCAGCAAGTCTTACTAGGCCTAATCAAGACTATCCTAGCAAGCACACATCAATACAAGGCTATACAAGCCAACATACACCCAACTCTATATAGCATGCAATTATTTAATACTCAAATAGGCAAGAATTCACATTGGATATACACTAGGTAATCTATTACTTTAAGCTATATATGTCTACACATATATACACATGTATATATTGGCATTCAATATTAGGTCTATAATCATGGCATTTCAAATGGTTATATAAACTTATATATTACAACACAATATGCTAACATATATATAATATACATACATAGCTAAGTTAACTATATTCATAAATACTTATTTAAGAGGCTATGTGTGTGTATGTAAACATGGCAAAGGGGCAAGTGAGGGTTAAATGGGCATGCATAGTGTATATATATCAAAGTGTGTCAAAGTGTAAGTGAACAATGTGTCAAGTGTGATAGTGTCAACATAGCGTAAGGGGGTACATGAGGTAATATAGGATTTATGTTAACATAGAATATTACATCTCATTAACTTGTATATTGCATACATTACATCTATTATTATATTACATTCATGCTTGCATTCATTCATCATTTATTTATTCTCTTGCACCACTATATGCACCATACATTACATACTATGGAACCTACATATTCATTACAAGCCATACTTTTACATGCTTACATTAGATTGGATACTTACACCTCATACATCATTTATTTAAACATTTACTTATGCTTGCATTCTCTATTTAATTATATAATGTATATACATTAACATGGGTTAAAATCAAATAGAACATTATATTACACACAAGGGTGCACAAAATACATATGCCAAATAGTAACTCCTACTAATAATCAATACTGTACCATCTCAGCATGAATTAAAATTTAGGATTAAAGTATGTTATAGATCTATGTGTTAGCTTTCCGAAACTTCAAACGGATCGCGTTTTTGTTTCCGAAAACTCCCGGAATAGCGAAAACACCGAGAACGCGTTTGTCTTTCGTACAGCTGACACTCAAATAATTCTCCAGAAAGTTACAAAAAGAATTAGGCCTATTAATACATGTTTTTGGAAAGCTAACTTCAATACGCTTATTTTAAAAAATGGGAGATTAAACCGAGCTTTGAGCTAGAAGTTATGATATTTCTAAGTTAGGGCTGAAATTAAAAATGTGGATAAAAATCATGACAGATTTGGATAGTTTGAGACAAAAGAACACAAGTATATAACATAATATATCAAGAACTCACTCTCTACACTAATATATATGTATGAGACACTATAGAATACATCTCCAATACAAAAATATGAGATTAAACATGTAATAATTCATTCATATATAACAACACATAGTGTGTCCAAATTTGGGATTTTCCCACATGGACACAACCACAACACAAAGGAACTCCTATGACCTCCAAATGGACACAAAATGGACACAAATGGAGATACAACCATGGGGGTCATTCCTATGGGTTCAAAATAGACCTATATGCATGAGGAAATGAAAAAGAGAAGGGATTTATACCTCCCGGTAGATCAAATCGAAGAAAAGTCTTCTCGGAGCGACACCGACACGTAGAGATTCCAAAAGGACACGAACGAGCTCCGAATCCTCCCAAACTTGGGTAGCTTCCTCCTTGGCTAGAATGGAGAAGGAAAGAAGAAGATTTGGTGGCGAAATGGAAGGATTTGGTGGAGAAATGGAAGGATTTGGTGGAGAAATTGCTAGGGATTGCTCTCTAGAAATTTGGGAAAGAACAAGAGAGAGAGTGTGGATGAGAATAATGAAATGAACTTGAGCCTATCCTCTCCCAAAGTGGCTGGCCATATGGGGCTATTTGTCCTATTATGGTAAGATCCAAAATGCCCCCACTAACCTATTCTATTAGTATGAGGAAAGGGCTAATTGGTTGGGGCTAAATTAGTCATTCTAAAGTCTCTAATCACACTAACCTTATCCATAATAATTAGTCTAACCTCTAACTAAAATATTTCTATCATGTGGATAAAATTAATATCATGTGGGCTATGCCTAACTAGTGTGTGGGTTCCACTAGAGTCAAACTACCCCCGGGTCCCCGTTTCAAGTCGGATTGAGCTGAAATTCGAACCCGACTCAAATAATCCCAAAACAATATCATAAATAATAAAATAAATTTCAAAAATATTTCAAAAATACAAACTGACAAAAATATTCCTGTTCCTGAAAACTGGGGGTGACAAATTCCTCGAAATTAAAACCAAACAATAGTAAAATGTCAAAATTACAAGTCATAATTTTAAATAGTGTAAAAATGATTAAAAATCACCAAAAATCATAATATGAAATAATAATCAATAAATAATAATTATAATTACAAAATTTCAAAATTACCCTTATCTGAAAAACTGGGTGTTACAATCCTACCCACCTTATAAAAATTTCGTCCTCGAAATTAAGATGATCGCACCCCTTCTATGTCAAACATAGTCAAGGGTCAATCATTAGTCAATTTCTCAACATCTAAGTACTTGGTCATCAACTGGTCAATTTCTTAGGGTTTTACCTATGCTAGCTATCTAGGTGTTGGCAACTAGAATTTAGCAAAAGAGAAACTCTATAATAGACTAGCTCTTAACTTCCCAATCCTATCAAGTCACCTATAACTAAATACCTACAAGCTAAGCACATGAATACCAAATACCACACACACACACACACACACACACACATATATATATATATATATATATATATATATATATATATATATATATATATATATATATATATATATATATGCTCAAGAACAACAACCCATCACATATATCCTAAGTATATCATCTATATATATATACATGACTGATCAACCAAGGGTTAAGGCAGACTAAACTTATAAGGGTCTGAAACAATGCTTAGAACTAGGCTAAGGATGAATGGTCTGAATCAAGGGGATATAGTATCTAGTGAAGCGTCTGCACACTACCTATAAAGGTGATCAACACAAAGGAACTCAATACGAAGAGAACTTAACTAAAATGGAAAACTAAACCAAGTATAGGCTAAACAACATGTTTATAACCCTATACAACAATGGCCTATAGATACCAACTAACCTATATCCCATATGCCAATATCATCTGCAATCTATCTATGCAAATAGACCTCTCGGTCTTAGGTGAAACTACAACTATACTCAAAGGCAGGCTCTGGTCATGGGTGCCTCACTAGAAAAGGTAAGGGAAAGTAGTAATAATCATCAAGGCTGTAAGGCATACTAACATTCTATGTGTAACTGGTTGGTATTATAGATAACAGGAGAATTATCTGCAATGGGTTACTATTCTAACACCAATGCTAACTATCACCTCTAGGGTACAGACACTCTACAAGTCATCATACCATTATACTATGAACGAACTACCTATGAATAAGCTCTACAAAACTAAATATCCCTACTCCTAAGTCATTTATAACAATCGAAAGGGTATGACGTTTAAACCTTCTCAAGATACAATCTGTTAATCATATGCGTCTGTCCAAAATCATGTTGTCCAGAGTCTTCATCATGCTAGTGAGCAAGGCTACGATAATCACAGAGTCCTTGACTAAGGTACGTACCTCTAGGTTCATGGTATTTAAAATTTTTGCACTGCCGCATGCGACGGCGAAAACCTTAAATTCTCATACCCGAGAATACATCCAAAATCTGACTATATGTCCTCACTATGCCAACTAACACGACTATCAAGGATTCTAGATCCCATGATTTAGGCGACCTAGCCCATATGATTTTCTCAGAAGAAAAACAAACACAACAAAAGAGTAACATGACAAAATTAATCAATCAACAAGGAACAGATGGAATCGGATTTCAAGGTAATTATAAAAGACAATTGCGGAAAAGGAATTGAGAAGAACGAAACTTGCAGCAAGATCTCCAACGGTCTGTGCATCCTCGACTGTCCTGACGATAGCTCGCCCTGCTGGTTTCCTCCAGCCTGATGCTGATACTGTACAAATCTCTGCTGCTGATGCTGCATGAATCGCTGCTGCTGAGAGAAACTGAAAACAAAGGGAAAAGTCTCTGTACAGACGGAGGTGCACCTCCAATGTAGCAGAAACGCCAACCTGAGTCGGCACAATAGAAGCTGCGGTCTCGAGGCCCTGATGAACAGGACGAGAGGTGGCCAGCCTTTCGATAGTATCCCCCGAACCGAAGCGATGAGATCGTGTCTTCATAACCATCATGAAGACAGATCAAAACAAGAAGTAATTTTTGAGAATGAAGCAAAAATTCAAAGGAGAACAGTTTATATTCAAGGGAAGTCAATAAGCAACAATTTTAGACAAAAGGAATCGGATTAAGAGTTTTTCCTAATGTGATTGAGTACCTCCAAAAATATCCTAATCCTACTGTAGGCTGTAGTGATACTCAAGTTCGAATACTACTACATAAACTCGACCTGCATGGGCCACCACTAAAAATGTGTCACGACTCGCACCCTAGAGTAAGGGCACGAGACGTGGGTACGTCCAGCCTACGCCGCAGTGTCGGCGGTAGAACGCTGTCCTAGGTCAAACATCTAACAATATAAAGTTACCTGTACAGTATATACTCTCCGAATGGAGGTGATATAACAGATACAGTCTCAATCACAACTAAGGTAGAGCGAGATAAAAGATAGGTAAAATATGAAATCCAAAAGAGATACAACAGATAGAAGTCTAAGTGTCTAAGATACACAAACCCAGAAAACATCTCAAAGCTCAATACAGTAATCCATAGAATAAATACAACTCAATACAACTGAAATAACTAACTATACAACCTCTACTGTGTCTCCTCTAGGCTAGCAGGCAACCTCCAGGCTATCTGTAAAATTTATCAACAGGTCCAGTCAGGACAGGAACGAGCACATCTCATCTAGAAAACCCAAGTAAATGACAGAGAACTATACAGCAGTTATAGACAGTTATATTGATGAAAATGGCAGTTTATATTCAGGTGATGGTAAGAAAGAGAGATAAAGTGCAAGGAAAGTAAATACTAAACAAGAGAAGAATCATAGCAATAAAGACTATAAAAATAGAACTAGCTGAATCAGGGTAATATGATATAAAGTCTAGACAGAAAAATGTAACCCAGTGTAAAACCTATGTAAATCCAGTGCGGGATGAATCTAATACAAGATGAATCCAGTAAGGGACGATTCCAGTTATAGTGATCAATAATTCCAGGGTGAGTCCAGCCTATACTCTAGCAGTGTGTTTTAAAATACCGAGTTCGACATGTAAACGGCTGTAGGTAATACGGCACACCACACACCTGGCCGGGTGTGAGATGGCCATCATTCCAGTAGATTCCAGTTGGAAGATTCCAGATTGGGGTATGTCTACATGTCTCACTCTAGTATTTCCCCTCCCAGCAAGTGAATCCAGAATTTCGACACAATGATTCAAGATGAGTCCAGCCAAAATATTATGATACCAGTAAATGATTCCAGTAATGATTCCAGTTAAATGATTCCAGTAGGTGATTCTAGTAATAGAAGCCAGGGATGATGATACCAGTAATAGAGGCCAGAAAATAAAAGTGTGTCGTATACATGAATCCAAAAATATCCACACGTGTTGTAACAGAGAATCGCATACAACTAACTAGAACTGAAGTACAGTAATTGACAAGTAAATGAGAGAACTATCAGAGAATGTACTCGCCTGATGTCTGAATGTCCAAAGTAAATATACTGTCCGATGAGAGGTGTCTGGCTCCTAATCAGAATAACACAAGTCACAACAAGTCCAAAATGACAATATGAAGTTATACTATGCATTCTACATGATTCTAGGTCAATCTAGACCAAAGTCAACTCTTGGTCAACTTGGTCAACCCTGAAAGTCAAACCTAGGTCAACTATGGTCAAACAAGGTCATGTCCTAACCCAGCAAGTCTTACTAGGCCTAACCAAGACTATCCTAGCAAGCACACATCAATACAAGGCTATACAAGCCAACATACACCCAACTCTATATAGCATGCAATTATTCAATACTCAAATAGGCAAGAATTCACATTGGATATACACTAGGTAATCTATTACTTTAAGCTATATATGTCTACACATATATACACATGCATATATTGGTATTCAACATTAGGTCTATAATCATGGCATTTCAAATGGTTATATAAACTTATATATTACAACATAATATGCTAACATATATATAATATACATACATAGCTAAGTTAACTATATTCATAAATACTTATTTAAGAGGCTATGTGTGTGTATGTGAACATGGCAAAGGGGCAAGTGAGGGTTAAATGGGCATGCATAGTGTATACATATTAAAGAGTGTCAAAGTGTAAGTGAACAATGTGTCAAGTGTGATAGTGTCAACATAATGTAAGGAGGTACATGAGGTAATATAGGATTTGTGTTAACAAAGAACATTACATCTCATTAACTTGTATATTGCATACATTATATCTATTATTACATTACATTCATGCTTGCATTCATTCATCATTCATTTATTCTCTTGCACCACTATATGCACCATACATTACATACTATGGAACCTACATATTCATTACAAGCCATACTTTTACATGCTTACATTAGATTGGATACTTACACCTCATACATCATTTATTTAAACATTTACTTATGCTTGTATTCTCTATTTAATTACATAATGTATATACATTAACATGGGTTAAAATCAAATAGAACATTATATTACACACAAGGGTGCACAAAATGCATATGCCAAATAGTAACTCCAACTAATAATCAATACTGTACCATCTCAGCATGAATTAAAATTTAGGATTAAAGTATGTTATAGATCTATGTGTTAGCTTTCCGAAACTTTAAACGGATCGCGTTTTCGTTTCCGAAAACTCCCGGAATCGCGAAAATATCGAGAACGCATTTATCTTTCGTACAGCTGACACTCAAATAATTCTCCAGAAAGTTACAGAAAGAATTAGGCCTATTAATACATGTTTTTGGAAAGCTAACTTCAATACGCTTCTTTTAAAAAAACAGAAGATTAAACCGAGCTTTGAGCTAGAAGTTATGATATTTCTAAGTTAGGGCTGAAATTAAAAATGTGGATAAAAATCATGACGGATTTGGGTAGTTTGAGACAAAAGAACACAAGTATATAACATAATATATCAAGAACTCACTCTCTACACTAATATATATATATATATATATATATATATATATATATATATGAGACACTATAGAACACATCTCCAATACAAAAATATGAGATTAAACATGTAATAATTCATTCATACGTAACAACAACACATAGTGTGTCCAAATTTGGGATTTTCCCACATGGACACAACCACAACACAAAGGACACTCCTATGACCTCCAAATGGACACGAAATGGACACAAATGGAGATACAACCATGGTGGTCATTCCTATGGGTTCAAAATAGACCTATATGCATGAGAAAATAAAAAGAAGAAGGGATTTATACCTCTCGGTAGATCGAATCGAAGAAAAGCCTTCCCGGAGCGACACCGACACGTAGAGATTCCAAAAGGACACGAACGAGCTCCGAATCCTCCCAAACTTGGGTAGCTTCCTCCTTGGCTAGAATGGAGCAGGAAAGAAGAAGATTTGGTGGCTAAATGGAAGGATTTGGTAGAGAAATGGAAGGATTTGGTGGAGAAATTGCTAGGAATTGCTCTCTAGAAATTTGGGAAAGAACAAGAGAGAGAGTGTAGATGAGAATAATGAAATGAACTTGAGCCTATCCTCTTCCAAAGTGGCTGGCCATATGGGGCTATTTGTCCTATTATGGTAAGGTCCAAAATGCCCCCACTAACCTATTCTATTAGTATTAGGAAAGGGCTAATTGGTTGGGGCTAAATTAGTCATTCTAAAGTCTCTAATCACACTAACCTTATCCATAATAATTAGTCTAACCTCTAACTAAAATATTTCTATCATGTGGACTAAAATTAATATCATGTGGGCTATGCCTAACTAGTGTGTGGGTTCCACTATTGGGCGAGGCGAATCAAATCACACGACTTACGATCTCGATAGAAATGTTCGGCTAGGCGAATCGAATCGCACGACTTGCGATTTCGATAGAAATGTTAGGCGAGGCTAATTATAATCGGATCGCGCGATGTGCGACTTCGGTGAAGAGTTGGTTGATGTGAGTAATCGTGCCTAAGAAATAGTTGGTTACGTTACGGCGAAACTCATTTGAGTACGACTGAGAAACACGCAAAACTTAGAGGGCGAGATCGTATGACTTGAGGGTTCGATATTGGATAATCGGTAACTCAGTTACGCGATCAAAAGTATAGCGGGATGCGGCAAATCGAAAAACGAGTTGATGCGTATGGAGAAGTTCGTAACGAACTTGGACGTATGCAATGCAAGTTGTCGACGTTGAAACGGATTCAAAGTTGACCCTTACGCTATCTAAATTAATACGACGTATCGAGATCGATACATAAGAAAACGTAAGCACGATATGGGAATACAAAATGGAGTGCGCCTTGCGCTATCAAAGTCTTATAAATAACAATACGAGAAGGAACGAACTGGTTAATCGTGAACTTTGTGATTGATCAGGACGAGACTATAAGTCATCAACGATTACTCGATGCGTATAGCATCTTGTGTGTCGACCCGCAAAACTCGATACGAGTAGATGTTTCATAAATTATGAAATCATCAACGGTAGTGCGTGACTTGACTCGGAGGATAGTTGCGCATCAGTTGCGCCGATAGAAACAGTTTTGTCCAAAATTGGGTAGTCGCATAGAATCGTCGGAACGTGATTTGGCTCCAAAATAAGATATAGCATGGTTCGTAGTAAACTGTCCTTCGTTAATGATCCACAATTATCGAGCGTAGCTTCGGGGCAGCTGACCCTAGAAGACTTGACCGCCAAATCAAATTGGATGCTGCAGACCGTAAGATGACCCATGCTATATCGCATATGAGATTGTACCGATAACAAATATAACACGGTGCATGTTGACGATAAGTCTAGGCGATCGAAAATTGTTGGAACAACTTTCGATTGAGAATATATAGTTAGATCTTTGAGTATTTGTCGGATGAATGCTTGAATGGTTATGTTGGTCGACGATCGAACTTAAAATTCACCAACGAACTTGGTGATTCGGATAAGCAAGTGCGAGAATCGTGATATGCACGAGAGAGAACGATAAGGAAATGACTTATAAGTCATGTCATTAGATACAGATTCACCTTGTAATTGAGCTTGCGTGAATCAAAACTTACATTCGATGTTGCGAGACGGATAAGTCGAGTATTTGGCTTTTAAATTTCCTACTCGATAGGAATCGAACGTAAGGCGTATCGTAAAGACCTTTGTGTCAAGACAATCGTTATCTTGAGCACCGTCGCCTTGTATTAGACTTTGTGTCGGATAGATTGTGTACTTCGTGCAATGTCAATTTAAAGTTGCTAGGAAGGATTTGAGCACGGTGTCTAGGTAAGTCACCTAGCAGACTTAGTCCTAAATGTTGATGCTTTTGCAAGTCAACAAAAGAGAATCATGTCGAGATAAGATACAAAGTGAAACATCAGAAATCGTTGGATAGTAACGCCGAACGCAAGGCGTTGCGGAGACTCGTTGTGATCGATGCACGACGGCTTGACGCGACGCGTAGAATTGATAGTCCCGATGAAACATACAAAGTGAGAAATACGATTTTTGAATTGCATCGCGTGCCTTAACTTTTGTTGGAGGATCGCGTATGTATCAATATGCATATGCAATAGAATTACGAGAACTTATGCTAGAGCCCAAGTCCGATCGAGAGTACGAGATGGCAAGTAATTGAGAATAAGAAGTTACATGTTTGCATTGTTCCGATATCCTACAACTGAGCTTGGTTGAAATGCATATATTGGTGGGACGCCTAAAATATGTGTATGATTCCAAACTAAGTTGTATGATCCAAACGATAGTGAGACGAGATCATGGAACGATCTAGTGAAATCTTTGGAAATTTAGTATTAGTTTCGCTTCGAGGACGAACCTTATTTTGAGTGGTATATTATGTAATGCCCCGCTCCGCATGGTACATTATGCTGAGTCATTGACTCGAAGAGTTACGTTAACCAGATTATGTATCGGTTTAAATCGATACAAAGTGTTAAATTGTCCCGAACAATGCATCGAACTAAGTCGATGCGAAGAGTTGCCTTGTCCCAAAGAATGCATCGAATGAATCGATGCGAAGCGCCGCGTTGCCCAGAAGGATGAGTGCGTTGAATCGGCTCGAAGATTCTAAGAAATCGAATCGACCAAGGTGCAAGTCTGAATCGATGCAAGTATTGATTTTAGTTGTTTTCGTGTGCAGGTTATACGTTGATGCGAAAATATTAGAGGTCGATCTTTTGCCATATTTAGTAAGGGGTCCGCGAAATCAAATCGTCGCCTTGCGACAGGCTGAGACTTGGGACCGCTAAGGCAAATCGGACGTATGATTCAATGAAGTACGAAGTACTCGAATGGCTAAGTCAGGAGAGTGGCCGTGCAACAAAGTTATGAAATCGAGCCGCATCGGCTCGACGAAATGACAAAGGCGGATCGACTCAAGGTGGGGGGACATTGACTCTCTTTTCTACTCCGTCATGCTTAAGTAAAATACATATCATTATATGCTGAGTTAACCTATCAACGCCATAGGCGTGGCTCGATAGAGAGATAAACATAGTACGTGTCGAACACTAGATAAAACAATTGAAATGAATCGTACGATAGACGTACGAGTCGCTATGGAACATTAAATATCGCAAAGGCGAGCGCCTCGGTGCGCAAGCCATAAGAACATGGGATAACTGTATCGACGAGTACCCCAGTGTATAAGTTATTTCGTTTTCCCCGTGCACGAGTTAGCATGCTAGAACTTTGAAAGACTATATCGGTACGAGTGCCTCAGAGCACGAGTGATAGAACATTGAATACCTTATCGAGGCATGCCTCAGTTACACGAGTCAGAAGGATGGAACATAAATACAACGCGTTGAATACTAAAGTGTAGAATATAGGAAACACGGCTTCGAGGCGTGCATTGAATGTGATAATTCACTTGCTGCGATTATTTCGGTGGCCTCTGATGTTTGGTTAGCAACCGCACAGAGTTAACATCGTCTTATGTTTCGATTCGATAAATATAAGTCCATTCTAGCCCGGAAAGCTAGTAACCTTCATATAGTTAAGGGCGATGGGTTGAAAGTGCAAGGTATATATCATGCACATATAGACTCTGAATAGAGGGAACTATAACATGACAGGAAATCTGATAGGTGTATTTGTCTTCCGTCAGTACAAGGGCGAGTGCGTCGATATTGGTAAGTCACGCCACGAAACGAATACGAGATTGCTTGCTTGTTACTTATACGAATTGAATAACATGCTTGCCATGATAACATGCTTTACAGTCTTCGAATATGCCATGAACTCATCCTAAGGAGAACATAGAAAAAGAACTAAATTGTATGCTTGCATGAATCAAAACAATACTAAATGTCGGTTTGTTAAGTGGGTTTTTGATCAGACAGCAAGATCGAAAGTACTAATCCCCCACTAGTTTGCTAGCAGGTTCAGGGATTGGTCTGCTCGCGGCGGAGCTTCGCTTGAACGCGTTGAGGCTTGGAATGTCGAAGCGTATTGAAGCATGCGATCGCACTGACGCTCGGATATACAACAGGATTGATGCGGCCGAGATATAGAAGGCATGATGTATGGAACGGTGAAATCCTTTGTGGAAAAGAGAGAACATGAGTGTTGTAGCCAATCTGGCAAATTTCGTTGGGCTATCGAAAGCCTTTGTAATCGTATTTCGAATATCAATAAAGAGAATTGTTTCGTATACTCTGTATTCCTTTCGTTGTTAATGTTCAACTCAAAGATAACTATTTGAGAACTTGTCATCTTTGTCACGACCCGCACCCACCGTGAGGGTACGAGTACGTAACAACGCCCAGCCTACGCCGCAGTGTCGGCGGTAGAACGCTGTTCTAGGTCATGAACTATAACTAGCATAATATGAATACTCTCCATAAGGAGGCCAACACAGAGGTACAACTCAATCACAATCTAAGGTAGAATGATAAAGATAGATAAACATGAAATCCAAAAGAGATACATGAGATAGAAGTCTAAGTGTCTAAGATACATAATCCCAGAAATACATCTCAAAACTCAAATACAGTAATCCACAAGTAAATACAACTCCAGACAAAATGAAATAACTATCTAAACGACCTCTACTGTGTCTCCTCTAGGCCAGTAGACAATCCCAGGCTATCTGTAAAATTTATCAACAGGTCTAGTCAGGACAGTAGCGAGCACAATATATTTCATGCAGATCATAACAGGTTAGAAAATATAAACATGCAAGAGAGTACGATACATGAAACTGAAAGAAAGTACATGATGTAAACAGAGAGAGAACTGTAATAGAAATATCTACTATAAGTAGAGAGCTACCAGTGACTAGTGATTTAGAGTACAAAGTCGACATGTGAACGGCTGGATTTGCACATGACTATACTAAAGAGGCGCACATGGCTATACTACTTTGGAATTGTTCACATGGCTATTTATACTCCCCCATACCCCCAATCAATACACAAGGATCCAAACAAGTTACGTTACGTACATAGTTTTCACATGAAGCCTATAAATGGGTGCACATGAAGTATACATGAGAGCTCATACATGAGTGCACATGAAGTGCACATGAAGTTCACATGGGGGGCCCAAAAATGGGTGCACATGAAATTCACATGAAGGCTCATAAATGAGTGCACATGCAATATAGGTTATACATAAGATACATGGGAAACATGACCGATTCATGAGAGCACATGAGAGTATACGAGCATGCATGAACGAGCATGAAGCACATGAAAAACATGAATAACATGAGAGCGAGGAATACATGATGTACACGAAACACATGACATAATATATCCGATGCTTCCGAGGGGGATAACATCTCAATGTAGGGATCCATATAGTACCAATCCGTGATAATATCATGACAGCATCAAATAAGGTAAACTAGAGCAGGAATATAATTCTAAACAAGTTATGAAATGATCAGAAAATGTACTTGTAGAAGCATAGAATTTCACAACTAGAAAGCCCATGCGCCAGACACTACATGCGCCAGAACTCGGACAAGAACACTTCACAGCAAAGTTAATAAGTATAGACATTTGAAGAAGGACTTTTTATTTATATACAAAAGTCTATTACATGTCTAGAAAAGGTTGTACAAAGGAGAATTTTTACAAAGGAAAGTTCCTAAGTCTACAGCCAGCGGCCACCATGCGCCTCCAGAAAGGCGCAGCAGCCACCATGCGCCGCCAGTTAGGCGCAGCAGTCACCATGTGCCACCTGATAAGCGCAGCAGATACCATACGCCTCCATCCAGGCGCATCCCACCATCTCTTCAGCAGCTCAGTTATGTGCATCCTTTCAGCAGCCCAGTTATGTGCCACTCTTCCAGCCAGGCTCACCTGATAAGTGCTTTGACTAAACAAAGCATTTAACCCTATGGCTGGAAACAAGAAAGAGAAGAGCACCGCAAATCTGTGGCCAGGGGAGGCTTCGAAAGAGCCTCCAAAGGCCAAGGAAGACCGTAATCGAAATACGGCTAAAGGAGCAGCTTTCAACACAACCAGAGTGGGCGACACCCACTTTGAAGGAAGAGAGAGCCTAGCACCGCCATTCCGATCTACGGCTCTTCAGGAACAACGGAGACGAGGCCCGAGCATCCCCATCTTTGGATGCAACAGGCACCTTCCGCCCGCCTCGGAAGCCCTCGACTCCGTCTTTTGGATGTAACAGTCACCTTCAAGTGCATCAACAATGACATGGCGTCTCATCTTCACCCTCGGGAGCACTTCGTCAACAGAATGCACCCGAGAACCCGAGTTTATGTTGGAAAGACGTGAGAGAACGAGAGGCCAACCTTCACTCCATGCCACTATTTATAGGCCGGGCAGATCAAACCCATGCGCCAAGTGGATGGCTCTCCGAATTCCGTGCAATGAACTCACATTTAATGGATGAACCGGATGCCTCGACTTCAACCAAACGGCTATTAAAAGCACTCGAGAAGCGAAACAGCCGCATCATTAAAGACGTGTCAGATGCGCCAGCTAGACAGCACATCACACCCCTTCAAACACCAAGTGCCTCCCACAGATGCGCCCTGTACCGAGCGCATCACAGAGGATGCGCCCCCATATGTCCCCATACCCTTAGTGGAACATCAACCAACACGCCCACTCAGCTGTCCATCGAATGTCACCAACATTAAATGCTGAACTGACAGAGTTGGCAGCATGACTCCCCAAGCCTGAACGGTTGACAGCTTTTACAGAAAATGAAGCATCCATAATGTCAGCAACATCATGACTTTACTTCGACGGCTACAGCCACGGGGCCACTCAACCGCCCGCATGCGCCTTCGCAGCCATGCACCCAAACCTGCATGCGCCTCAAAAGCCATGCACCTCAGACCCTCCACTGATTCCTAAAGACAGAAGAAGAGTCTCCAGTTGAAGCTTTGCATGCGCCTCAAAAGCCATGTGCCCCAGACTGATCTCTGATCCCGAAAGACAGAAGGAAAGTCGCTCGCATGCGCCTCAAAAGCTATGCGCCCAGAACGGCTCGTGACTCCTAAAGGTCACGAGCCAAAATCTCATCATGCGCCCAATCCAAGGCACATCCCACCAAATCATCCCTCCATCAGATCCGAGATCTCCGAGCCATGAGTCGACGACACGTGTCCTTTGACTCAACTCATCCAAGATTTCAGCAATAGAAAGATCTTCTCTTCTGCTACGTGCCGGCTCACAACAGCAGTGTGAAGAATTCAACCCCTCAAGTAGGGCGCATCATCCATGCGCCTCCATCAGCAATCTCCATGTGGCATCCCCACGTACCGGCGCATCCTACATATGAGCGCATGAGCAGCCAACCTGCCCAGCTATAAATAGAGGGATCATTTCCTTCTTACCGACAGACAGCTACACACAGACGGATACGAGCAAAGATACCACCCGAGAGGCAGATACAGACATTCAACGTCTTTCTCCTCTCAGCAAGCTCCAGCACCCAGAGCAATCTATACCTTCAGAGAACCGATAACCGTCGTCAGCCCGTCAACGGAGTCAACGCATTACCACTCGCTCCATTGGCACTAGGAACCCAGTTTAAACAAAAGTGTACTCCTCGGACTACATCTAAGTCCTATATTGTAACACTGTTCTGTTTGTATTAAACTTTTCAATCAAACAATTTTAATGGCAAACAAGCTGGCGACTCTGCTGGGGACCTCTTTCTCTTCCTCCGAAAAAGTCGTGTCACAGGCCGACGACGTGAAGGTAGGCTCCTCCCACAAGATGCTGGTCGTGCGCCTCAATCAACAGGCGTACGAGGAGTTTATTTCTGAAGGAAGTGCGAGTCCTTCGAAGCGGCTGCCGAAGCCGAAGAAGACCCGCCGTGTCTGGGTGCGCAAGGTCGACGCCTCGGGCACCACCACTGAAGGGAATGCGCCAATCCAGCCCTCCCTTCCTGCTGACGTTCTCAGCAACCAAGGTGCGCCCGCTGATGCAGCACATCTCTCGGGGAAGCGTACAGTTGACCACGTTCCCCAGCCATCTCCCTCTCAGGCGAGGAAGATGCGTCGACGGAGCAGGAGCGCAGCCAATGCCCCGCGCATCACCTCTGATGCGCCACAAAAAGTCTCTGTCTTTGACAGACTCACTCGCTGTAATGGCGAAGAGAATTTGGATGCTGAGTACTATGCGCCCCAGCGGGCTAGTACAAAGAAATCCAAGGCGGCACGGGCCATGCGCCGTAAACGTGCTATACCAGCAGCAGGTCAGAGGCACGCGTTCACAATTACGCACGCTGCCGATGGCAAGCTGTACAAGGTCGAATCAGGTGCCTCTGCACCAAAAATGACTCGACCTTCAAAGTCCTCATCTCACTTGGGCGCATCTACTGCGTGCACAACCAAGTCGAGTGAGGCAAATTCAGTGGACTTGAACTCCCGCGCCTCCTCTGGTTGTACGTTTGAGGTCCGTTCAAGTCACTTCAAATGTTGTGGTTCCCCCACTACTGATCGTGATGCCTGCTTGGTATTAGATCAAGGGGCGCAGCACCCACCTGTCCACCTCGACGTTTGGCCTTGCCATACGCCTGAAGAGGGTGTGAAGGTAGCACTCTCCTCCAACGACCTGCGTAACGTGATCACTCACAAACGCCAGTCTGGAGAGTCGACCAACAGGCACGATGCGCCTCTCACAGGGCATACTTGTGCGGTGGTCACCATCAACTGCTGTTGCAAGGCAGCAGTACAACCAAGGCAGTCAGTCTTCCAGCGACTGCAATCATCGACACCCCTCCGACATCGCCTCGGGATGAAGGTGTCAACAGAAGAAGAGCCAAGGGTTGCTTCATGCAACGTGACCTCCAACTCCTCGTCAGTCCGGAAGACGACTGGCAATTCTTCGTCTTCATCCAAAAGCCAGCCAAGGAAAACCAAGGCAGCTGTCTCGACCTCTGGAGTGTTCGAAGACACTCGGTCGAGGAAGAAGTTCTTAGAGGAAACTGGGGGTAGTCAGACCCTTGTTAAGCCTCCTTCCGAAGACGAAGATGTCCAAAGCACAGCTGCGGCGGATCTTCGTCCTCAAGGCGAAGTCAGCCTCCCAGAAGCCCCTCAAAACGAGGATGTCCCCCATGACACAGCTGGGGGTAGAGACGAAGAGGCCCTTTAAGACGGAGCTGAGGGCAATCAGGCCCCTGCAGATGCGCACGTCGAGAATGACCTCCAGAATGTGGCTGGAGGTGGCCAAGGTGGAACACCAGGAGAGGTGACTCCCCCACATGAAAGTGAGGCCGAAAGTGAAGCCTCAACCAATCCATCCACTCCCGGTCGTGTCAGGACATTATACGTGACTGGAGGTGATTCCGAGTCTGATGCGCCGCCGTAAGACATTGTCCAGCGCATAGACTCATTAGAGGGAGGACTCAAAACTCTTTCTGTCTCTATGCAAGCACTGACTCAAGCAGTATTTGATATACGGTCGGCCTTGACCAGAACACCTTCAACCGGTCCCGACCCAGGAGCCAATGGGGAGTCGAGTGTACCCCTTCAACGGGCACCCTCAGATACAGAAGCACCCCGGACGTCGGAGCCCTCAAACGCTCCACTCCAGATAGTGCCACCTTTCCTGACTCCTAGCTCCACGGAGGATGTGGTCGAAATGATCAAGGACTTGCGGGAGCGCTTCGAGTCCAAAAACAGGCAAGAGGAGCACCAGAAGATGGACATTCCCCAGCCTTATCCCCTCGAGTGGAACAAAGTGGTTTATCCTCCAAAATATAAACCACAAACACTCACGCCGTACGACGGGAAGGACTCTCCGCGTCGGTACCTGACATATTTCCAGTCACAGACGGGGCATCTTCCAAAGGAGGACGCGCTCCTCACCAGCATCTTTGTTGGGGCTCTAAAAGGGGTGGCGTATGACTGGTACTGCAGCCTCCCCGACAATTCTATATCGTCCTTCGACGACTTGACGCGCCTCTTCCTCGATCGCTTCTATGACGACGGGAAGGACATGACGATGGCATCTCTCATAGAGATACGCCAGAAGGAGAAAGAAACGGTTCGGGTGTTCATCGAACGCTTCCGACAGGCCTGCTTCAGGCTACCTCCAGGCATGCCAGAGCATGCGCTCCTCTCCTCTTACAGCATGAACATGCTGCCTGCATTGAAGCTCTGGCTCAACTCTACTCCTCCTCCCGATTGGAGCTCCCTCATCATCGAAGCTAAAGCCGCAGAAAAGAAGACGGCCAATGCACGTCTCCTGGGTGTCAGCTTCCCCGCCTTTGATGATAAGGGGAAAAGGTCTGCAGCCAACAACTCCGGACGAGAAGCAAAGGGAAAACAGGCATTGACAGTTAACGCCTCGAAAGGCGCATCTGCGCCTACTCAGAAGCCTCCACTGGCGCCGAGACCCAAGGAGGTGTATTCATTCAATGACGAAGACACCCTGCAACTCTTTAAAATACTGAAGTAGGGTAACAAGATCAAGCTCCCGGACCCAAAACGGCCCGATGAAGTCGGGAAAGTGGACAACCCGAGGTACTGTCACTACCATCGGTTTGTCGGACACCCGACCAAGGACTGCTACGTCCTCAAGAATTACATCCAGCGCATGAACAATGCCGATGTAATCTTCGTCGACTATGAAGAGAAGACGGTGTCAGCCAATGTGGTGTCGCTTCAGTTCGGCACCTTGCCGCCGACCACCACACAAGATGGCGTCGTCCCCATCCCCAAGGCGACAATGGAGGTGGTAAACTTGCCACCTACCCGTGACAATGCGAGTGGACTCGTCCCACTCACCACACCTCGAGGAGAGGTCCTCTGGGTTCACCCCGACCTCGTCTCCGAGGTGACTCAACCCGAGATACGTTCTACCTCCAAATCAAAAGGCAGGAAGATCAAGTCTTGCCGCACGGTCTCTTCTTCAACGGAAGAGGCACTTCTAGTGCAGACGCGTGCACAACAGAACGCTCAGCCTGGCGAAGCTGCCGCCGAGGCGGTGCCTCCTGGCACCATCCCTGAGGAGGGCCCGTCCAAACCCTCAGCAGCCAATAAGCAGAAGCAGGTGGAGGCTCGTTTCGACAGACCTCTACGAAAGGAGAATGCCTCGGGGCTAGCCAAGCCCCACAACTTTGACATACTGGCACAACTGGCCAGTACTCCTGCGCGCCTGTCTTTGTTTGAGCTCCTGCGTCTTTCCAAAGACTCCCGAGAAGCTCTCTGCGAAGCTCTGAAGGACGCTGAATCCTTTCTCAGTCAGGTCAAGCAGCCTGAAGACCTCCCAACCACTTGTGCGTACTGTCATTGTGCGGATGAAGTTATCCCAAACATAACTTTCACCCAATAAGACATGCTGCTCAAGCACCACCGACATAACCGACCGCTGTATTACACAGGGTACATCGGCTCAGTCAAGGTGAGCCGGATTCAGATCGATCCGGGGTCTTCCTTCAGCATCATCCCGAAGGCGCTGCTATAGAAACTGGGCATCCCAATGTACCGGCTGGCGCCCTCCAACACAACCATCAGTGGCTTCAACGCTAGCAAAAGTGAGCTACTGGGCAAGATCCGACTGAAATGTCACATCGGCAACCTCAAAATTGAGGTGACCTGTTATGTGGTGGATGCCGAGGTCAACTACAACATCCTGCTCGGCCGACCATGGCTACATGAGTACATGGTGGTCTTCCACGCTCCACCAATGCATGAAATATGTATCCACCAACGGCGTCATCCGGACGGAGTTCGCAGACATCGATCCTTTCAAAGGGATTGAAGCCTACTTCACCGATTCCGACTTGTACAAGCCACTTGACGAGGAGGAAGCCAACGATGCTGATGATGAGGCAGAGACGACAACAGAGCCGGACACGGAACCTGAGGTGACTCCAGACGCCTCTTTGAAGATCCGACTGAAGGGCAAACCACCCCAGAATGTGCCTCCAATGAGCATCAAGCTATCAGGGAAAGCACCGACTCCTGAGGCTCCCCTGAAAATACGCCTCAAGGGAAAGCCGTCTCAAACACCGGCTCCCCTGGTAGAAAAATTACAGGGGAAAGCACCACTCACAGGAGGCACAGTTGAGGAACCTCTGAAGGTGCGTCTCAAGGGCAAGCCCCCGCAGTCATCCAAGACGTCAGAGAGGGCTCATATAACCCTCTCGGACCCTAAGATCAAAGCTGTGGTGGACTCTCCTGATCCAGCCCCAGTGCTCACAGACGAGGAGCTTGGCGAATATATCTCTGCTGATGTAGATGCACCCTCCTTAGACAATGTAATCCCACGGGATAAAATCTCGTACTTCATCAATAATAGAGTGTCTTTTAATTATTCTTGTCTTTCACATTGGAATGCCATGTATACATTAGATAACGCTCTTCGGTCGTTGCAAACACAAATAACGACCGTCCATAATGTAAATCAAGTAGTCCCGTCTCAAGGAGTCTGTTTCATAGCCCCTCCACGAAGCCGAGACGAAGGATCCATCATTCTGGGCAAAGTCGAGCGTCATCAAGACCTCCCGCCACTCGAGCCAGAACCCGATACCGGCAGAGTACAAGTCTATCGGTACACGGATACGGCAAAGCACATCATCCAAAAGATGGGCTACGACCTGAAAAGCAACAAAGGCCTAAACTACGGCAAGGGTCGACATCTACCTTTTCGGCTTCCAACACCCAAAGGAAAGCCGCAGGACTACTACAACAAAACTCGACGGGGGGTAGGCTATGTCACGCCGCCATCAACTCCGGAGAGTTCAGACGAAGAACGCGTAGAACATTCCCACTCATCCGAAGCATCAACTTGGGATTTCGATACCAGTATCGGATCAGTCTTCAGGAAGGTGCTGTCAGCTAACATGACGTCAGCACAACCACAAAAAGGTGAAGGCGAAGACCAAGCGTCGGAACCCTTCGAGGAAGAACCCTGGGCTCAACGCCTAGGAGAACAATGGGAGTCTCGTTTTGAGTTACGTGAACCTCCCACCGAAGATGAAGTCGAGCAGATCGACCTTGGGGACGGATCTTCTTCCAAACCCATCTTTATCAGCAAAAGCCTACAAGGAGAAGACCGAGAGTCTCTAATCCAGCTAGCTAAAGAGTATATCGACGTCGTTGCTTGGAGCTACGAAGATATGCCGGGACTCGATCCACAGATCGTAATGCATAGGTTGAACATCTTACCTGATGCCAAACCTATCAAACAACAACAGCGACGTTTCCGTCCGAACATCATGAATGCCATCGATCAGGAGGTGGACAAACTCCTGACCAACGGCTTTATCCGTGAGGAACAGCACCCAGATTGGGTAGCCAACGTCGTACCTGTCACCAAGAAGAATGGGAAGATACGAGTCTGTATCGACTTTAGGGACCTCAACTCTGCTTGCCCGAAGGACGAATTCCCGCTTCCAATCACCGATGTGATAATCGACAACACATGTGGCTTTGAACGCATGTCCTTCATGGACGAGTATTCAAGCTACAATCAAATCAAGATGTTCCCCGATGACGCAAAACACACGTCATTCAGGACTCCGAAAGGTGTTTTCTGCTACATAGTGATGCCTTTCGACTTGAAGAACGCCGGTACAACATACCAACGAGCTATGAGCACCATCTTCCGTCAACATCTTTGCAAGACAGTCGAATGTTATATTGACGACATTGCAGTCAAGAGCCACCACAAAGGAGATCACCTACAGGATCTGAAGACAGTCTTCGATCTCATGCGGGCACATCAACTCAAAATGAACCCCGCTAAATCCTTCCTGGGGGTTTCTAGCGGCAAATTCTTGGGCTTTGTCATTACGGCGAAAGGCATTCATGTTGATCCCGAGAAGACCAAAGCTATCCTCAACATGGACCCTCCGAAGAATCTTCGAGAACTTCGGGGCTTACAGGGACGTCTGGCATACATCCGGAGGTTCATAGCAAACCTCTCCGGTAAATGTCAACCCTTTACTCAGCTCATGAAGAAGGGAGTCTCTTATGTCTGGACAGAGGAGTGCCAAAAGGCTTTCGACGACATCAAAGCCTACTTGACGAGCCCACCAGTCCTGGTGGCACCTGTCGCCGGCAAACTATTTCTCCTCTACGTCCGTGCCATGGACCATTCCCTTGGCGCTCTGCTGGCTCAGAACAGCGATACAGGCTATGAGCAAGCAATCTACTACCTCAGTCGAACGCTCATCGGGGCCGAACACCGGTACAACCCCGTTGATCAAAAGGAGTGCTTAGCTTTGGTGTTTGCCATCCAGAAGACTCGTCATTATGTCTCGGGCCAGACGATTCATGTCATTTCCCGAGTCAATCCGCTCAGAGTCCTCATGACGAAGCCAGGTTCATTGAACTCCCGGCTAGCCACATGGGCGATCTTGCTAACACCGTACAATATGGTGTTTGTCCCGTAAAAAGCTGTTAAAGGTCAAGCCTTGGCTGCCTTTTTGGCTGCACACCCCATCCCAGAATCCTCAAAACTCTATGAAGACATCCCGGATGAGGTCCAAGAATCCAACGTCACCGAAGGAAGCTCCATTTGGCGGATGTTTTTCGATGGCGCTTCAAGAACAGGCCCCAAAGGCCAAATCATCGTAGGAGTGGGGGTAGTCTTGGTCTCCCCCGATCAGTTGGTCATCCAGCGTACTTACTCCCTTTCGAAGCCATGCTCCAACAATGTTGTCGAGTACAACGCACTCATCATGGGACTTCAGCTCGCACAACAGAGGGGGGTGGACCATCTGGAAGCCTACGGTGACTCAAAACTCGTCGTGAACCAGATTCGGGGGCAGTACGAGGTTCGCCATGAAGATCTGATCCCTTACCATGAAGTTGTATTGAACATCATTTCAATCTTTACCGGGTTCTTCATCGAATACGTACCTCGTCTACAAAACTTGGAGGCTGACGCTCTGGCTGGCCTCGCATCCTCATTGGCAGCGCCCTTTGGGACCCAACACTATGTCACGATAATTGGTCGAGACTTGGTTTGTCCTAGAAACAACCTATGCTTGCGAGTAACTCACGCCATGTCGACGAACACTGGTATTAATGTCCGAGACTGGAGGTTCCCGTTTATCAACTTCGCCGTCCACGGAATCCTTCCAGAGGACCCGAAGGAAGCTGTCTCAGTCAGGAGACTCTCTCTTCGATTCTACTACGTTACAGCTACCAAAATGTTGTACCAACGCTCCTTCGATGGGCTCCTCCTTCGATGCCTGTCCAACGAAGAAGCAGCCGAAGCTCTTCGAGAAGCTCATGACGGAACTTGCGGAGCTCATCAGCCCGGTCCTAAGTTGCAGGATCGACTGCGACGTATGGGCTACTACTGGCCAACCATGGTCGCCGACGCTGTTGAATATGCTAAGAAGTGTCATGCATGCCAACTTCATGCAGACTTCATACATACACCGTCTGAACCACTACATCCTACAGTCGCCTCCTGGCCCTTTGAAGCCTGGGGCATGGACATTGTGGGACCAATTACCCCTCCTTCATCAAGAGGACACCGCTTCATCCTGGCCATCACCGATTACTTCTCCAAATGGGCAGAAGCAGTCCCACTGGCGGAAGTAAAGAGCTCCAGGGTGGTCAGCTTTATCAAACACCATGTCATTTAACGTTTCGGAGTACCCCGGCGGATCATTCATAACAATGGTCCTCAGTTTATCAGCCATATTTTTAGCAGGTTCTGTGACAAGAATCGCATTCAAAATGTGGCATCCACCGCCTACAATCCGGCAGCAAACGGGTTTGCAGAGGCATTCAACAAAACTATTGTCAGGCTACTCAAAAAGGTTGTGGCATCTAACAAATGCGACTGGAACGAAAAGCTTGGCGAATGCCTTTGGGCCTACCGCACAACGGTACGGACCCCAACAGGCAACACACCATTCTTCCTGGTCTACAAAAGCGAAGCGGTACTGCCTCTCGAGATCCAGATACCCTCACTCCGCGTAGCAATAACAAACAAACTCACAGAAGAAGACAATCAACGTCGTCGTCTGCGGGAACTGGAGGAACTCGATGAGAAGCGTCTCCTGGCTCAACAACGCATCGAACTCTACCAAGCCCGTATATCACAGGCTTTCAATAAGAAGGTCAAACAAAGGACTTTCCAAGTTGGCGACCTGGTTCTAGCAGTCAGAAGGCCAATGGTGTTAACTCACAAGACACCAGGAAAGTTCGAGCCCAAGTGGGAAGGACCTTTCATCATAGAGACGGTATACTCAAACGGTGCTTACCGCCTCGCCAAACCCAATGGAGACTTGTTCATGACGCCCATCAATGGCAAGTTCCTAAAGAAGTACTATTCTTGACATCCTTCAGACATGTACTTCCCTAAAAGGGATCTGTGGGCCCAATCATCGGGACTCACACATAATCTCCTTCCACAAACTCATACGCTTCTGGAACCCAGCTGTTCCGTGGCATCCTTCAGTAGAAAGACAACCACGTCCACATCATCCCTGAGTTGTTCCTCTACACCCTACAAAGTGGAATCTTACACTACGTAAGCCGACGCTACCCTTCATGTTTACCACGTCCTCATTATCTCTGAGTAAACATCTCGTACAAACAACCCCTGCGTTGTCGTACATTGATCGCCGAACTTCCACGTCCACATCACCTCTGAGTTGTTCAGCGTATCCCCTAAGATCATTCCTACCACGTCCATAATACCTCTGGGTAGGAAGATTCTATCATTTTGAACCTAATGATTGCCATGTCCACATCACCTCTGAGCAAACATATTGGTTCTTTTAAACTTATTATCTGTACCTAAAAACCAAGGTACGTAAAAGATAATAGGTCCACATAAATCATCAAGTTCATAATAACAAAAATGAACACATCACAAAAAAGGTTGTGTACTTCTTTATTTTCTAAAAAAAGAGAGAATACAGAACCACATTATCCTCCAGCAAGGGTTGCAAAAGAACATAAAAAAGGGAGAAGCTACAATCCCTGAACCTCTCCAGGATGGGCTGAGAGCTCTCTGACTCGACGTCTTAAGTCGGCTGTACGGGTCTCCACAGTCGCCAGGACTCGACGCTCAGCTTCTTGACGCATCAATTCAACAGCCTCAGCGGAAGTTTCGCTCTCATGCTTCTTATCAAGCTGTTGTCGCTGCTGAGCCAAGACAAGAGTCCGCTGAGTAAAAGTTGCTTCCTCCTTCTTGATTGCTGCGTGTTCAGCCCGGACACGTTCGGCATCTAACTGGAGTCGGGCCCGTTGGTCCTCAAGGCGGCGCATCTGGGTGTTGATCTCTGCGATGTTAGCATCCAACGCAGCTCGCGTTTCCATCGTCTTCTTCATGGACTGAGACAACTGCTCTACCGCAGCCTCAGTCTCAGCCACCTCGTGCTCTCAAATGCCCACAGTGGCCTGGTAGGAAGACTCGATCTCGGCAATCAACTTCTCCTTCTCCACATCTATCAGGACGGAGAGGACATTTCGCTGGATGCGCTGAAGTTCCGCAAGCCGCTCGTCCAGCTCGATCACCGAAGCCTCCAGAATTTTGGCCATATGGTCGTGGCCTTGGTGAACGCGGATCAGCTCGATACAGGGCATTGCCAGAGTTTTTGCCGTCGCAAAGCTCCCGTTGGCATCCATCACCGCAGATACACCCCTCTGCAGCATTTTGTACACCCCCTCGACGAAGAATTTCACATATTCGTCTGCATCCGCCAGTACCTGCGGCGTCATAGCAGGAGTTGGAGGAGCTACTACAGTTAGCGGACCGGAAGAAGATCCGCCAACCTCAACCTGCGAGGCTTGAACCTCGGCAACAATAGGCTCTTCGTCAACAGGGGCTGGACTGCTAGCCTGAGGAGCCGAAGCAACAGAGGAAGCCGGCACAGGCGTCGAGATAGTTCCCCAAGTGGAAGGAGCAACAGAGGGTTCCACACCCTTGCCATTCTCAATCTCGGAGGAACTACCGATGTCAACGGCCACTCCTTCGGCCCCCAACGTTCTATCAACCGCCAGTATCTCCCCTGGCAGAATGGGGAGATCATCACGTATCTCTTGACCCGTCTCAGCGGTCGTGATCGGCAGACGGGTCTCGTCATCAAATCCCTCTACAGGGACAGGATCTGTCAACACCTCCTGATCGGTAGCCACCTCGACCACTGAGGCTGGGGTAGGACTCGGCAATGATACCGCCGATTCCCCCTCATCAAGACAAGGAGAGAAATCAACCCCCTCCTCTGTTCCAACCATACCTGTTGCCCCCGCAACAGGTTCTTGCAATTCTGTTGGACCCGCGGCGTCCAAGACCGACGCTGTGGCCTTCATCTTCTCGGAAGCTGCTGCATCTTCAGCTTCCCTTCTGACATAATCCGGGGATGCTGGAATCTCTACAACAACATTCTCGGGATGCTCCTCCATGGAAGACATCATAGTTGGCGGAATACGCACTTCAGACGAGCCCGCCATCTCCTTTGGCCTGCTTCCACCAGATTTTGGAGTGCGGGGCTTTCTTTTCAGCGGCTCCTACAAAAAAAAAGGAGAAGCATTGATTACATAAGAAGCCGAACTTGGAACCAAGCCTTACGGGACGCCTTACCTCTGCAGATGCTGAGTCCGAGGACACCGTCGGTGACGATGCCTTCTTCTGCTTCTTCGATGCAGGAGAGTCGACCTTTGTATCTGCACGCCTTTTCGTTTGATCGACCGAGGGTTTTGCCTGACCCCCGGTAGATACGGCGGGAGCGCCTCGATAACCCGACTCGGGCGAACGGTACGATCGAGCCTTCGCCAGAGTGTCTGCACCCGCCGCTAAATGGGTGCCTGCAATAAAATTGGTCTCCCTATCATAGCCGGCGGGCGCGGCAGCCATAGCACAGTAAAATTTGGCGGCTGAGTAAAGAATCGGCGGACGCGGATTCTGGACAGGGAGCGTAAAGCGGGCTCCAGTACATCCGGCATTATAGTAATACCAAGCTCGCGCACCATCCAGCAAACTTCCAGCGTACCCCAAGGTGATGCTGGGATTATCCAACATCAATTGAGCGTACCCGAATTGCCTTGCAAAGCGGCTCGGCAAATACGGTTCCAGGTAACACTGGTTCCTGTTCCGATATACCAAATGGGACGGCCGGATACTTTGCAACCAGCGAAATCCCCATGGAGACAGAGTTGTGGCATCTTCACCAGAGTCCATCAGATCTTCATTGGCCTCAAAGTCGGAAAAGACAAGACCAACTTTGGCGATCTCCCATCCCAGAAGATGGGATAAAACTTTCCTGCAAACAGGAACCCCAGTGTGTGACCAGTTCCTCCGGTGGAAACGACGGAGGAATGCATCTCCGGACATGTGGTCTTCCTCCGAACCCGGGCTTATCACATTGGGATGGTGTAAAATTAACCACCCCATCAAATAATGGAACGGCAGTTCGGCACGCGGGAAGTTGTTGTTTTTGCCTCGCTCATGAACGACATCTCCCGCAAATTCTCGTAGACCCCGCAGCAGGTTACACACCATTGCGGGGAGTAAAGCTAAAGGACGGCCGAAGGCCAACTTCACAGCCGGCAGAATTAAGTTCCGAGTTACCCTCTCTACAGAGCCAGACCCACCTGAGAAGACATGGTCCCGGAGCCAAATCATGAGATACGCGACTAATACTGCTTTTGGCGACATCCGATAGGTGAGATGCCAAAAACAGCTATAAGAGCGTTCATCCGACTGCTAGTCCTCGTTCTCCCAGGGATTCTTCTCGCCTAACCTGCTCATTTCGGAAAGCACCTCGTTACGAGAAAGTGCCGGCGGAGTAGAAAAATGGAAAGGATCCTCTTTGTCCTGCCTAAAGATGTAATCTCTCCAAGCAGTCACATGAGGCTGTGTCCTGCCCCTATCCTTCTTCTGCATATAGTAGTGGTGACTCGCTACTTCTTTGAAGACAACCATCATCTCATCAGCGCTGTCCCCCAAGACCTGGAATTCTTTATTGGTCGGGAAGTACTCCTCGTAAGGTTCCGATCCCCAGGGGAGTTTTGATACCTCGTGCATCTCATGAAGCGCGAGCCCCAGCTCCCCCACTGGAGTGAAGAAGGTCCCAGTATGAGTATCAAACATCTCCAAAAGTGCAAGAAACATGTGCCTGTTAATTTCTATACCTGCCTGAGTGGCACGGATCGCGGCGGTCAGCCCAATCTCTTGGAGCTCAGTCTGAAACTACGACAGAATCCAATGTGTCAGTTTATCCCATTTTGAAACATAATGACACCAACCCTCTACCCGAAACTCTCCCTTGGGGTATGATTGTTCCATCAACAACATGCGATGAGCAAAAGTCGAGGCACCCAAGGCAAAAGTATTGACGGGAACATTACTATAAATACTCCCAGGACGAAGAGTCCGCCAGGTGAAAGAGGCACCAGCTCGCGAGGCGGCCAGAGTATCCTTCTGATCAGAAGAAGAATCAATTCTGATGATGCCTGCTACCGCTCCCCCCTGAGATGGAGTAATGTCCCAGGACATTCTCCTCTTGGAAGCAAGACGACAGAAAGCTATCAAAGGCCACTGACGATCGAGCTGCCTGACAGTCATATGCACACCCCTGGCTGTAAAGAACCAGTCTTCTTTGACCTTCAGTACCTTGGCTTCAGTAGAAGAAAGGCGGTCTCCGAACAGGAACTCAGGCTTTAAGAAGGTCACTTTATCGGAAGTAGCAGATTTCAGAACGCCACGTTCCATCATTCGTTTGAGGAACCCGTGATGTTGGTCCCGAATTTGAGCCATTCTTTCGGGATGCTGATCCAGCATAATAGCCGCTTGAGCAGGGTTTATCACCTCTTCATCATTATCTACTTCCATCTGACAGAGCGCGGCGTCCAGGAGCACTTCGTTCAAGAGCGGGATAGTCATCGACACTGACAAAAATGCAAAGATATCGTCAAAAGCGCGTATCGAGCGCATCTGAAAAAGAAGCCTCGGCGCATCATCAGGGTCTAAACCCATGCGCGTCAGCGGTAGAGCCTCGGCGCATCATCAGGGTTTACACCCATGCGCGTCAGCGGTAGGGCCTCGGCGCATCATCAGGGTTTACACCCATGCGCGTCAGCGGTAGGGCCTCGGCGCATCATCAGGGTACAAAACCCATGCGCATCAGCAATTAAAACCTCGGTGCATGATAAAGGCCTAAGCCTATGCACGTCGGCGGAAAAGATATCAATACTCAAAGTCCATATACGTTGGAAAATAAGAACGAGACACTAAAGCTCACCGACTACCGCCGACCGAACTTCGACAGGCAGGCGAGGAATGTCACTCACGACAGCCTCTACAGGCTCCTTCTCTTTCCCCTTTCCTTTGCCGGCACCGCCGCAAGGAGTCTTGGGAGCCATCTCTCAAAAAGGAAGAAATTAGGGTTTTGAAGAAAGAACTCTAAAGGAGACAAAGGCACAGAGCAGAAGAACTCTCTCTCTCTCTCTCCGTCTCTTGCCTATTTATAGGCCGTGGTCGTACGCGTGAACCGATGACGAGTGATCTCAGCCGTCGCCTCGGGTCCTGTGAAGATAACAGCAGATAAAACCAAAAGATCATCATTAATTTTTTCGGTTACCGAGGCATTATCATATGCATTAACTAAGAAGAGCATGCGCCCTGATCGCCATGCTTCTTATTCAAAGTATTCCAAAACTTATTCAAAAGTTTTGAAAACTTTGAAGGGGGTCTTGTAGAAGCATGGAATTTCACAACCAGAAAGCCCATGCGCCAGACACTACATGCGCCAGAACTCGGACAAGAACACTTCACAGCAAAGTCAATAAGTATAGACATTTGAAGAAGGACTTTTTATTTATATACAAAAGTCTATTACATGTCTAGAAAAGGTTGTACAAAGGAGAATTTCTACAAAGGAAAGTTCCTAAGTCTACAGCCAGCAGCCACCATGCGCCTCCAGAAAGGCGCAGCAGCCACCATGCGCCGCTAGTTAGGCGCAGCAGTCACCATGCGCCACCTGATAAGCGCAGCAGATACCATGCGCCTCCATCCAGGCGCATCCCACCATCTCTTCAGCATCTCAGTTATGTGCATCCAGCTCAGTTATGTGCATCCCTTCAGCAGTCCAGTTATGTGCCGCTCTTCCAGCCAGGCTCACCTGATAAGTGCTTTGACTAAACAAAGCATTTAACCCTCTGGCTGGAACCAAGGAACAGAAGAGCACCGTAAATCTGTGGCCAGGGGAGGCTTCGAAAGAGCCCCCAAAGGCCAAGGAAGACCGTAATCGAAATACGGCTAAAGGAGCAGCTTTCAACACAACCAGAGTGGGCGACACCCACTTTGAAGGAAGAGAGAGCCTAGCACCGCCATTCCGATCTACGGCTCTTCCGGAACAACGGAGACGAGGCCCGAGCATCCCCATCTTTGGATGCAACAGGCACCTTCCGCCCGCCTCGGAAGCCCTCGACTCCGTCTTTTGGATGTAACAGTCACCTTCAAGTGCATCAACGACGACATGGCGTCTCATCTTCACCCTCGGGAGCACTTCGTCAACAGAATGCACCCGAGAACCCGAGTTCATGTTGGAAAGACGTGAGAGAACGAGAGGCCAACCTTCACTCCATGCCACTATTTATAGGCCGGGCAGATCAAACCCATGCGCCAAGTGGATGGCTCTCCGAATTCCGTACAATAAACTCACATTAAATGGATGAACCGGACGCCTCGACTTCAACCAAACGGCTATTAAAAGCACTCGAGAAGCGAAACAGCCGCATCATTAAAGACGTGTCAGATGCGCCGGCTAGACAGCGTATCACACCCCTTCAAACACCAAGCGCCTCCCACAGATGCACCCTGTACCGAGCGCATCACAGAGGATGCGCCCCCATACGTCCCCATACCCTTAGTGGAACATCAACCAACGCACCCACTCAGCTGTCCATCGAATGTCACCAACATTAAATGCTGAATTGACAGAGTTGGCAGCACGACTCCCCAAGCCTGAACCGTTGACAGCTTTTGCAGAAAACGAAACGTCCACAACGTCAGCAATATCATGACTTTACTTCAACGGCTACAGCCACGTGGCCACTCAACCGCCCGCATGCGCCTCCGCAGCCATGCGCCCAAACCTGCATGCGCCTCAAAAGCCATGCGCCTCAGACCCTCCACTGATCCCTAAAGACAGAAGAAGAGTCTCCAGTTGAAGCTTTGCATGCGCCTCAAAAGCCATGCGCCCCAGACTGATCTCTGATCCCGAAAGACAGAAGAAAAGTCGCTCGCATGCGCCTCAAAAGCCATGCGCCCAGAACGGCTCGTGACTCCTAAAGGTCACGAGCCAAAATCTCATCATGTGCCCAATCCAAGGCACATCCCACCAAATCATCCCCCCATCAGATCCGAGATCTCCGAGCCATGAGTCGACGACACGTGTCCTTTGACTCAACTCATCCAAGATTTCAGCAACAGAAAGATCTTCTCCTCTGCTACGTGCCGGCTCACAACAGCAGTATGAAGAATTCAACCCCTCAAGTAGGGCGCATCATCCATGTGTCTCCATCAGCAATCTCCACGTGGCATCCCCATGTACCGACGTATCCTACATATGAGTGCATGAGCAGCCAACCTGCCTAGCTATAAATAGAGGGATCATTTCCTTCTTACCGACAGACAGCTACACACAGACAGATACGAGCAAAGATACCACCCGAGAGGCAGATACAGACATTCAACGTCTTCCTCCTCTCAGCAAGCTCCAGCACCCAGAGCAATCTACACCTTCAGAGAACCGATAACCGTCGTCAGCCCGTCAACGGAGTCAACGTATTACCACTCGCTCCATTGGCACTAGGAACCCAGTTTAAACAAAAGTGTACTCCTAGGACTACATTCAAGTCCTATATTGTAACACTGTTCTGTTTGTATTAAAGTTTTTAATCAAACAATTTTAATGGCAAACAGTACTCGCCTACTATCTGAATGTCCAAGGTAAAGATACTGTCCGAGAAGAGGTGTCTGGCTCCTAATTAGAACAGCACAAGTCACAACATGTCCAGAAGGGTAATATAAAGCACTACAATGCATTCTACATGAATCTAGGTCAAACTAGGCCAAAGTCAACCCTTGGTCAACTCTGGTCAACTGCACTAGTCAAACTAGGTCAAACTAGGTCATGTCCTAACCCAGCAAGTCTTACTAGGCCAAACCAAGACTATCCTAGCAAGCACACATCAATACAAGGCTATACAAGCCAACATACACCCAACTCTATATAGCATGCAATTATTCAATACTCAAATAGGCAAGAATTCACATTGGATATACACTAGGTAATCTATTACTTTAAACTATATATGTCTATACATATATACACATGCATATATTGGTATTCAACATTAGGTCTATAATCATGGCATTTCAAATGGTTATATAAACTTATATATTACAACACAATATGCTAACATATATATAATATACATACATAGCTAAGTTAACTGTATTCATAAATACTTATTTTAGAGGCTATGTGTGTGTATGTGAACATGACAAAGGGGCAAATGAGGGTTAAATGGGCATACATAGTGTATACATATCAAAGAGTGTCAAAGTGTAAGTGAACAAAGTGTCAAGTGTGATAGTGTCTACATAGTGTAAGGGGTACATGAGGTAATATAGGATTCGTGTTAACATAGAACATTACATCTCATTAACTTGTATATTGCATACATTACATCTATTATTACATTACATTCATGCTTGCATTCACTCATCATTCATTTATTCTCTTGCACTACTATATGCACCATACATTACATACTATGGAACCTACATAATCATTACAAGCCATACTTATACATGCTTATATTAGATAGGATACTTACACCTCATATATTATTTATTTAAACATTTATTCATGCTTGCATTCACTATTTAATTACATAATGTATATGCATTAACATGGGTTAAAATCAAATAGAACATTATATTACACACAAGGGTGCACAAAATATATATGCTGAATAGTAACTCCTACTAATAATCAATACTGTACCATCTCAGCATGAATTAAAATCTAGGATTAAAGTATGTTATAGATCTATGTGTTAGCTTTCTGAAACTTCAAACGGATCGCATTTTCGTTTCCGGAAACTCCCGGAATCGCGAAAACACCGAGAACGCGTTTGTCTTTCGTACAGCTGACACTCAAATAATTCTCCAGAAAGTTACAGAAATAATTAAGCCTATTAATATATGTTTTTGGAAAGCTAACTTCAATATACTTTTTTTTTTTAAAACGGGAGATTAAACCGAGCTTTGAGCTAGAAGTTATGATATTTCTAAGTTAGGGCTGAAATTAAAAACGTGGATAAAAATCATGACGGATTTGGGTAGTTTGAGACAAAAGAACACAAGTATATAACATAATATATCAAGAACTCACTCTCTACACTAATATATATATATATGAGACACTATAGAACACATCTCTAATACAAAAATATGAGATTAAACATGTAATAATTCATTCATACATAACAACAACATATAGTGTGTCCAAATTTGGGGTTTTTCTACATGGACACAACCACAACACAAAGGACACTCCTATGACCTCCAAATGGACACGAAATGGACACAAATGGAGGTACAACCATGGGGGTCATTCCTATGGATTCAAAATAGACCTATATGCATGAGGAAATAAAAAGGAGAAGGGATTTATACCTCCCGGTAGATCAAATCGAAGAAAAGCCTTCCCGGAGCGACACCGATACGTAGAGATTCCAAAAGGACACGAACGAGCTCCGAATCCTCCCAAACTTGGGTAGCTTCCTCCTTGGCTAGAATGGAGAAGGAAAGAAGAAGATTTGGTGGCAAAATGAAAGGATTTGGTGGAGAAATTGCTAGGGATTGCTCTCTAGAAATTTGGGGAAGAACAAGAGAGAGAGTGTGGATGAGAATAATGAAATGAACTTGAGCCTATCCTCTCCCAAAGTGGCTGGCCATATGGGGCTATTTGTCCTATTATGGTAAGGTCCAAAATGCCCCCACTAACCTATTCTATGAGTATTAGGAAAGGGCTAATTGGCTGGGGCTAAATTAGTCATTCTAAAGTCTCTAATCACACTAACCTTATCCATAATAATTAGTCTAACCTCTAACTAAAATATTTCTATCATGTGGACTAAAATTAATATCATGTGGGCCATGCCTAACTAGTGTGTGGGTCCCACTAGAGTCAAACTATCCCCGGGTCCCCGTTTCAAGTCGGACTGAGTTGAAATTCGAACCCGACTCAAATAACCCCAAAACAATATCATAAATAATAAAATAAATTTCAACCCCAAAATAATATCATAAATAATAAAAATAAATTTTAAAAATATTCAAAAATATAAAATGACAAAAATACCCCTGTTTCTGAAAACTGGGGGTGACAAATCTATCCACCTTAAAAAAATTTCGTCCTCGAAATTAAAACAAAGCAATCACAGGAAACACATGCAGAAAACAATCTCATTCAAATACTTTTAAAAAAAAGCAATAAAAAAATCTCTTTGAGGCACATCAAACATTTGTAAATAAAAACTGATACGTGTCCGATACGGACACAAAACCATCACAAAATCACACCTATCAAAGGTCAAAATCAACAATCACCAACGCAATAAATATCAAAATAATTTAAAGAGGTCAAATACAAAATATCCTTAGGCCAGAAATGACATTAAAATATCCTAGTCACATGGTTAGGCTCTAGGTCAAACAGTCTCTAGGGTTTTACTAACAAAACATCAAAATCACAAGTCATAATTTTAAATAGTTTTAAAATAATTTAAAAATTACCAAAAATCATATCATGATTTAAATGTCAAATCAATAAATGATTAAAATTACAAAATTTCAAAATTACCCTCATTTTAGAGAACTGGGTGTTACAAGTCTACTCACCTTAGAAAAATTTCATCCTCAAAATTAAAATGTTCATACTCCTTCTAGGTCAAACCCCCCACAATCAAAGTCTCAGAACTTAAACAATCATACGATTTAAAAGGATGACATACAGGGTCATGACATACGGTGGTAGTGAAAGTCTCATCTAGGTATACTAGTCATGCTAAACCAAAACGGTCATATGGTATCAAAATACACAAGCAATCTAGGGTGCTAAACTAGGAAAGATACAGAAATAACAATCATCAAGACTGTAAGGCAGTCTACCATCCTATATGAAAACTGGTACTTATCAAAATAAAATAAAGTTAACTACCATTTATCTATAAAGGGTACAGAAAAATTAAATTCAAAAATTAAGGAATTGAAAATCACTTGCATTGAAATCCAACCACAATATATATAGAGAGCGTTAGAGGGAGAAAAACTAGCATTATGTGTATGGGGACATATTCATATGGTTAGATAATAGGCGTGTGTGTATGTGAAATATACATAAAAGTGCATAGGAGGATTTGGGGTTTCAAACAATAACTATCAAGTTACACTAATCATGGCATATTGGTTAAACAATCTACAATACACAACTCATTTGCTCATAACATGCATGACTAACCATGTATATATGTATATATAAAGAGGTAGAGATTTAGTTATGTATGTATATACATTATAACATGTATGCCTAAGCTCTATATATATCTATATAGATATATAATCATGACATAGAGAGGAAGAGTTAGGTTACATGACAGGGTATACTAAGTTAGGGGGTGTGTGTGTCCTTGTACAGGGTTATAGCTTAGTATTGAAAGGTTAAACCCAGTTTTAGTTCAGCATTTACATAGAAAATCTAAAAATAAGCTAACATTTAAACCAGTACAATATTAACATAATGCAATTTCAAAATTTAGGAGTTTGAAACATCACAACTAATCTCAATGCTCCCAATACATCCTAACATGATAGAAATGAAACCTTAATATACTATCAATACATTTATCTACGCATACAGTTCAATATTACATGTTAAATTTGAAATTGAACTAAACATGGAAAACAATGTAAAAATGTTAACATGTATTCAGTTTTCAGAATTTTGGAGAATTTGCACATCAAAACCAACTCAATGTTTATCACAACCTAACATGTAAGAATATGAAACCTAAATTTATATCCCTACAACAACAATGTACACAGCTCTAAATATTACATTTAAAACAATCAATTTGAACTAACATTTAAAATCCCGTATTAAGGGTTAATATGCACACAGTCTCAGATTTGACAAATTTAAACACAAAACTCAACCAAATTTTTTTTGAATTGAAACCCTACGTATAACATACATGTGCAGTGATATAAATAAAACTATTATCATGAAATTTTATATTTAAATTACGAGTTAAGCTAGGAAAAGCAGAGAATCGAAAATATTGGGGTTTTGAAAATTTAAACATTAACGACATATTAATATGTATTCAGATAGGTGGAAATCAAGTGTAGCATGCATAAGTGTCAGAAAAGTGTCCACTATATATATTCTCATGTCCCAATATAAAAATCAAATTCTATATCAAGAGCAACATTTAGATTTCTACCAAGATTGCAAAGTAAGTGATTGGTGTAATCAAGACAGTTTTATTATTATTATTATTTAATACAAGAATAGTAGCAAGAAAGAAATAACGATAAAATCTGTTTTTGCTTATCTGTTTAAAAGAAAAACCCATTTTGAAACCCAGAGCTAAATTTTCAAATCCAAGATAAAGTCTACCAAAATCATCGATTCATTGTATTAAGAAGAATTTCATAGTAAGAAGTTACACAAAGTTTATAAAAACAGCTAAAGCTACTCCTAAGTTAAATAAATGAGAAACAAAACAAAACAAATAACAATTCTCTCTTTCTTTCTTTTTTTTGAAGGACTGAAACAAAAGTAGAGAAAATATGTTCAAAAATATTTAAGGTACAATCTGATAATCATATGCGTTTTCTTGAAATTATGTTGTCAGAATTCTGCCACGCCAATAAGCATAGCTGCAATAAACGATAGAGTCCATAATAAGGCATACACCCTATAATCATGTTATCTAGAATTCTTACCACGCCACCCGGTATGGCTGCAAGAAAATCTAGATTTCATAACTAAGATAAGTATAGCTATATCAGGCTCCACGTCCTTGTCATGCTAGCAAATATGACTGCAATAAATTCTAAATTCCATAATAAAGTAGACTTTTACCTTTCTTACTGTCCTTATCAAGTATGTTATCAGGTTATACCTTAATTCCAAAAAATGTACATATACATATAAATACAAACTCAAATTCAACAACTAACATCAAGATTCAAAATTCAACAATAATCCATCAAAAATCATAAAAATACAGACTCAAATTCAACCACTATCATCAAGATTCAAAATTCAACAATAATCCATCAAAATCAAGTTCAATAACAGGAAGTAAAGGTAAATCAAATCAGGGAAAAACAGATTTCAAATCGAAGTTAAATAAGATTCTCAAGGGTCGTCCCAGTAATCTCTCAAAAAATTCTAACTGTGATTGAGTACCTTCAAAAAATATAACCTAATTCTACTGCAGGCTGTAGTGGTACTCTAATTCGAATACCACTACACAAACTCGACCTGCATGGGCCACCACTAAAAACGTGTCACGACCCGCACCCACCGTGAGGGTACGAGTACGTAACAACGTCCAGCCTACGCCGCAGTGTCGGCGATAGAACGCTGTTCTAGGTCATGAACTATAACTAGCATAATATGAATACTCTCCATAAGGAGGCCAACACAGAGGTACAACTCAATCACAATCTAAGGTAGAATGATAAAGATAGATAAATATGAAATCCAAAAGAGATACAGGAGATAGAAGTCTAAGTGTCTAAGATACATAATCCCAGAAATACATCTCAAAACTCAAATACAGTAATCCACAAGTAAATACAACTCCAGACAAAATGAAATAACTATCTAAACAACCTCTACTGTGTCTCCTCTAGGCTAGCAGGCAATCCCAGGCTATCTGTAAAATTTATCAACAGGTCCAGTCAGGACAGGAGCGAGCACAATACATCTCACGCAGATCATAACAGGTTAGAAAATATAAACATGCAAGAGAGTACGATACATGAAACTGAAAGAAAGTACATGATGTAAACAGAGAGAGAACTGTAATAGAAATATCTACTATAAGTAGAGAGCTACCAGTGACTAGTGATTTAGAGTACAAAGTCGACATGTGAACGGCTGGATTTGCACATGACTATACTAAAGAGGCGCACATGGCTATACTACTTTAGAATTATTCACATGGCTATTTATACTCCCCCATACCCCAATCAATACACAAGGATCCAAACAAGTTATGTTACGTACATGGTTTTCACATGAAGCCCATAAATGGATGCACATGAAGTATACATGAGAGCTCATACATGAGTGCACATGAAGTTCACATGGGGGGCCCAAAAATGGGTGCACATAAAATTCACATAAAGGCTCATAAATGAGTGCACATACAATATAGGTTATACATGAGATACATGAGAAACATGACCGATTCATGAGAGCACATGAGAGTACACGAGCATACATGAACAAGCATGAAGCACATGAGAAACATGAATAACATGAGAATGAGGAATACATGATATACACGAAACACATGACATAATATATCCGATGCTCCCGAGGGGGATAACATCTCAATGTAGGGATCCATATAGTACCAATCCGTGATAATATCATGACAGCATCAAATAAGGTAAACTAGAGCAGGAATATAATTCTAAACAAGTTATGAAATGATCAGAGAATGTACTCGCCTGCTATCTGAATATCCAAGTTAAAGATACTGTCTGAGGAGAGGTGTCTGGCTCCTAATTAGAACAGCACAAGTCACAACATGTCCAGAAGGGTAATATAAAGCACTACAATGCATTCTACATGAATCTAGGTCAAACTAGGCCAAAGTCAACCCTTGGTCAACTCTGGTCAACTGTACTAGTCAAACTAGGTCAAACTAGGTCATGTCCTAACCCAGCAAGTCTTACTAGGCCTAACCAAGACTATCCTAGCAAGCACACATCAATACAAGGCTATACAAGCCAACATACACCCAACTCTATATAGCATGCAATTATTCAATACTCAAATAGGCAAGAATTCACATTGGATATACACTAGGTAATCTATTACTTTAAACTATATATGTCTACACATATATACACATGCATATATTGGTATTCAACATTAGGTCTATAATCATGGCATTTCAAATGGTTATATAAACTTATATATTACAACACAATATGCTAACATATATATAATATATATACATAGCTAAGTTAACTGTATTCATAAATACTTATTTAAGAGGCTATGTGTGTGTATGTGAACATGGCAAAGGGGCAAGTGAGGGTTAAATGGGCATACATAGTATATACATATCAAAGAGTGTCAAAGTGTAAGTGAACAAAGTGTCAAGTGTGATAGTGTCTACATAGTGTAAGGGGTACATGAGGTAATATAGGATTCGTGTTAACATAGAACATTATATCTCATTAATTTGTATATTGCATACATTACATCTATGATTACATTACATTCATGCTTGCATTCATTCATCATTCATTTATTCTCTTGTACTACTATATGCACCATACATTACATACTATGGAACCTACATATTCATTACAAGCCATACTTATACATGCTTACATTAGATAGGATACTTACACCTCATACATCATTTATTTAAACATTTACTCATGCTTGCATTCTCTATTTAATTACATAATGCATATGCATTAACATGGGTTAAAATCAAATTGAACATTATATTACACACAAGGGTGCACAAAATGCATATGCTGAATAGTAACTCCTACTAATAATCAATACTGTACCATCTCAGCATGAATTAAAATCTAGGATTAAAGTATGTTATAGATCTATGTGTTAGCTTTCCGAAACTTCAAACGGATCGCGTTTTCGTTTCCGGAAACTCCCGGAATCGCGAAAACACCGAGAACGCGTTTGTCTTTCGTACAGCTGACACTCAAATAATTCTCCAGAAAGTTACAGAAATAATTAGGCCTATTAATATATGTTTTTGGAAAGCTAACTTCAATATGCTTCTTTTAAAAAAACGGAAGATTAAACCGAGCTTTGAGCTAGAAGTTATGATATTTCTAAGTTAGGGCTGAAATTAAAAACGTGGATAAAAATCATGACAGATTTGGGTAGTTTGAGACAAAAGAACACAAGTATATAACATAATATATCAAGAACTCACTCTCTACACTAAAATATATATATGAGACACTATAGAACACATCTCTAATACAAAAATATGACATTAAACATGTAATAATTTATTCATACATAACAACAACATATAGTGTGTCCAAATTTGGGGTTTTTCCACATGGACACAACCACAACACAAAGGACACTCCTATGACCTCCAAATGGACACGAAATGGACACAAATGGAGGTACAACCATGGGGGTCATTCCTATGGGTTCAAAATAGACCTATATGCATGAGAAAATGAAAAGGAGAAGGGATTTATACCTCCCGGTAGATCAAATCGAAGAAAAGCCTTCCCGGAGCGACACCGACACATAGAGATTTCAAAAGGACACGAACGAGCTCCGAATCCTCCCAAACTTGGGTAGCTTCCTCCTTGGCTAGAATGGAGAAGGAAAGAAGAAGATTTGGTGGTGAAATGAAAGAATTTGGTGGAGAAATTGCTAGGGATTGCTCTCTAGAAATTTGGGAAAGAACAAGAGAGAGAGTGTGGATGAGAATAATGAAATGAACTTGAGCCTATCCTCTCCCAAAGTGGCTGGCCATATGGGGCTATTTGTCCTATTATGGTAAGGTCCAAAATGCCCCCACTAACCTATTCTATGAGTATTAGGAAAGGGCTAATTGGTTGGGGATAAATTAGTCATTCTAAAGTTTCTAATCACACTAACCTTATCCATAATAATTAGTCTAACCTCTAACTAAAATATTTCTATCATGTGGACTAAAATTAATATCATGTGGGCCATGCCTAACTAGTGTGTGGGTCCCACTAGAGTCAAACTACCCCCGGATCCCCGTTTCAAGTCGGACTGAGTTGAAATTCGAACCCGACTCAAATAACCCCAAAATAATATCATAAATAATAAAATAAATTTTAACCCCAAAATAATATCATAAATAATAAAAATAAATTTTAAAAATATTCAAAAATGTAAAATGACAAAAATACCCCTGTTTCTGAAAACTAGGGGTGACAATCTTGCCTTGCACGAGCGCAACTCCAGGCTCGTGCGGCATCACGCCCCCTGCGAAGACGATGATTCGGGTGATTCTGGGTCGAAACGTGACATAAACGAGTTAAATTCTTGGCACAGCCAAGTTTGCATAAGTTTCACCTTGGCGAGGCACTGCCTCGAATATGAATTGAAGTCACGAATAGAGTATAGCACGACCCTGTCATTGTGTTGCCAAGTATAGGCCAATGTGTCTTTGTCCTAAAATCGATCTTAAGGCAAAACTAGAAAGACCATCAAAAAGGGGATTAAGCTACACAAAGTAAATGAACGTGTCGGTTTTATATGGGTGGGCGAGGAGCTTACTCCACCAGTACAGTTGAGTAATGATACCCACACAGTTTTCATGTGCAGGCACAGGTAGAAGCCCGATGGCACGGAGCTCGCTTGGATGTGTCGAGGCACGGAGTTCCTTGGCATTTTGAGACGCGCGGCCGTATGGAGTCAGGACTTATACGGGACATAATGTATGGACATCGTTATTCCGCAGAATCCGCCACTCGTCGCCTTGAAGCTTGAAATGAGATATGATAGAGAGTAGAGTGACTTGTAATATGAGAGAAAAGTGGGCTTGGAAGACTTGTAATTTGGGCTCGTGTCCACATTGTAATCTTGATCAATATAAATAAAAGAGTATTTTGCACGACTTGTGTTTTGTATTCAAATTTCTGCTGCTAACTATTCAATATTTCTGCTTGGGACTTCTGTGCGACGACCCCGTCGCTTAGCCTGTAATCGGCCGTTATGGACCTGCCTTGCGTGAGCGCAATCTAGGCTCACCCGTCATCACGCCTTAGCGAGGTCAATCGCTCCTACGGGAGCGGAGCATAACATTACTGACGATCATGGGCTCCCTTATTAGGTTCAGCTATCTCCTAAGAAAAATCGAGTCCGTACTAGGTACTAAAAGGCACCTCCTCGTCATCGTAGTCGCCTAAAAATGTTGGTCTCCCGTCAGAATAGGAGCAAGAAACATATATCCAATTCCAATATTTTAATAAATAATTAAAAAAATGCAAGAATCAGTTTTAAAATATTATTTATATTTTCTAAATAATAATAAAGAATCAATAAAGCATTAAAATCTCAAGGAAGCAATAATGATGCAATCTACAACCAGCAACAGTGTTTTGAGTGTGTAGCATCCCATGGCCGGATGGGATTGAAGACAATATGTGTTGTAATGAACAAGGTCCAACTTCAGCTCGAGTGAGGTGGGGCTTCAGCTCGAGTGAGGTGGGGCTTCAGCTATTCACAATGAGGAAATAAGGAGACTTTGATCACAGGTGCTAACACTACTCCCCAATCCCAATTCAATGAGTTAATCAAGAATTCAATTTAGATCCGAAAGGGATCCCGTGAATCAAGTGTCAATACAATGTTCCTAATGATGCAGTACATTTAATCACCAAGTTTTGAATATTATAAAACTTGTATTGGTTTCCGAAGCTGTAGGTGGAGACAGAAAATACGACCTCAGAGTTAGGCCTTGAAATCTACATTAATTAACAGTCTTGTTTAGAAACCATTCTAAGGCCATCTCCAATGGGGGTTTATATCTTCCCTATTTCTATGGAAGAAATCGATTTTAGGAAAAACAAATTCTTCCAATGGTGGTTTCTATTATCATTTCTATCCTAGGTGGCAATGATGTAGGATAAAAAATTTCTATGAGAGTTTCTACATGTAGAAACTCCCATAGAAATTCTTCTCCTCTCATGATAATTAATATTGGGCCCCATATCGTTAAATTGATACTTTCATTTTGTGACACCTAGAATAGAAATAAAGAACCATCGGAGAGTATTTTTTGTTTGTACAATTTCTATATAGAAACTCTTACAACTAGGATAGAAATATGTTTAAAGTACAATGCAACGTAGGATAAAAACTCAATTTTAGAAATCACCATTGGAGATGGCCTAAGGGTCCCAATGGATTTATTATTAATGCTAACAATTTACTCCAACGATCTATTTTATTAATGAAACTTGCATTTTTATAATGAATACAAAACTATATTTCTCTTTAATAATTTAATCATAATACACATAAATAGCACTAGTTGATAAAACGATCTTTTTACTAAAATCTTATTTGTAATACAAAACGTGAAAAATTACTGTATTTTATTTAAAGTCGATAATAAATGGGTTTTTATTTTAACTAACTTTAATTAGATTTACTTATACTAAAAAAATACACTTTTTCGTCATAAAATATTATTTTGGAAAAAAATAATGTTTTATTATCGTAAATAACCGTAACATATATAATAACTCCTTTTTAATACAAAATACTATTTTTATTTTTCTAAAAAAATTGAATCTGAATATTTGACCATCTTTAACCGTTCAAATCCTGCAATCAGCGGCAACATGCGCCAATCATGCTGTATGTGCAACTGTGCCACAGTAGTACAAGCGCAGCTGCTCCTGCACATATGCCAGCATCGCAGCAGCCAATGCGCTCATACGCGTAAACGCGCATACGTGCATAGCCATGCATAGCTCGTGCAACGACGCATGCGCGCATACTCGTAAATGCGGATACGCGTATAACCGCACATAGCCCGCTCATGTGCCCACCCCAGCACCCGCGCATGCGCCTGCTCATGCGACTCGTGCATGAACGAGTGCACGACCGCAAACTTGATGTGATAGTGCAAAACAATTTGGGATATGCTTATATCTTAGAGATACAATTGTTATCAACTGTAACCAACATATTATCTCTTGTAACGAATCTAGCCTTGTATATTAGCTAACGGGCACATCGTTTGAGAGTTACTTGTTCTTCTCAGTAAGGAGCTGTTTGGATAGAGCTTAACTCTCCGAAAGTGAGAAAGCGACACTTTTTACCATGTTATAATGCGGTGCACTTTTAATGCATTTCACTTTCCAAAATGTGTCTTGAAACGTATGATTTTGTCCCCCCGCAAGTGAGGAGTTTCAATATAGTGTGTTTAGTAAGTGTATATGGGAACTTAAATGTGAATTTTCAACATTTGGATATAATCTCGCAAGTGATATAGTCCCTCTTTCTAAATTTGTTATGCTTATCCCCTCATTAGACATAAAACCAAAAAAAAAAAAAAAAACGTTTCAAGCCACTATATACCATACCACCATCATTATATTCTTAAGAGCCATCTATTTTTTTTCTTTTCTTTTCTCGGTACTCCTCCCATCTCCTACATACAACAGCTAGAAAACCCCACACCTCCATCGTCGACCTGGTGACGTAGTTGAAGCCTGTGCTCCTGCGAGGAAGCCCGTGCTCTGGCGAGGACACTCGCGCATATGGCTACGTGCGGAGGTCTCCAGCGGAGCGCTATGTTGGTGCCGCGGAGGCGGAGTTGTTGGCGTGGAGGCTACGGGCAGCGGAGTCGGAGGTAGCGGACAGCAAAGTCGTAGGCAAGGGCGACGAAGTCGTAGGCACCGGCGGCAGTTCGAATTCAACAGAGAGAATGTGACCAAAGCTTTGGGAACTTGCAAGTGTACAGAAGAATAGTGCCCTTTCCATTGAATTATTCATTTATTTTTGTAGGTGAGAAGTGAAGGAATTGGAGGGACAAGACCTTGTTCTGTTTTAGTAATGGGACACTTGCAACACAGTTGTAATGTGTATCCAAACACAGACTCTCCAATTTTTAACATTCAGTTTCAATGGAAGTCCCTATTTCATTCCACTCCCATCTGTCCAAACAACCCCTAAGAGTGACCTCTGGCTTTTACATTTCTTTTTTCTTCCACAGAGCTCCCAAAATATACCACAGTAGTTTATACTACAAACACCAAATGACATTAACTAATTCTAATTTATTTATTACATAAATATCCAATTATGTTTTAGCTAAAACTTTAGTCAAATTCTAATATTGAGTTTTTATGTCATTAAAAAATATTTATTGCCTTACTTTTTTGCTCAAAAAATTACTTCGAACCCATAACCACATTAGCGGATAAAAACAAAAGATTTTCACGGATATATAACAATTTTTGGGAGACCAAAGTAACCCAATACTTGTTTTATGCATAAACTAGTATGAATTTCAAAGGTGATTCCTATTAGAGCTAGTAAGATCACCATGAATCCTTGTAAAAATTGCACTCTCCATAAAATATGTAAATTCACTGCTCAGTACATACGTTGCCAGTTAAAGTGTGTTATTTCGATTTAATGTGCTATAGAGAGCACTAGTTCTAACATCGTCGAATGGAATGTTACATAAATATTCTTATTTTTTATTTTTTGAAGCAGTGTCAGGTTTTAATGTATTGCCACTGTCTGAGTTGCATTTTAATAGATAGGAAGGAAATAATTTCTTCGAAGATCATTAAAATCGCATAATAAACTATCATTAACTTATTTTGTTTAAATGTAGTCTTCACAAAACTAATTTTAAAAAAATAATTGTAATAATATTGGAAATAAAACTTGATTTTGATTTAGTGGGTGCGCCAGGCCCAAGCAGTAGTGCAACGCTAGAGCGACGTATGAGGGCCCGCAGTAGCAAGCTACTGCTGGTTGGCCCTCCCCAAAGAAAGAAATTAATTTAATATCGTTGTGGACACATGGCCCACATATCAGATATTAAACTGATAAGAACAGATACTACACTTGATCTTAGCCAAAAGGCCGAGAAAGGTATTACGTGGGCAGTCGAGCGCTTTTATAGAGGCTACTGCTCCTCTATCCTTCCTTCTCAGCCGATGTGGGACTAATAGAATGTCAATAACATTCCTCTATGACTTAAAGCTGCTCTACAAATTTGGAAAGCAATATGTGCTTTTAATATTCAACAAAGTTCCCCAATGTTACTATTGATAAATGTGACAGAGCTATGGCCATATCCCATCAGTGGTTGTGACCATCTAGCAATTCCATTAAAATAAATGTGGATATGGAGCAACGTCCTCATCAGCCATTGCTGCTTCAACTATAGCTCGTGATGATCAAGGGAACTTCATAGCTGCAATGACGTGGTATTCATCATTCTCACAGGGATCATATCTTAGTCTTCAATCAGAATCGCACGGTTTTAGGGGCTGCTTGGCAATTGTAGGAGTAGCGTTATGAGGTGTTTTCAGAGTACAGATTATGAGCGGTTATGAGGGATCCGATTTGGGGTGGTTTTTAAGTAGCGGCTTCTAACCAGTCCAATCCATGCTTGGTAATTCACTAACTAGCGGTTCTGAAAGTTTTTTACACAAATAAAATTAAATATGGAAGGATATTAGTAGTTATAATTATATATTTTTGTTGAAAATATAAATGGCATAGAATAATAAAACCCCTCAAAATCCACCGATTTGAGGTGTTTATAAAGCCACGCAAAAATACATTACACCGATTTTTAGGGAGTTTTGAGCCGACCCAAATCAGTGTCTCAAAAAAACTAAAAAGCAGGGATTTTCATAAAACGGACGGTTCAAAAACACCCCAGAACTAGTGAAAACACCATTACGAAGCAGACCCTTAGACTGGATCTTGAGCTTCTTTCAAGGCTTAAGAGGCCTAATTTCATTGTGGAAGGAGATGCTCTTGTGGTTGTTCTACTCCTCAAAGGTGAAAAGCTCATACATTCCTTGGCAACTAACCGATCTGTCAAACCAACTGCAGCCTTCATATGCATCTCCCCCCTTCTCCATGCATCTCTTTCATTCGACGCTCTGAAAATATGGTTGGGGATACAACACTACAATTCCAAAAGAATGAGTTCTATCACTCACTACCTGCATTTATCCATTAGTTAATTTTAGATGGTATCTCTATTTGTAATCATCCAGTTTCTCTGCCTACTGATACTACTACTGATATTATACTTATGAATGAATGAATGCTTTCTTTTCAAAAAAAAAAAATGATTTTTTTACTTAAAAGTTAATGTTGGTTTGTTTTTGTGTTGTTAGTTTTATTATTTGTGACTAACCTTAATAGATACTACTGTATAATAATAAAAAATTGAGACTTTACGTTGAATTTTTTTTTCAAAAATACTCTTATCTATGTTTCTTATTTAAAATTATCCATTAAATTTAAGATAGGTAGTTAGATAATTACGTATAGAAAAAACAAATTAAGTAATTTTTTATACCAAGATTAAAGCTCCTTAATGTTGGAAAAAGAAAACTGTTGTTTGTTCTTACTCAAATTGTATAAAATATGTGTAAATATTTAAAACTATTGTTTAATATTCTAAAGTAATATAAAATACTTACAACGCACGCGCATATATATGCTTAATAGTATTTGAGAGAAGACACCATTTAGTTTCGATTAAAAGTATTATTTTTAACTCAAGCCTACAAAAATCATCATCTTTCAAATATTAGCATCTCACGTGGTATTTTTTTAAAAACCTAATTTATCAACATCCAAAAGAGTGTAAAAATTTAGTCTTATAATTAAGTTACATGGATAAGGACGATAAATGCTTAACTTGACACCACCCTCATGGTGTGTTTGAAAAAAAAATTGAGGAGAAAAAGAAAATTTTGAGGAGAAGAAAAATGAAAGAAAGTGAAAATCGTTTGGACGACAAAAAAGTAGAGGAAAGAGAAGTAAAAAATAATTTGCATTTGTTTGGAAGATAAAGATATAATTATTATTTAGTCCTTGGTTTCACCAGATCATAATTTATACTTTAGTTGTTTGAGAGAAATTCATCTCTTTCCACTTTGCACCCCTTGGAGAAAAAAATTAGTGGGACCATGATTTTTTCCCCAAAATCATCTCCTTCATATTTTTCTCCCCTTCTCAACCACATCGCTTTTATTTTACTTCCATTTTTAGTGGGGATGGTGGGGGCTTGGAGGTAAAAGAATATTTAGGAATTTTTTTTTTGACATTGGAGGAGCCCATGGGATCTTAATATGTATGAATGTTGCCAATTCTTATTCTGCAACAGAAATGGACTTTGGATGATGATGATGATTTGTATGTTCAAAATATATCCGGAGAGATGACATATATAGAATGTAAGATATGATGCTGAATTCTCTGAGGTAGGATATTTTTTCAGTGTACAGTATGTCAATGTAGTCAAAATAGCAAATGATATTATTAGTTGCCTCTCCATGAACAATAGCCCTTTGTGAAGTAGAAGATAATTGGACACAAATATTGTAGGAGGAAATTAAATTCATAGTGACACGGATACGATATGTTTTTGGTAAGTGTATTTTGTAGTGTTCATATTTTGATCGATTCGTATCGGACATGATGCATCGCAGCTTTTTGGATTGCCCATGCTTCCTGCAACAAACGTTATCAAAATCTCAATCAGTTACTTGCAATATGGTTAAGGTAAGCATCAAAAAGGCCCTTCCTAAGGGTTTTAATATATGTTCAAAATATTGTATTTCATCTAAGAAGCTAGGAGACTCCAAAGTGGTTGTTGTATTCATGTCGTATCCGTATCGGACACATATTAGACAAGAAAGACACTCTGAATTACACTAGGACAACGTGCCAGAAATTGAGTTGTCCATGTGCTACCGAAATCCTTTTCGATTTTGTGGTCGTGTTCGTGTCTGTGCAAAATATAGTTTTAATGCTTGAAGAATTTCTGAGAATATTTGTGAGCCTGGGATGTATTATATCAAATAGTCAGTAGTACCAAAAACATCTTAAGTGGAAACATAGAGAATGTAAAAATCTTGTGAGCGCATTAGATGAATATTTTTGGATATCAAAGTGTAATAACTTTGTACATCCTTACAAGGTGGCAACAAAGCTGAGCATCAAACTTGTGGTGGAACTTAAAGTTTGAAATTATTTTACCATCAGATATGTATGTATAAACCTAAGATGCATGGCTTGCAAGGGGATTTTATTAAGAAGATGAACTTTGTTACAACAAACAAAAGATGCGGCAACCAAAATAAAGTAAAAAGAAAAAAAAAATCAAGAAAAAATTTCGCATTCAAACCCTCAACGTAATTACTTATTAATAAAAAAAAGATTACAATATCTCATAAATATGTAAATTTATTGGTCAGTATTGTTCGGAACGCGGTGTGATCCGAACCGGAGTTGGCAGGTGCGATATTGAATTGGGTTCATATGTCAACCGGAAACGAGATATAACCCAACAAGTATATGCGTTGCCAAGTTGAGTGTGCGTTCTTTCGTGATAATATGCTATAGAGAACATGAGTTCTAACACTATCGAATGGAAAAAAAGAAGAAGAGAGAATTCAAACAGTCTCATACCAAAAATATACCAAAAATATAAGATAAATACCTTTCTTAGTTTCTTTGGTAGTTAAGTGTTATTTTACATTTTTAATAACCCATCCCCGTGTTACAAAAGGTTCTTATTTAACTTCCTTTTGTTTAGATTTTGCATAGTAACTCCCTTTTGTTTATATTTGCATAGTTACTGATCACATAGTCTCCCTTTTGGTTAGAAAAAACTTTGAAGCAGTGTAATGTCGCCACTGTCAGGAGTTTGCACTTTGATTTAGTTTAGGTAAAACAATTTCAAGTTAATATATAATTCTACAACCATGATTTCCCATATTAATCAATTTTGTTTAAAAGTATCCTTCAAACGAACAAATTTACAAAAAAAATTGTAATAAAATTTCGACTTTGAGTTGGTGGGTGCGCCAGGCCCAAGCAGTAGTGCAACGCAAGGGCGACGCATGAGAGCCCGCAGTAGCAAGCTACTGCTGGTGGGCCCTCCCCAAAGAAAGAAATTAATTTAATATCGTTGTGGACACGTGGCCCACATATCAGATATTAAACTGATAAGAACAGATACTACACTTGATCTTAGCCAAAAGGCCGAGAAAGGCATGAATTGTTCCGGAGCCGATGTGGGACTAAATAGAAGAATATCAGTAACTTCCTCCATGCGTTGTTACTTCCGTATGTTGTGTGGTGATAGCAAAGACTTACAAAATCAATATATTATGAGCAAATATTGGAATGATGACATGTACACTTAACATCTTCTTCTTCTACTTCGACATATTTTTATATTATGTCGGCCTCACATCTAGCTTTGTTTATTTGGTCCCAAAGTCGAGTCACTTTACAAAATGTTCAGGATTTTCTTCAAAACGAGTTGAAAGAGTATAGAAGGATGGAAGTTCTCGCATAGGATAATTTGTTGGTTGTCCATAAATAGAAATTTGTTGCAGCTTTTGTTATCCTGAACGGTGTTGCAGTCATTTTCTTTACTACAACAAAAGTTGTAACAAGTGGGATATTTAATGCACCATTTACAGCAAAATATACGATAAAATTTTTGTAAATGTTGTAACGGTGCCAGTTACCGCAATAATGCTTACAGGGACGGAGTATTGCTTGGTAAAGTACTATGCGGAATTAGTTCGGAGATGGAGCCATGAATGTTGTTTCTGTTGTATACTATAAAACTTGTCTGTAATTTAGAAAATAGAAATTTTCATATGGAGGAAAGAAGAATGCAAGTATTGCACGGAGGAGGAAAAGTTTTGAAAAATTATACGAATAGGAGGATATGCGCCGACTCCCATGGCTCATTAGAAGGGAGGAAGCTAGGTGCCAACAGAGTTGGTGGCCCCTAGAGAGCGAGGTTATCGGACGTAAACTCATGTGGTGCCTCATAAATTTATTTTTAAATTAAAAGAAATTAACCCTAACCTGGTTCCTAGAACCCTAACCCTACGGCCATGTTTGGTTCACGGAATCACAGCATTAGGAAAGGAAAGTCATTCATTTCCTATGTTTGGATGCATGAAAGAAAGGGGAAGGAAAGGAAAATGATTCCCAAAGGAAGAAAAAATAGGGGAAAATGGTTCCCCCCATCCACCCAAGGATTCATTTTCTCATACTAAAGATTCACTTTACTTCCTAAATTCCTTCGACTTTTCAAATACCAGAAAGAAAAATAGATAGGAATAGCAATTTTCCAAAAGAAAGGAAATGACAATAAATTGATTTTGACATTTGAGAATATAGAGAACTAGAGGGAGCGACTAGGTTTCATACATGGTCATCGTAATATTTGTTAGGGGATGTAAATGATTATTTTTGTGCTTGACTTATATTTTCTTTGGTCTTCCAACTTTGTGTCATAAATTTGGTGCACTACTTTGGCCTCTAAGCAATACACTTTGGAGATTGTAAGGGAATGGAATTGCTTCCAGGTGTCGCTCATTTATTTTTCTAAATTTTTCAATAGAAAATAGTGTTAGATAAAAAGATGTTCATACCACTGGCAAAACAAGTAAAGTTATGTTTTAATTGCTATATCACTTATAAACTTCTAAATTTAAAACAACTATCAAATGATTGTTCGACAAATAATTCAAGAGTGCTAGCATTATCAATATGTTATTCCCGAGGCTCAATCTAAGATGAACGAACTGTCAAAAACCGAGATTTAATGCAAACAAGTTTGCTTCTTGGCTCTGAGCTTGAAGCTGAGACTTCGAAGTTCTTCCGCAAATAAGTTTGCTCTCCAAAGAACTCGAATACCACTTATAAATATCTGATTACAATTCTGTTACAAATTGACAAAAACCAATTCACGTTCTTCCATTCAATCACAGTTGCAAACAGATAGAACGGATTACAATTTGCAGAAAGCTAAAAGAAAAGAAAGAATGTCACGACTCGATCCCAAGATTCTAGGTCCAGCCGGATCATGCCCAGCCTGCACCGTTGTGGGACGGCGGCAGTAAGCTGTATCAATCAGTAGTAACACAATGCACAACATTCTAAAATGCGGGAATTCAAAACTTTTATTTCAATATATTTAAGTTCTGAACTAAATGTTTATAAAAGAAATTCAAACATACAAACACGGTAATAGTCAAGTTATTACAACCAGTCTTTTATTACAACTATTAATCAAAGGAACTAAAACGCAAGTGCTACTAAAGATCCTGAGCTCCCTGATTGGGTTCAGCTATCTCCTCAGAACTCAAATCGGGTCCGTAGTAGGTACTGAAAGGCACCTTCTCGTCATCGTAGTCACCTAAAAATGTCAGTATCCTGTCAGAAGAGGAGCAAGAAACATATATCAAATTCCAGCATTTTAATAAACAATTAAAAGATGTAAGAAGCAGTTTTAAAACATTATTTATATTTTCTAAATAACAATAAAGAATCAATGAAGCAGTAAAATCTCAAGGATGCATAATAATGATGCAATCTACAATCAGCAATAGTATTTTGAGTGTGCAGCATCCCGTGGTCGGATAGATTTGAGACAATGTGTTCTAATGAACACAGTCCGACTTCAGATCGAGTGAGGTGGGGCTTCAGCTATCCACAATGAGGCAATAAGGGGGCTATGACCACAGGTGCTAACATTACTCTCCAATCCCAAGTAAATGAGTCAATCAAGCAATCAATTTGGATCCGAAAGGGATTCCATGAATCAAGTGTCAATAAAATGTTCCTAATGATACAGTACATTTAATCATCAATTAAAATACGAGTTTTGAATATTATAATACTTGCCTTGGTTTCCGATGCAGTAGGTGAAGATATGAAATACGACCTCAGACTCAGGCCTTAAACCTACATTATTTAACTGTCTAGTTTAGAAACCTTTCTAAGGGTCCCAATGGATTTATTATTAATGCTAACGATTTACTCTAACGATCGAATTTGTTAATGAAACTTGCATTTTTATAATAAATACAAAACAATATTTCTTTTTAATAATTTAATCATAATACACATAAATAGCACTAGTTGATAAAACGATATTTTTACTAAAATCTTATTTGTAATACAAAACGTGAGAAATTATTGTATTTTATTTAAAGTCGATAATAAACGGGTTTTTATTTTAACTAATTTTAATTAGATTAACTTATAATAAAAAATACACTTTTTCGTCATAAAATTTTTTTTTTGGAAACAAAAAATATTTTATTTTCGTAAACAACCGTAACATATTTAATAACTCCTTTTTAATCAAAAATACTATTTTTATTTTTTCTAAAAAAACATAATAATTATATGACTATAATAATCGTTTATTTAGTAATCATTTTACTGAAATACTATTATTTTAACAATTACTAGGGACAATTATTAACTATAATTTTACAACTATATTTTTAATAGGACAACAACAATTATTAATTACAAAAACATTTATTTCAACAATTATGACTTTACATTTCTTTTTTCTTCCAAACAGCCCCTAAGAGTGACCTCTGGCTTTTACATTTCTTTTTTCTTCCACAGAGTTCCCAAAATATACCACAGTAGTTTATACTACAAACACCAAATGACATTAACTAATCCTAATTTATTTATTTCATAAAAATCCAATAATGTTTTAGATAAAACTTTAGTCAAATTCTTATATTGAGTTTTTATGTCATTAAAAAATATTTACTGGCTTACTTTTTTGCTCGAAATATTCTTATTTTACATTCGCATGTTACAGAAATATTCTTATTTACTGCGCTTCCATTCGCATGTTACAGAAATATTCTTATTTTACATTATTTGCAGCAGTGTAAGGTTTTAATGTATTGCCACTGTCTGAGTTGCATTTTAATAGATAGGAAGGAAATAATTTCTTCGAAGATCATTAAAATCGCATAATAAACTATCATTAACTTATTTTGTTTAAATGTACTCTTCACAAAACTAATTTTAAAAAAATAATTGTAATAATATTGGAAATAAAACTTGACTTTGATTTGGCGGGTGCACTAGGCCCAAGCAGTAGTGCAACGCTAAAGCGACGCATGAGGGCCCGCAGTAGCAAGCTACTGCTGGTGGGCCCTCCCCAAAGAAAGAAATTAATTTAATATCGTTGTGGACATATGGCCCACATATCAGATATTAAACTGATAAGAACAGATACTACACTTGATCTTAGCCAAAAGGCCGAGAAAGGTATGATTTGTTTGGGTGCCACTCGAGCTCTTTTATAGATGCTACTGCTACCCCATCCTTCCCTCGCAGCCGACGTGGGACTAATAGAAGCATGTCAATAACATTCCTCCATGAGTTTGTTACTTCAGTCTGTTTTGTGGTGATAGCAACTTATAAGATCGATATATTATGAGCAATATTGGAAAGATGACAACATCATCTACTTCTACTTCTACCTCGAAATATTTTTTATATTATATCCTTGTTTGGTTTCAAAGTGGATTTCTCTTAGGATTTCAGAATTGTTCTCTGATGATGAATCCCCTCCTATAGCAGTGAACTTATCAACCAGAACTCATGTTTAGCCAGTAAAAACCATTCACTATCAGTAATTCTTCCTAAGCTCTTATCTTTGATCTCTGGCAATTGGTCAGATTCTGATAAATCCAGTGCACCACACCTGCTTCAACAATGACCATGCTCCTATATTATTTTTGAACTCCTGCAACAAAAATCAGATTCAAAAGACATCCTCTACCTTTTGAATCCTACTGGCTACATCACAACGACATTCAATTCAGGTGTTTGAAGTTGCCATATTGGAAACAAAATCTGATCACAGAAGAACAGAACCAGCAATTATGTGGGCATTAACTATAAAAGAAGGGTCAGATGGATATCAATTAAATCGCATAATAACCTATCATTAACTTATTTGGTTAAAAGTACTCTCTACAAAACCAATTAAAAAAGTAATAGTACTAACATTAAAATTAAAAATTTGACTTTGAATTGGTGGGTGCGCCAGGCCCAAGCAGTAGTGCAACGCTAGGGCGACGCATGAGAGCCCGCAGTAGCAAGCTACTGCTAGTGGGCTCTCCCCAAAGAAAGAAATTAATTTAATATCGTTGTGGACACATGGCCCACATATCAGATATTAAACTGATAAGAACAGATACTACACTTGATCTTAGCCAAAAGGCCGAGAAAGGTATGAATTGTTACGTGGGCAGTCGAGCGCTTTTATAGAGGCTACTGCTCCTCTATCCTTCCTTCTCAGCCGATGTGGGACTAATAGAATGTCAATAACATTCCTCTATGACTTAAAGCTGCTCTACAAATTTGGAAAGCAATATGTGCTTTTAATATTCAACAAAGTTCCCCAATGTTACTATTGATAAAATTCTTAAAGCTGCTACTAATATGTGGGAGGGACCTGGAGAAATTGGATATAGTCGGGGTGAAATGAGAGAGCTATGGCCAATTCCATTAAAATAAATGTGGATATGGAGCAACGTCCTCATCAGCCATTGCTGCTTCAACTATAGCTCGTGATGATCAAGGGAACTTCATAGCTGCAATGACGTGGTATTCATCATTCTCACAGGGATCATATCTTAGTCTTCAATCAGAATCGCACGGTTTTAGGGGCTGCTTGGCAATTGTAGGAGTAGCGTTATGAGGTGTTTTCAGAGTACAGATTATGAGCGGTTATGAGGGATCCGATTTGGGGTGGTTTTTAAGTAGCGGCTTCTAACCAGTCCAATCCATGCTTGGTAATTCACTAACTAGCGGTTCTGAAAGTTTTTTACACAAATAAAATTAAATATGGAAGGATATTAGTAGTTATAATTATATATTTTTGTTGAAAATATAAATGGCATAGAATAATAAAACCCCTCAAAATCCACCGATTTGAGGTGTTTATAAAGCCACGCAAAAATACGTTACACCGATTTTTAGGGAGTTTTGAGCCGACCCAAATCAGTGTCTCAAAAAAACTAATAAGCAGGGATTTTCATAAAACGGACGGTTCAAAAACACCCCAGAACTAGTGAAAACACCGTTACGAAGCAGACCCTTAGACTGGATCTTGAGCTTCTTTCAAGGCTTAAGAGGCCTAATTTCATTGTGGAAGGAGATGCTCTTGTGGTTGTTCTACTCCTCAAAGGTGAAAAGCTCATACATTCCTTGGCAACTAACCGATCTGTCAAACCAACTGCAGCCTTCATATGCATCTCCCCCCTTCTCCATGCATCTCTTTCATTCGACGCTCTGAAAATATGGTTGGGGATACAGCACTACAATTCCAAAAGAATGAGTTCTATCACTCACTACCTGCATTTATCCATTAGTTAATTTTAGATGGTATCTCTATTTGTAATCATCCAGTTTCTCTGCCTACTGATACTACTACTGATATTATACTTATGAATGAATGAATGCTTTCTTTTCAAAAAAAAATGATTTTTTTACTTAAAAGTTAATGTTGGTTTGTTTTTGTGTTGTTAGTTTTATTATTTGTGACTAACCTTAATAGATACTACTGTATAATAATAAAAAAATTGAGACTTTACGTTGATTTTTTTTTCAAAAATACTCTTATCTATGTTTCTTATTTAAAATTATCCATTAAATTTAAGATAGGTAGTTAGATAATTACGTATAGAAAAAACAAATTAAGTAAATTTTTATACCAAGATTAAAGCTCCTTAATGTTGGAAAAAGAAAACTGTTGTTTGTTCTTACTCAAATTGTATAAAATATGTGTAAATATTTAAAACTATTGTTTAATATTCTAAAGTAATATAAAATACTTACAACGCACGCGCATATATATGCTTAATAGTATTTGAGAGAAGACACCATTTAGTTTCGATTAAAAGTATTATTTTTAACTCAAGCCTACAAAAATCATCATCTTTCAAATATTAGCATCTCACGTGGTATTTTTTTAAAAACCTAATTTATCAATATCCAAAAGAGTGTAAAAATTTAGTCTTATAATTAAGTTACATGGATAAGGACGATAAATGCTTAACTCGACACCACCCTAATTTTTTTTTTGACATTGGAGGAGCCCATGGGATCTTAATATGTATGAATGTTGCCAATTCTTATTCTGCAACAAAAATGGACTTTGGATGATGATGATGATTTGTATGTTCAAAATATATCCGGAGAGATGACATATATAGAATGTAAGATATGATGCTGAATTCTCTGAGGTAGGATATTTTTTCAGTGTACAGTGTGTCAATGTAGTCAAAATAGCAAATGATATTATTAGTTGCCTCTCCATGAACAATAGCCCTTTGTGAAGTAGAAGATAATTGGACACAAATATTGTAGGAGAAAATTAAATTCATAGTGACACGGATACGATATGTTTTTGGTAAGTGTATTTTGTAGTGTTCATATTTTGATCGATTCGTATCGGACATGATGCATCGCAGCTTTTTGGATTGCCCATGCTTCCTGCAACAAACGTTATCAAAATCTCAATCAGTTACTTGCAATATGGTTAAGGTAAGCATCAAAAAGGCCCTTCCTAAGGGTTTTAATATATGTTCAAAATATTGTATTTCATCTAAGAAGCTAGGAGACTCCAAAGTGGTTGTTGTATTCATGTCGTATCCGTATCGGACACATATTAGACAAGAAAGACACTCTGAATTACACTAGGACAACGTGCCAGAAATTGAGTTGTCCATGTGCTACCGAAATCCTTTTCGATTTTGTGGTCGTGTTCGTGTCTGTGCAAAATATAGTTTTAATGCTTGAAGAATTTCTGAGAATATTTGTGAGCCTGGGATGTATTATATCAAATAGCCAGTAGTACCAAAAACATCTTAAGTGGAAACATAGAGAATGTAAAAATCTTGTGAGCGCATTAGATGAATATTTTTGGATATCAAAGTGTAATAACTTTGTACATCCTTACAAGGTGGCAACAAAGCTGAGCATCAAACTTGTGGTGGAACTTAAAGTTTGAAATTATTTTACCATCAGATATGTATGTATAAACCTAAGATGCATGGCATGCAAGGGGATTTTATTAAGAAGATGAACTTTGTTACAACAAACAAAAGATGCGGCAACCAAAATAAAGTAAAAAGAAAAAAAAAATCAAGAAAAAATTTCGCATTCAAACCCTCAACGTAATTACTTATTAATAAAAAAAAGATTACAATATCTCATAAATATGTAAATTTATTGGTCAGTATTGTTCGGAACGCGGTGTGATCCGAACCGGAGTTGGCAGGTGCGATATTGAATTGGGTTCATATGTCAACCGGAAACGAGATATAACCCAACAAGTATATGCGTTGCCAAGTTGAGTGTGCGTTCTTTCGTGATAATATGCTATAGAGAACATGAGTTCTAACACTATCGAATGGAAAAAAAAAAGAAGAGAGAATTCAAACAGTCTCATACCAAAAATATACCAAAAATATAAGATAAATACCGTTCTTAGTTTCTTTGGTAGTTAAGTGTTATTTTACATTTTTAATAACCCATCCCCGTGTTACAAAAGGTTCTTATTTAACTTCCTTTTGTTTAGATTTTGCATAGTAACTCCCTTTTGTTTATATTTGCATAGTTACTGATCACATAGTCTCCCTTTTGGTTAGAAAAAACTTTGAAGCAGTGTAATGTCGCCACTGTCAAGAGTTTGCACTTTGATTTAGTTTAGGTAAAACAATTTCAAGTTAATATATAATTCTACAACCATGATTTCCCATATTAATCAATTTTGTTTAAAAGTATCCTTCAAACGAACAAATTTACAAAAAAAATTGTAATAAAATTTCGACTTTGAGTTGGTGGGTGCGCCAGGCCCAAGCAGTAGTGCAACGCAAGGGCGACGCATGAGAGCCCGCAGTAGCAAGCTACTGCTGGTGGGCCCTCCCCAAAGAAAGAAATTAATTTAATATCGTTGTGGACACGTGGCCCACATATCAGATATTAAACTGATAAGAACAGATACTACACTTGATCTTAGCCAAAAGGCCGAGAAAGGCATGAATTGTTCCGGAGCCGATGTGGGACTAAATAGAAGAATATCAGTAACTTCCTCCATGCGTTGTTACTTCCGTATGTTGTGTGGTGATAGCAAAGACTTACAAAATCAATATATTATGAGCAAATATTGGAATGATGACATGTACACTTAACATCTTCTTCTTCTACTTCGACATATTTTTATATTATGTCGGCCTCACTTCTAGCTTTGTTTATTTGGTCCCAAAGTCGAGTCACTTTACAAAATGTTCAGGATTTTCTTCAAAACGAGTTGAAAGAGTATAGAAGGATGGAAGTTCCCGCATAGGATAATTTGTTGGTTGTCCATAAATAGAAATTTGTTGCAGCTTTTGTTATCCTGAACGGTGTTGCAGTCATTTTCTTTACTACAACAAAAGTTGTAACAAGTGGGATATTTAATGCACCATTTACAGCAAAATATACGATAAAATTTTTGTAAATGTTGTAACGGTGCCAGTTACCGGAATTAGTTCGGAGATGGAGCCATGAATGTTGTTTCTGTTGTATACTATAAAACTTGTCTGTAATTTAGAAAATAGAAATTTTCATATGGAGGAAAGAAGAATGCAAGTATTGCACGGAGGAGGAAAAGTTTTGAAAAATTATACGAATAGGAGGATATGCGCCGACTCCCATGGCTCATTAGAAGGGAGGAAGCTAGGTGCCAACAGAGTTGGTGGCCCCTAGAGAGCGAGGTTATCGGACGTAAACTCATGTGGTGCCTCATAAATTTATTTTTAAATTAAAAGAAATTAACCCTAACCTGGTTCCTAGAACCCTAACCCTACGGCCATGTTTGGTTCACGGAATCACAGCATTAGGAAAGGAAAGTCATTCATTTCCTATGTTTGGATGCATGAAAGAAAGGGGAAGGAAAGGAAAATGATTCCCAAAGGAAGAAAAAATAGGGGAAAATGGTTCCCCCCATCCACCCAAGGATTCATTTTCTCATACTAAAGATTCACTTTACTTCCTAAATTCCTTCGACTTTTCAAATACCAGAAAGAAAAATAGATAGGAATAGCAATTTTCCAAAAGAAAGGAAATGACAATAAATTGATTTTGACATTTGAGAATATAGAGAACTAGAGGGAGCGACTAGGTTTCATACATGGTCATCGTAATATTTGTTAGGGGATGTAAATGATTATTTTTGTGCTTGACTTATATTTTCTTTGGTCTTCCAACTTTGTGTCATAAATTTGGTGCACTACTTTGGCCTCTAAGCAATACACTTTGGAGATTGTAAGGGAATGGAATTGGTTCCAGGTGTCGCTCATTTATTTTTCTAAATTTTTCAATAGAAAATAGTGTTAGATAAAAAGATGTTCATACCACTGGCAAAACAAGTAAAGTTATGTTTTAATTGCTATATCACTTATAAACTTCTAAATTTAAAACAACTATCAAATGATTGTTCGACAAATAATTCAAGAGTGCTAGCATTATCAATATGTTATTCCCGAGGCTCAATCTAAGATGAAAGAACTGTCAAAAACCGAGATTTAATGCAAACAAGTTTGCTTCTTGGCTCTGAGCTTGAAGCTGAGACTTCGAAGTTCTTCTGCAAATAAGTTTGCTCTCCAAAGAACTCGAATACCACTTATAAACATCTGATTACAATTCTGTTACAAATTGACAAAAACCAATTCACGTTCTTCCATGCAATCGCAGTTGCAAACAGATAGAACGGATTACAATTTGCAGAAAGCTAAAAGAAAAGAAAGAATGTCACGACCCGATCCCAAGGTTCTGGGTCCAGCCGGATCATGCCCAGCCTGCACCGTTGTGGGACGGCGGCAGTAAGCTGTATCAATCAGTAGTAACACAATGCACAACATTCTAAAATGCGGGAATTCAAAACTTTTATTTCAATATATTTAAGTTCAGAACTAAATGTTTATAAAAGAAATTCAAACATACAAACACGGTAATAGTCAAGTTATTACAACCAGTCTTTTATTACAACTATTAATCAAAGGAACTAAAACGCAAGTGCTACTAAAGATCCTGAGCTCCCTGATTGGGTTCAGCTATCTCCTCAGAACTCAAATCGGGTCCGTAGTAGGTACTGAAAGGCACCTTCTCGTCATCGTAGTCACCTAAAAATGTCAGTATCCTGTCAGAAGAGGAGCAAGAAACATATATCAAATTCCAGCATTTTAATAAACAATTAAAAGATGTAAGAAGCAGTTTTAAAACATTATTTATATTTTCTAAATAACAATAAAGAATCAATGAAGCAGTAAAATCTCAAGGATGCATAATAATGATGCAATCTACAATCAGCAATAGTATTTTGAGTGTGTAGCATCCCGTGGTCGGATAGATTTGAGACAATATGTGTTCTAATGAACACAGTCCGACTTCAGATCGAGTGAGGTGGGGCTTCAGCTATCCACAATGAGGCAATAAGGGGGCTATGACCACAGGTGCTAACATTACTCTCCAATCCCAAGTAAATGAGTCAATCAAGCAATCAATTTGGATCCGAAAGGGATTCCATGAATCAAGTGTCAATAAAATGTTCCTAATGATACAGTACATTTAATCATCAATTAAAATACGAGTTTTGAATATTATAATACTTGCCTTGGTTTCCGATGCAGTAGGTGAAGATATGAAATATGACCTCAGACTTAGGCCTTAAACCTACATTATTTAACTGTCTAGTTTAGAAACCTTTCTAAGGGTCCCAATGGATTTATTATTAATGCTAACGATTTACTCTAACGATCGAATTTGTTAATGAAACTTGCATTTTTATAATAAATACAAAACAATATTTCTTTTTAATAATTTAATCATAATACACATAAATAGCACTAGTTGATAAAACGATATTTTTACTAAAATCTTATTTGTAATACAAAACGTGAGAAATTATTGTATTTTATTTAAAGTCGATAATAAACGGGTTTTTATTTTAACTAATTTTAATTATATTAACTTATAATAAAAAATACACTTTTTCGTCATAAAATTTTTTTTTTGGAAACAAAAAATATTTTATTTTCGTAAACAACCGTAACATATTTAATAACTCCTTTTTAATCAAAAATACTATTTTTATTTTTTCTAAAAAAACATAATAATTATATGACTATAATAATCGTTTATTTAGTAATCATTTTACTGAAATACTATTATTTTAACAATTACTAGGGACAATTATTAACTATAATTTTACAACTATATTTTTAATAGGACAACAACAATTATTAATTACAAAAACATTTATTTCAACAATTATGACTTTACATTTCTTTTTTCTTCCAAACAGCCCCTAAGAGTGACCTCTGGCTTTTACATTTCTTTTTTCTTCCACAGAGTTCCCAAAATATACCACAGTAGTTTATACTACAAACACCAAATGACATTAACTAATCCTAATTTATTTATTTCATAAAAATCCAATAATGTTTTAGATAAAACTTTAGTCAAATTCTTATATTGAGTTTTTATGTCATTAAAAAATATTTACTGGCTTACTTTTTTGCTCGAAATATTCTTATTTTACATTCGCATGTTACAGAAATATTCTTATTTACTGCGCTTCCATTCGCATGTTACAGAAATATTCTTATTTTACATTATTTGCAGCAGTGTAAGGTTTTAATGTATTGCCACTGTCTGAGTTGTCTGAGTTGCATTTTAATAGATAGGAAGGAAATAATTTCTTCGAAGATCATTAAAATCGCATAATAAACTATCATTAACTTATTTTGTTTAAATGTACTCTTCACAAAACTAATTTTAAAAAAAATAATTGTAATAATATTGGAAATAAAACTTGACTTTGATTTGGCGGGTGCGCTAGGCCCAAGCAGTAGTGCAACGCTAAAGCGACGCATGAGGGCCCGCAGTAGCAAGCTACTGCTGGTGGGCCCTCCCCAAAGAAAGAAATTAATTTAATATCGTTGTGGACATATGGCCCACATATCAGATATTAAACTGATAAGAACAGATACTACACTTGATCTTAGCCAAAAGGCCGAGAAAGGTATGATTTGTTTGGGTGCCACTCGAGCTCTTTTATAGATGCTACTGCTACCCCATCCTTCCCTCGCAGCCGATGTGGGACTAATAGAAGCATGTCAATAACATTCCTCCATGAGTTGTTACTTCAGTCTGTTTTGTGGTGATAGCAACTTATAAGATCGATATATTATGAGCAATATTGGAAAGATGACAACATCATCTACTTCTACTTCTACCTCGAAATATTTTTTATATTATATCCTTGTTTGGTTTCAAAGTGGATTTCTCTTAGGATTTCAGAATTGTTCTCTGATGATGAATCCCCTCCTATAGCAGTGAACTTATCAACCAGAACTCATGTTTAGCCAGTAAAAACCATTCACTATCAGTAATTCTTCCTAAGCTCTTATCTTTGATCTCTGGCAATTGGTCAGATTCTGATAAATCCAGTGCACCACACCTGCTTCAACAATGACCATGCTCCTATATTATTTTTGAACTCCTGCAACAAAAATCAGATTCAAAAGACATCCTCTACCTTTTGAATCCTACTGGCTACATCACAACGACATTCAATTCAGGTGTTTGAAGTTGCCATATTGGAAACAAAATCTGATCACAGAAGAACAGAACCAGCAATTATGTGGGCATTAACTATAAAAGAAGGGTCAGATGGATATCAATTAAATCGCATAATAACCTATCATTAACTTATTTGGTTAAAAGTACTCTCTACAAAACCAATTAAAAAAGTAATAGTACTAACATTAAAATTAAAAATTTGACTTTGAATTGGTGGGTGCGCCAGGCCCAAGCAGTAGTGCAACGCTAGGGCGACGCATGAGAGCCCGCAGTAGCAAGCTACTGCTAGTGGGCTCTCCCCAAAGAAAGAAATTAATTTAATATCGTTGTGGACACATGGCCCACATATCAGATATTAAACTGATAAGAACAGATACTACACTTGATCTTAGCCAAAAGGCCGAGAAAGGTATGAATTGTTACGTGGGCAGTCGAGCGCTTTTATAGAGGCTACTGCTCCTCTATCCTTCCTTCTCAGCCGATGTGGGACTAATAGAATGTCAATAACATTCCTCTATGACTTAAAGCTGCTCTACAAATTTGGAAAGCAATATGTGCTTTTAATATTCAACAAAGTTCCCCAATGTTACTATTGATAAAATTCTTAAAGCTGCTACTAATATGTGGGAGGGACCTGGAGAAATTGGATATAGTCGGGGTGAAATGAGAGAGCTATGGCCAATTCCATTAAAATAAATGTGGATATGGAGCAACGTCCTCATCAGCCATTGCTGCTTCAACTATAGCTCGAGATGATCAAGGGAACTTCGTAACTGCAATGACGTGGTATTCATCATTCTCACAGAGATCATATCTTAGTCTTCAATCAGAATTGCACGGTTTTAGGGGCTGCTTGGCAATTGTAGGAGTAGCGTTATGAGGTGTTTTCAGAGTACAGATTATGAGCGGTTAATAGGGGTCTGATTTTGGTTGGTCTTTAAGTAGCGGCTTTTAAACCAGTCCAATCCATGCTTGGTAATTCACTAACTAGTGGTTCTGAAAGTTTTTCACACAAATAAAATTAAATAGGGAATAGTATTAGTAGTTATAATTATATATTTTTGTTGAGAATATAAATGACATAAAATAATAAAACCTCTCAAAATCCACCGATTTGAGGTGTTTATAAAGCCACCCAAAAATACATTACACCGATTTTGAGGAGGTTTTGAGCCGACCCAAACCAGTGTCTCAAAAAAAGTTAAAAAGCAGCGATTTTCATAAACGGGCGGTTCAAAAACACCCCAGAACTAGCGAAAACACCGTTATGAAGCAGACCCTTAGACTGGATCTTGAGCTTCTTTCAAGGCTTAAGAGGCCTAATTTCATTGTGGAAGGAGATGCTCTTGTGGTTGTTCTACTCCTCAACGGTGAAAAGCTCCACATTCCTTGGCAACTAACCGATCTGGCAAACCAACTGCTGTCTTCATATGCATCTCCCCCCTTTTCCATGCATCTCTTTCTGAAATATGGTTGGGGATAAAGCACTACAATTCCAAAAGAATGAGTTCTATCACTCACCACCTGCATTTATCCATTAGTTACTTTTAGATGGTATCTCTATTTGTAATTATCCAGTTTCTCCGTCTACCGATACTACTACTGATACTGATACTGTTACTTATGAATGAATGAATGCTTTCTTTTCAAAAAAAATGATTTTTTTTTTTACTTAAAAGTTAATGTTGGTTTGTTTTTGTGTTGGAGGTAAGAATAGTTTAGGAATTTTTTTTTGACATTGGAGGAGCCCATGGGATCTTAATATGTATGAATGTTGCCAATTCTTATTCTGCAACAGAAATGGACTTTGGATGATGATGATGAATTGTATGTTCAAAATATATCCGAAGAGATGACATATATAGAATGTAAGATATGATGCTGAATTATTGACGTAGGATATTTTTTCGGTGTAAAATGTGTCAATGTAGTCAAAATAGCAAATCATATTATTAGTTGCCTCTCAATGAACAATAGCCCTTTGTGAAGTAGAAGATAATTGGACACAAATATGGTAGGAGGAAAATGAATTCAACGTGACACGGATATGGTATGCTTTTGGTAGTGTATTTTGTAGTGTCTGTATTTTGATCGATTCGTACCGGACATGATGCAATACATAATGGTCGCAACTTTTTGGTTGTCCGTGTGCTTCCTGCAACAAACATTATCAAAGTCTCAATCATTTACTTGCAATATGACTAAGGTATGCATCAAAAAGGCCCTTCCTAAGGGTTTTAATATATGCTCAAAATATTGTGTTTCATCTCAGAAGCTAGGAGACTCCAAAGTGGTGGTTGTATCCATGTCGTATCCATATCGGACACATATTAGACAAGAAAGACACTCTGAATTACACTAGGACAACGTGCTAGAAAAATTGAGTTGTTCATGTGCTACCAAATTTTTTTTCGATTTTGTGGTTGTGTTCGTGTCTGAGTTTGTAATGCTTGAAGAATTTGTGAGCATATTTGTGAGGAAACATAGAGGATGTAAAAATCTTAGAGGAAACATAGAGGAGGTAAAAATCTTGTGACCGCATGAGATGAATATTTTTGGGTATCAAAGTGTAATAACTTTGTCTATCCGTACAAGGTGGCAACAAAGCTGAGCATCAAACTTGTGGTGGCACCTAAAGTTTGAAGTTCTTTTACCAAAAGTAAAAGCAAAATCGGTGCACACAAACTTTAGAGGACCATCTGATATGTATTTATAAACCTAAAATACATGGCTTGCAAGGGGATTTTACTAAGAAGATGAACTTTGTTACGACAGACAAAGACACGAACTTTATTGACATAATACATCCCAGGCTCACAAATATGCTCATAAATTCTTCAAGTATTACAAACTATATCGCACAGACACGAACACAACCAGAAAATCGAAAAGAATTTCGGTAGCACATGAGCAACTCAATTTCTGGCGCGTTGTCTTAGTATAATTCGGAGTGACTTTCTTGTCTCATATGTGTAGGATACGGATACAGCATGGATACCACAACCACTTTGGAGTCTCCCAGCTTAAGAGATTAAACACAATTTGTTTAGCATATACCCTTAGGAAGGACCTTCTTGATGCACGCCCAAGTTATATTGCAAGTAAATGATCGAGACTTTGATAATGCATGGACAATCCAAAAAGCTGCGACCATTATGTCTTGTATCATGTCTGATATAAATCAATCAAAATACAAACACTATAAAATACTTTTACCAAAAACATACCGTATTCGTGTTTCTGTGAATATATTTTCCTCCTACCATATTTGTGTCCAATTATCTTCTATTTCACAAAGGGCTATTGTAGCTATTGTACCCAGGGGTAAGCATTCAGTTAATTCGGTTCAAAAAATCGAATTGGACCGAAAACCGAATAAGCAAAATCGAAACCGAACTGAATTGGCCCATAATCGAATTAAACCGAAATGAATTAAATCAGTTCGATTTTTGGTTTATTCGATTTTTTGGTTTATTTTACGCTTTTTTTGTTATATATATATATATATATATATATATATATATATATATATATATATATATATATATATATATTCGATTTTTGGTTTATTCGATTTTTTGGTTTATTTTACGCTTTTTTTGTTATATATAAACCAAAAATCGAATATATATATATATATATATATATGGAAAAACGGGATATGAGCCATAGGCTCATACTCTTATATGAGCCATCCCAAGTGGCTTCCATGTGGACCAATAATAGTATAGTGACTTGGAAGAAAAAATATAATAAATGTAAATAAAAGATCTCGTAAAAGATTTGATAAATAATAAATTACCATATCTTTGCTTAGGAACTTACCAAACAACTTTGCCTACTAATTTAAATATAAATAATGCCATTTGTCCCTTCAAACTAAAATTATTATTAACATTAAAATTAAATTTAAAATTAATATTAACATTAAAATTAAAATTAATATTACCTTTAATATTAACATTAAAATTAATATTAACAATAACATTAATATTAATATTAACAATAAAATTAATATTAATATTAACATTAACATTAACATCAACATTAATATTAATATTAATATTAATATTAATATTAACATTAACATTAAAATTAATATTAAAATTAATTTAACATTAAAATTAATATTAAAATTAAAATTAAAATTAATATCAATATTAATATTAACATTAAAATTATTATTAACAATAATATTAACATTAATATTAATACTAACATTAACATTAATATTAATATTAGTATATTAATATTAACATAAACGTTAACATAATTATAGAAATTTTTATTTCTATCTATTTAAATTCTTAGGTAAATATATTTGGTAAGTACCTAGGCAAAGATATGGTAAGTTATTATTTATCAAATTTTTTATGGGATCTTTTATTTCTATCTATTTAAATTTTGTTTCCAAGTCAATATATTTTTATTGGTCCACATGGAAGCCACATGGAATGGTTCATATAGAGTATGAGCCTATGGCTCATATCCCGCGCTTTCCCTATATATATATATATATATATATATATATATATATATATATATATATATATATATATATATATATATATATATATATATATATATATATATCAGTTCGGTTTTTAGTTTATTCGGTTTTTTTTTATTTTGCGCTTTTTTTGTTTTATATATATATATATATATATATATATATATATATATATATATATATATATATATATAAACTAAAAAAAATTATTCGGTTTTCGGTTTGGACAAAAATCGAAACCGAAATCGACCCGATTTTTTTAAAACCGAACTAAATAAGAATGAATTTCTTATTCAAATTCGGTTCGATTTTCAGTCCAAAACTGAACAATGCTCACCCCTAAGGCTATTTTGACTACATTGACACATTGTAACACCGAAAAAATACTTTGTTACAACAAACAAAGATGCGGCAACCAAAATAAAGTAAAAAGAAACAAAAATCAAGGAAAAAATCACATTCAAACCTTAAACATAATTACTTATTAATAAAAAAAAAGATTACAATATATCATGAATCTTACCTGCTTATAGAAAACATGGGTTCTAAGTAGAGCTGTCAAGTGGGCCGGCCCGGCCCGGCCCAGCACGAATTTGAGTGGGCTGGGTCGGGCTCGGGCTGGGTCTCTTACGTCCATGAATTGTAGCGGGCCGGACCGGGCTATGGATAAAAATTTTAAGCCCAGTCTGGTACATGACCCACGGCATGGTGGGCTACGGGTCGGATCGGGCCGGGCCGGGCCGGACCATATATATGTGACCAAGTGAAGTGAGACATGCACGGTGAAGCTTATAGTTGATGGCAACCAACTAGGAATTTGACTAAGCTGATGTATGGATGCATGCATGTATGTTGTTGTTGCAGCAACTTGCAACTTAAATATTCTGAAACGAATTGAATTGAATTTCAATTCAGTTCAAATATTCATTCCTTTTCAATTCAATTCAATTCATTACTACACTATATAATCATAATAATAATAACAGAGACCACCACCACTTGCCCTTGTTGCTTTAGGCAGCGGAACAACTCATATTTAAGGACATAGTGTTTGTTATGTACATATTTTTCTTTTATTTTCCTTGTGAAAGTGACAACACAACTGTTAGCTGGCAGGATTTGGGACCAATAAAAGAGATTGTGCAGGGGATGTGCAACCGGGTCGAGCTTCGGGCGGACCGGACCGGGCCTATACTATGGGCCAATATATGTGGCCCGGCACAACCCAATATATGGGGCCGGGCCGGCCCGGCCCGGGTCCACTATTAATCGGGCCAGGCCAACCCATGTCCAATTTTTCGGACCGGGCTCATGTCGGGCTGGCCGGCCCGGCTCAATTGACATGTCTAGTCCTAAGAATGGAAAAGGAGAATTCATAGTTTTATCCCAAAAATATAAGATAAATAACTTTGTTCTGGTAGTTTTATTTAACATTTTTAATAACCCATTCTACTAACGTAGCCTCCCTTTTGCTTAGAAAAAAACACACAGCGTTCATTTTGTTTAGAAAATACACGTAGTCTATGTTCTTCAACCTATGTTTTTAATTCAACAACCATTTAATTTTCAAGTTAAACAAATGCTTGAAAACATTTGCTAAAATATTCTTTAAAGGGGATACGACTAATTAACTCTATAAATCAGGAGGATATAACTAATTAACTCTATAAACAAGGAGGACCAGGGGGATACAACTAATTAACTCTATAAATCAGGAGGATGTTCTTTATTTTTAAAACAACGGAAACAATTACCAAAATGCATACAAATCATAAAGGGTACACAACTAATTAACTCTAAAATATTTGCCTTTGCCTTAGAGATGCGTACAAACCACAGGAAAATACAACTAATTAACTCTAAAATATTTGCCTTTGACTTTGTCACCTCCAGTTTTCAAAATTGAGGACAAATTTGTCATTTTTAATATTCTAATATTTTTGTGAATATTTATTTATTAATATTGTGTTTTGGGATTTTATTTGATTGGGTTGAGTTTTGTCTCATTTCGACTTGTACTAACGACCCAAATCAGTTTTGGACCCAACTAGACCCGACCAACTTGTTATTACCAAACACATATATTTATATTTGACTAATCCCATTTGATTTTAGTGGGATTAGGGATTAGAATTAGATTTACAACTCGAAATTAGGAGTTTTCAAGTTACCATTTTCACCCCAACTCAAAACCACTCATTTCTTTGACTTGGAGGGCATTTTAGTAACTTGCCAAATGCCCCCAACCCTCTAAAATATGGCCGGCAGCAGCTAGCACCCCCTCTCTTCTTCTCATTACAAGAAAACTCACTTTCTCTTCATTTCTCTCATTCTACAAAAAACTCCTCCTTTTTCCTTTGGATTTAAGCTCCAAAGTAAGTCAAATATCTTCTAATTCTCTTCCATACTCTAGATCTCTCTCTAATCTTGGTGCTAACCATTGTTTATCTCTTATTTGTGGTTTTTATCTAGGTAGAACCTAGCATGGAGGGGTTGGAAGCTTAGATTTGGCTTTGACCCAAAAAGAACCAATTTGGGACTTTTTCTTGCGATTCCAACTCCCAAGAGGTAAACCCTAACTCTAACTCTTGTAATTGCTCCTAATTAGTGTTATTTGCATATTAGAGGTTGTCCGAGGTGTAGGATAACACATTAGAAGAGGTTTGGAACCCATTGGACTCAATTTGGGACTTTCGGGCTAGGTTTAGTGTCAATTTTGGAGAAAATTCTAAATTGACATGTTTGGGTGTTGTCCCTAGCATATTTAGACCTAATTAGGTTAGTTTGGGTGAGATGAGGCTAGGTACGTGTCCATATTTGGATATGTGGGGTCGTTTCGCGAGAAATCATAAAAATAGGCTTTTTCGGGGTTTTCGGGTTCCAACACACGGGTGACTTTTTGCACCGACACTAGAATAGACAAGTTAGCACTTAAAATAGGTTCTAATCATTATTTCGAACTCGTGGGTAGAGTTTGGGTCGATTTCGGATAGGTTTGGTGTCCGTATCGCGTGGTATCGCGAATCGGACACTCCGGAGTCGCCAGAATGGCCATTTGGCCATTCGGGTCTCGTTTCTCGTTTTCGCTTGCGTGCGCGTGTTAGATTGCTTGTGTGGGGTACATGTCTAGGCCCTAGAGGGTAGACTTGTGAGGATTGGAATATTCGGATAGGTTTCGGGATGTTTTGGAGTGTATGTGTATATATATATGTGTGTGTGTATGTGGTTATACATATGTATATATATGTGTGTGTGTGTGTGTGTGTGTGTGTGTGTGTGGATATGTATATATGTATGTGTGTGTGTGGAGGATATAGAGAGGAGAAGGGAGAGTAGAGAATGTGATTAGAGAGTGAGAGTGGGGAGTAGAGATTTGTATAGAGAGAATGGATTTTGAGTGGGAGATGAGAAGAGTGTTTATGAGTGAAATAGAGAGTGGGAAAGGGGGAGTAATGGGCTGTGTATTCCAGCCTTAGTAGCTGTCCCATACCAGCCCTTTGGGCAGCCTATAGCTGCCATATACCAGCCCATAAACACCCCAAAACCTGTCCTTAATTGGTCCCTATTCCAGCCATCAAACCAGTCCACAATTCAGCCTGTTTTGACCCCATTTGGACAGCCTATAGCTGTCCCATTTCAGCCATAAATGGCAGCCCAAACCAGTCCACAACCTGTCCTAAGACTGTCCTCATTTCAGCCTATTAGCTATACTTAAACCCCCATGTATCAGTCCACTTTGGACAGCCAAGAAGCCCCTTTGTTTCAGCCATGAACCCCTATATTCAGCCCACATATTGGCCTATATGTGCAGCCCCAAACCTGTCCCTAGCTGTCCCAAACCAGTCCCAATATCAGTCCAAAAATGGACAGCCCTATAAGCCTATGTGTGTGTGTGTTTGTGTGAGTTTATATAAGTGTCTAGAGGATATATATATATATATATATATATATATATATATATATATATATATATATATATATATATATATATAGCTAATAGCCTATAGGAGAGCCTATATGTGAGCCTATAGGAGAACCTATAAGTGTGGTATCATGGGTGTTATATGTGAGTGAGTGAGTTTGTGTGTGAATGGTTAGTTAGATGTGAGAATGAGATAAGGGTAAAGTAATGAGGATAACCAACATGTGTCCTAAGATGGACTAGATATCTAGAAAACCCGTATTTCTGGGTAGGTAAACCCTAGATAGGATAGTATCTAGCTACCCTAAGGAGCCTAGGTTAGTATCTTGAGGATTAGCGGAGTTTCCTTTGTAATGGGCAATGTATTGGTATTTACCTTGTGAAGGATAAATGTAGGTAATAGGGTATTGTTAAGATATTGAGTTTGGCTTTTAAGATGGACTTAGAAATAGGTTGTCTTGGTAGGTAATGACTAGATGAGGGTAGTTTAGGCTAGTCTTGACCTCCGTTGACCAAGAGTTGACTTTTTGACCAAAAGTCAACTTCAAGTCAACACTTGACTTAGAATTGACCGAAACCAAACCAGAGTTGACCAGTTGACCGAAAATCAGCTGTTAGTCAATATTTGAATAGTTTGACCTAGGGTTGACCCAGGGTTGACTCAGTGTTGACCAGAGTTGACCAAAGTTGACTTTTTGACCAAAAGTCAACTGTTAGTCAACCCTTGACCCAGATTAACCTAGTTTGACTTGGATTGACTTCCTGTGACCTTGTTTGACCTTGGTTGTCCTAGTGTGACCCAGTTTGGCTCAGTATGACCTAGTATGACCTAGTTTAGATTGGTGTGACTTGGTTTGACCTAGTTTTGACTTAGACTTGCATATCATGACTAGATTAGCTTTTCTTTCATTATTAAATCATGTTTGGACTCATGGCATCTCATCTATAGGTCTGTGATTACTCTGAGCGTCTGTTCACTTTATCAGCTCAGGATCACATGCGAGTACATTCACTGATAGTTTTTATTGTCTTGATATCTGCTATATCCGATTCAGTTGTAGTGCCTTACTTGATTTCCAGACACGATATTTTACGGACTAGTATATGTCGAATCCTATCATGAGATGTTCCCGGATTACTTGGTATATTGGTACATGACTCGATTTGTTACTTGTACTTGTATAGACATAGACTTGGGAGTGGGCTGATCACCTGCTTTTGAATCCCGTGTCATGACGTGTTATGTCCGGATCCTTTATACTATTCGGGGATGGGGAGTTATTAGTGGTTGTGTGATCAAAATACCCACTTGTTCTTCACACTTGTACTCGACACTTGTCCATAGCTACTTGTTCACAACTTTCCATGGTGACCGGGCTTATCTTCACACTTGTTGCTTCATACTTGTTATTTGTTCGTAGCCGGTCAGATGGGAAGCCTGAACATGTTTTCCCAAGCCGATCACATAACGTACTAATAATTCAGGGCACCTTTTATATTTATTTATCCTAGGAGGCTAAGTTCTGTTCGGGAGAAGAGTTACAACCCCGGTCCTCGTTTGGTTTAAGGGTTGTAACTCGGCTTCCGTATAGTTCCTAAGCAATCCTACATACATATTGTCATCCTATTCAGTACTCACATCTTGATATATATTTCCTGTTGATTTTGTCTTGTATTTCATTATACTATCTCTTATATAATTTGTCAATTCATATGGAACTGCTGTTGGTGTTTGTACTTGCTCATTTTCCTGACAGGATACCGTTGATATATTACAGATGATTCCCAGGCAGATTGTTTGACCTATTATGGGGACGGGTTAGACGGAGTAGACCTGGACTGTGGCTTGTTGGTAGAGCCACTAGACTTTGCTCACCCTGAGTAGTGTAGTCTAGTTAGATTTGCCTGGCCTGCGAGCCAGCTAGTATTTTCAGATTGTAGTATCTTATATATATTTTCTGTGACTCTGGATTGTTGTGTATAGATCTGGACTTGTGTGCATCTCGGACTCATTTCCTGTTTTATCTATCATATTTCTCTTCCATGCCATCTACTTTAGTTTTATATTTGTCATTGAGAAAGTATTGCTATGTCACCTCCATTCGGAGAGTATATACTGTACAGGTACCTTTATCTGTTTTAGTCGTAGTATTTACAGACCCTATATATAGCGTTCTACCGCCGATACTGCGGCGTAGGCTGGACGTAACCACGTGCTCGTGCCCCTCTTCAGGGTGCGGGTCGTGACACATTTTTGTGGCGGCCCATGCAGGTCAGTGTCGCGATTAGTACAATTTCGTAATGGTGCTCGACTTAGAGTACTAATTACGAGCCTGCGATTAGGACGTAGGATCTACGATATGATAGGAGTTACTCAATCACATTTTAGGAAAAATTATGATCTTTTGATTACCATGACAACTCTTCTTGCATTTGAATTCAATTGTCCTCCTTTGATAATATCTTATCATGTGCCATATTGATCTTTTGGGTTCAATTCGTCTTCAGGATGACGGTAACTCGTTCTCAGGCAGGGCCTAGTACAGTTCCAGAGAGGTCAGATCCGGGTGGTCTTCCACCTCCGGCTACGGGAGTAGCAGTCAAGAGAGCAGTAGCCTCAGTCCCTGTCCTTCAGGCAGGAGTAGCAGCGGCAGTTCCCGGAGGTCTTCCACCTTCAGCTGAGGGAGCTGCAGTTCAGGGAGCTGCCACCTCAGTCCCTTCCCTTCAGGCGGGAGCAGCAGCGACGGTTTCAGGAGGTCTTCTACCTCCAGCAGCGAGACCGTCCATAGTCATCCCTGATATTCTTTCACCGTCGCCTCCGCTACCGACTGATACTCAGCAGATGATGGCCCTTCTGCAGCAGATATTGCAGACCCAGAGAGCACAGGCCGAGGCACAGCAGCATCAGGCCGATGCGTCCCACCGCTAGACAGAGGTGTTGCGACAGAGCATGGAGAACTCACACCAGCTGGCGATGGCAGCAGTAGAGAGGGTTGCACCGGGTACAGTTCAGGGTGCCACAGTTCAGCACCAGGGTCAGGGGAGGCCTGACACACACCTAGACTTCAAGAAGATGAAACCGAGGGAGTTCAAGGGTACCGAGGGTATCCTGTACGCGGATGACCGATTGAAGGATGTCCAGCGGAGCCTGGAGTTGGCAGAGGTCCCGAGAGGGCTTTGGGTAACGTCTGCAGCGAGCCAGTTTTTTGATATAGCGCTGACTTGGTTTCACACGGATCCTCGTACGTCGGTGAGGGGTTTGACTTGGAAGAGCTTCAGGAAGCTCTTTAAGGAGAAGTTCCACCCAGATGTGGCCTTGACAGCTATGGAGGCCCAGTTCGTCGCATTGGAGCAGGGGAACTCGTCGGTGGACGAGTATGCAGCGGAGTTCTTCCGCCTTAGTAGGTTTGCACCGGGTCTGATCTAGGATGAGGGGTACCTCTGGGCGACTTGACGTGACCTTCGAGCAGATCCTGATGGAGGCGCAGATTTTAGAGGAGGACTTCGGCCTCAAGCCGAAGAGGGACAGCGACGTTCTAGGAGCGAGCTCGAATGCGGGGCCGGCGAAGCGCCCTCATTTCCAACAGTCTCAGTTACAGTTTCAGCAGGCACCAGCGCGTGCCCAGTAGCACCAGGGACAGGGCCAGAGGTAGGCCATCCAGTGTGCCTTCTGTAAGAAGATGGGGCACACCCAGGAGGTTTACAGAATGAGGCTGGGAGTTTGTTTATTCTGTGGAGCTCCAGGTCACCAGATGAAGAACTGTGCTGCCCGTGCAGCCAGACAGGCAGGCCAGGACAGAGTGCAGCAGGCTAGAGGAGGCCAGCAGGGGCGTGCTTTCGCTATGGCAGTTGAGCCCACTCAGGCAGTAGCAGAGCAGATAGCAGGTTCCAATCTTTCGATCTTATTTTCGCATTTGCCTCCTTATAAACTGTTTTGAAATTCGATTCCATCTGTTCCTTGACCATTTGATAAAATTTTGTTCTTGTGATGTGATATTCTTCTGAGATAAGTCATATGGGCTAGGTCGTCTCGATTATGAGATTTTAGAATTCTCTAAGGTCATGCTAGCAGACATAGTGAGGACATATAGTCGGATTATGGATGTATTTCTCGGGTGTAGGAATTTAAGATTTTCGCTGTCAAGCATGCGGCAATACGGAAATTTTAAATACCATAATTCTAGAGGTATGTACCTTAGTCAAGGAATCTGTGATTATCGTAGCCTTGCTCACTAGCATGACGGAGATTTCGAGTATCATGATTTTGGACAGACGTATCTGATTATCGAACTGCATGATTTTCTGTGATTGCTTTGTTTTAATTTCGAGGACAATTTTTTTTAAGGTGGATAGATTTGTCACCTCTAGTTTTCAAAATTGAGGGCAAATTTATCATTTTCAATATTCTAATATTTTTGTGAATATTTATTTATCAATATTGTGTTTTGGGGTTTTATTTGATTGGGTTGAGTTTTGTCTCATTTCGACTTGTACTAGCGACCCGAATCAGTTTTGGACCCAACTAGATGCGACCAACTTGTTATTACCAAACCCAGATATTTATATTTGAATAATCCCATTTGATTTTAGTGGGATTAGGGATTAGAATTAGATTTAGAACTCGAAATTAGGAGTTTTCAAGTTACCATTTTCACCCCAACTCAAAACCACTCATTTCTTTGACTTGGAGGGCATTTTAGTAACTTTTCAAATGCCCCCAACCCTCTAAAATATGGCCGGCAGCAGCTAGCACCCCTTCTCTTCTTCTCATTGCAAGAAAACTCACTTTCTCTTCATTTCTCTCATTCTACAAAAAACTCCTTCTTTTCCCTTTGGATTTTAAGCTCCAAAGTAAGTCAAATATCTTCTAATTCTCTTCCATACTCTAGATCTCTCTCTAATCTTGGTGTTAACCATTGTTTATCTCTTATTTGTGATTTTTATCTAGGTAGAAACTAGCATGGAGGGGTTGGAAGCTTAGATTTGGCTTTGACCCAAAAAGAACCAATTTTGGGGCCTTTTCTTGGGATTCCAACTCCCAAGAGGTAAAACCTAACTCTAACTCTTGTAATTGTTCCTAATTAGTGTTATTTGCATATTAGAGGATGTCCGAGGTGTAGGATAACCTATTAGAAGAGGTTTGGAACCCATTGGACTCAATTTGGGACTTTCGGGCTAGGTTTAGTGCCAATTTTGAAGAAAATCCTAAATTGACATGTTTGGGTGTTGCCCCTAGCATATTTAGACCTAATTAGGTTAGTTTGGGTGAGATGAGACTAGGTACGTGTCCATATTTGGATACGTGGGGTCGTTTCGCGAGAATCATAAAAATAGTCTTTTTCGGGGTTTTCGCGTTCCAACACATGGGTGACTTTTTGTACCGACACTAGAATAGACAAGTTAGTACATAGAATAGGTTCTAATCATTATTTAGAACTCGTGGGTAGAGTTTGGGTCGATTTCGGATAGGTTTGGTGTCCGTGTCACAACCCGGTCCCAATTTCTTGGGTCGAATCGGATCATGCCCAGCCTGCACCGTTGATGAGACGGCGGCAGTAAGCTGTATCTTCCATATGCAGGTAATCAACAACTCAATCTAATTTGCCACAATCTTTATTATTCGATAAATTTAAAACTTGTTCAGTACAAAGTACAATCTTAAAACTACCAACTGAAATAACATTATTTTTAGACAAAAACTATCAAACTGAAAAATAGCATCTAAAGAGAAGCAACATCATCATCAAGTACGCCATCCTCAGGAAGCACAGCAGGGTATAGCTCAGGGTCATAGTAGCTACTAATTAGTAGCTCTACATCCTCAAAAGGACCTACAAATATAGTCTCCAGTCAGGAGGGAGCAAAGTACAATTTATGATATTTTAACAATTAAAATTAATAATAGAATTATGCACTTTTAAACAATTTAAAATAAATAATTTTCTAGCAGTTAAAACAGTGTGATATGAATAGGCAATGAATATGACCGGATTGGGTTTGTTACAGTAATATCCTAGTGATATGGTATGGCTTATCCCCGTGTGTATGAGGGGTAAGCTAATACATTCAGTTATACTAACTGGATGTGGTCATATCCACTACACTACTCCCCCAGTCCCCAATAGTTACAGTAGTTACAGTCAATGCTCTCAAAGAGTTTCGTGTTGTATCGTGGTTTAAACTTGCATTAAAACAATTATTAACTAATTATAATCTACCACAAAATTGTACTTGTCTCAAATTGATTGGACTGGACGGATCGATACGTCGGGATGGGAAATCAGGTTCTTCCTTGAAATCCTATATTCGGGAAACTTGTCTCAGAAAACCAAAGTCGCCAATGTTACTACACTAGTTGCAATCTCTAGGTTTTGGCCTAGTCAATTTTAATCTTTTGATTACGTTATCACAAACAACACAATTTATCTAGTGAGTTGCAATTAGTTAAAAAAATAACTCTGTAACTAATTTTTGGGAAAAACTTTGTGTTTACCAGTTTATTGACAAAACTTTATATTTTCGTATTTATAAATATAAAACTAAAACTTTTCTTTAAGTGAGAAATACGTGAATCATTATTTACAACTCAAATTTCTATGTGATAAAACATTCATTTTCTTTTAATAAATAATTATTATCTTACTACGTTCTCACGACAGAATGTTAACCAGAAAACAAAACATAATTCTAAGCTATTACAATTTCTCACAACCAGAATAAATAAATGGGCTTATGCCCTTACAGGCCAATTACATAAATTTAAATAAGAATAAAAGTTTGGTTAGTCCTAAAATTATCCTACAATTTTAACTTACAAAATAAAATAATAAAATAACTTTTATTAGTGAGTCTCAGATATTGGTCCAATCGTCAGAATTAGCTAATGCCTCAACGTCCGGGCGAAATCGGTTTCGTTTGCACTTAGCCAGGGCCCATTGACCAATTACGGTCGTCGCCCAAAATCCAGAATAATATCTTTTCCGAAAACCATTTTAAAATTATTTTAAAATATAACTAAATTTTATGGAAAATCCGGCAGCATTTCCTCTATTTTTGGTCAGCCCAAAAACTGGAAACGTGCGCCATGATTTCCTGCAAATAATCCCAAACTAGGGGAACCCAAATATATATATAAACACATCCATAAATCATATCCGATATTTATTTGGAGAACCCGAACCAATTCAGAACTCCCGAAAACCACTCCAAAACATTTCCGAAAATTTCAGAATAAATCCAACCGTTGGAAACTTTTTCGAAAGTTTCCCGAAAAAAATCCCTAAGCATCAGAATACTAAAACCGAAGAGCAACAAAGGTTCCGAAAAATCTCCGGAGCCAAACACGTAATCGAAAAACCGAATTTTCGAAGAAATTCGCGGACCAAAATATCATCACAGACCAAGACAGGGGACGAACTACTGTGATTACCAGAGATTACCCAAGTTGACGGAATCCGAAGGGTTGCCTCGGACCCGAAACACGCAAATCTGCGGAACGAACTCGGGATCGGACAATGGTCGCGCCCACACGGGACTGGCCACTCGGGACGGGCTGCGCACGACCAGAAAGGAATCGGGCTGCCGGGAACGACGACGGGCGGCCTCGGAAACGACGGCGGGCGGCTGGGCTGGGGCGCCGGGGTCGACAAAAGGGTACTCGGCCTTGGGGAGCGCTGAAGGGGTGGCGTCGGGCTGGAGGGGGTTCGGCCAGGAAGGGGATCGCCGAAATTACGGGAAAGAAGCTAGGGCTAGAGTTTTTAGGAAAAAGAAAGAATGGAGATGGGGTGGAGAATGGTGGGGAGTAGGGCCTTTTATAAGGGATGGAGAATGGAAGTTACCATGGGAAGGAGACCAACGGCCATGGCCGTTCGGAAGAGGAACGGAGGAGGCTCGGGGAGTTTCGGGAAGGAAAGGTAAAAATGAGTCTTTGCTGGGTTTGGAAAATGAATGGTATTTAAAGAGAAAGAGAGTTATGAGTCTTAATAAGGAATAACATTCCTTTCTCTAAGCTAGTAATGAAACCGAGAAAGAAAGTTTAAAAGAAGAAAAATTATTAATTTAATTTTTTCCTTTTCTTTAAGAAAAACTCAACTATTAAATAATATTCTAAATAATGATTTTCAAAAACCAAGATTTGTTTGGATTCGAACTTGGGTTCGGAAACAGGTCCGGGACTCGGGAATGGGTTCGGGTCTGGCCAGACAATCAAAAGTCCAGAAATTTAAATTCTTGAAAATTAATAATTTTTAATCTAACTAAAAACACAATAGTAATTAATTTAGAAAATTACGAGCTTTGACAAAAAATTTCAGAATATTAATTTTTCTAAAAAATGTATTTTTCCAATTAACAACTAAAAATTAATTAATTTTTTAAATAATTATCTAAAAATTATGGATTTTACAACCTTCCCTCCTTAGAAAATTTTATCCTCGAAATTTAAAGGATAAGGTTAGGAAATACCTTAGGTCTCAAACAAATACGGGTATTGCTCCCGCATCTCATCCTCTCGCTCCCAGGTAGACTCGCCTGGGGAATCGTGCCTCCACATAACTCTGACTATGGGAGTCACTGAAGTCCTGGTCCTCTTCTCGCCTCTGTCCAAAATTGCCACTGGCTTCTCTGGTACTGTAAGACTCGGTCCAATCTCCAGCTCTGAATGATCCAAGATATGACTCGGATCTGGGATGTAGCGTCTGAGCTGCGAAACGTGGAAGACGTTGTGCACGCCCTCAAGATTAGCTGGTAGAGCTAACCGATACGCTACTTCACCAATTCGGCTCAAAACTTCAAATGGTCTGATATATCTGGGACTCAACTTCCCAGCTCTGCCAAATCGGATAGTTCCTCTGGTAGGAGAAATCTTCACAAAGACACTATCTCCTTCTTCAAATTCCAGTGGTCGACGATTGCTATCTGCCCAATGCTTCTGCCTGTCTTGAGCAATCCTGAGTTTGTCTCTAATCACCTTCACCTTCTCTTCTGCGTCAGTTACCATCTCTGGCCCCAGTAGTACTCTTTCTCCTACATCGTCCCATGCAAGTGGAGTGCGGCAACGATGTCCATAAAGAGCTTCAAATGGTGTCATACCAATGCTAGCTTGGTAACTGTTGTTGTTAGAGAATTCCACCAAATGCAAGTGGTCTTCCCAAGACCCTCCAAATTCTAAGACGCAAGATCTCAGCATGTCCTCTAGCATCTGGATGGTCCTTTCAGATTGTCCGTCAGTTTGGGGATGATAGGCTGTGCGGAACTTCAGTTTTGTTCCCAAGCTGTCATGCAAACTCTTCCAAAAGTGTGAGATAAATCTAGTATCTCGGTCAGATACAATACTTACCGGTACTCCATGAATCCGGTAGATATGCCGCATGTAGAGTGCCGCCAACTTCTCGGTGGATAAACCAACCTTGAAGGGAATAAAGTGAGCTGACTTCGTCAGTCGGTCCATAATAACCCAAATGGCGTCCTTCCTTCCTTGGGATCGAGGCAGTCCTGACACAAAGTCCATTGTTATATGCTCCCACTTTCACTCCGGAATGTCCAGCGGCTGTAGAAGTCCTGCGGGTCTCTGTCTGCTAGCCTTCACTTGTTGGCAAATCAAGCATCTAGCCACAAATCTGGATACATCTTTCTTCATTCTATACCACCAAATGATGGTACGTATATCCCGATACATCTTATTAGCTCCAGGATGTATGAAATACTGCGACTGGTGTGCTTCTTGTATCAGCTCATTCCTCTGTTCGCCAGATGGTCCGTCACTGGCGATAGAGAAACCTTCAAGTCTTCCTGCCAGCACTTCATCTCTGAGTTTGCAAAGCGTCTCGTCTTGGAATTGTGTCTCCTTGATTTTGTCCATTAGACTTGAACGCAATTTCAACTGCATCATGGTTGAGTCAGCTCCAGGTACATCAGCTTCTCGCCCCAGTTCCTTCATCTTTTTCTCAGGTAGTACAATTTCTAGACCAAGCTTCTCTATGTCCTCCAACAAGTGCCGCTCCTTGGTCAAGAACATCGCCACTGGGTATCGACTAAGTGCATCTGCAACCACATTAGCCTTACCCGGATGGTACTGCAGGTCAATGTCAAAATCTTTCATCAGTTCCAGCCACCTTCTTTGTCTCATGTTCAGCTCTTTCTGAGTGAAAATATATTTCAGACTTTTGTGGTCTGTATATATTTCCACTCTCTCTCCATATAGGTAATGCTTCCATAGCTGTTTGCAAAAACAAAAGTATGATATTTATTTCACAAACTTTGTAAAGAATATTACAAGAATTCTGGGAAAGTACAACTATAGGAATCCGATCTGGATGACGATCGCTTTATCCCTTGGACGATGTGAACTTTGAAGACTTGAATCTCTGAAGAACGCAGCAGCACTTGGACAAAAACTCTGATCTCTCTTGATCTTTTTCGTGATATGTTGAATGGAAACGAAACTCTATTTATAGAGTTCTGAAATAACTGTTTTGGGGCAGTTATTCTGAAGTGCGCCTGGTTGAAGTGCGCCTGATTGGGCACGTTTGGCCAGACTGCGCCTGTTCTGCATTCAGTTGTCACGAACGTGTACTAACTGCTTTAGACACGTGGCGTTGTTTGATTGAAACGCATTTGGTCGTGTGCAATTAGTGGGACACGTGTTGGACATGTAGAATGGCAGTTAGGCGTTGAAATGGTCAAAATGCGCCTGCTTTTAGGGACACATGGCAGGCTCTGATTTGATGTGTTATTGAACTGCGTCTGTTTCTCTTGAGAAGTAGGCGCAATCTACGAAGTGTGCTTGATATAGTCAAAAGTAGGCGCAGTCTGTAGATAGCGCCTGATTCTTCGAAGTAGGTGTGATCTGTCTAGACAGCTGTCATATCTTCTTCGAGCGCCGCGCCATCAGAGGAATGATAACGTCGCCTTGATCTTCGTGTTTGTCAGGTAATGATGACTCCACGTCAGCTAAGCGCAGTTTGTGAAGTGCGCCTCTGTGATGCAAAACTAGGCGCGTTCTGAGTTTGTTGGTGAAGTAGGCACCATTTGTTTGTAGGCGCATTCTGATTAATCTGTTGAACTTAACTTAGGCGCGGTTTGATTTTTTTTGAACCTACAAGACCCCCTTCAAAGTTTTCGAATTTTGAATTTTTCAAAAGTTCGAAATACTTTGAATTTCCATATGACCAAGTCAAACCGCGCTTGATATTTGAAGAAGTTGCGCAGTTTAAGGCGAGAACGGATCTTCAGGCTGAATAGGCGCAATCTGTTTAGGCGCGTTTCGTTGTAGCTGTTCGAAAACTATAAATAGCCCACAAAATCCTTCGTAAACCCTTTATTGTCTTCAAGAGTAAAATTTTTTCGAGTTTTCTTTTCTGATTTTCTTTCTTCTCCGACGAGCTTTTCAAATCAACTCCGATGGCGCCTCGACGTTCGGATAAGGGGAAAGAACTCGCTCCAATTGAATCTTCAAAGAAATCCAAAAGGCCATGCCATCCATGGTTAAATCGCGCGGTTCTCTTCAAATCCGAGAGCCTGGACAAATTCGTGTTTCTCGACACGAAACTGCACATCCGGCCATTAATGGTGGGTCATAGGAACATACACTGGCTCTTCTTAGGGCTCAGTTGTATTCGCCAACTCTTTTTAGGGTTTGGTGATTCTCTAAACTTTATGTTTATGAAGTTTAAACATTCTACCAAATAGCGCCTAGAAAATTAGACTCTGTTTGTTCGATCGCGCCTAGTAACAAAGCTAGGCGCTATCGGATATAGCTTTGTCTGATAAAACAGGCACTGTTTGTTGTTTAAATGAAAGCTAGGCATAATCTGCCCAGAAAACTAGGCGCAGTCTGCCCAGATTCATGAATTAGGCGCAGTTTAACCTAGTTGGCTGAAAACTAGGCACAATCTGATAACTTTGTTGTGATGTTGCTCTTTTCTGTTTTGCAGTTGATATCAGGGAAGATCCCAACTTCGAGATCTTCCAAGGAACTATGTCTGAACCTGAATTCAAAGAGGACTTGTCACACGTTAAGTTCCCTCATTATGAACTACCAGAGTCTCGAAGAGCAATCCTGACTACTCAGGATAATGAGACTCTTCTGTGTTTGATGAACGGCCAGCCCTTACAGTCACTGGATGCAGCTATCCACAAGAAACCACTCTTCTTGTTTGGAGATGCCTTTGGCAGGGAATCTCAGCCAAAACAGCGGGTGGAAGAGAGGATTTTTTAAGAAAGGTGAAAAGACTATATATTTGCCAGATATGCTTAGGAGTTTACCTCTTTCCAGATATGAGTTTGCCAGTTATCCCCGCCAAATGGCGTGGGATATCACTCCCGTTCAGCAGGCTCGGGTGGGCAAAATATGTTATAAAAAGGTGAACAACAGAGATATCTTCTATAGTTCATCTGATATTTACGCAACTCATCTCAGGGGTTTGAAACCAGGTTGCATCCCTCCCGAGAATTCATCTCGTCTATTACCAGTGAGAATACCAATTTTTGCAAATGAGTTTGCTAGGAAAGGTAGGTATTATACTGATAACACCTTAAGGATGCAAGGTTTAGTCAACCCAGATTATAAACGATGGAGCTGCATTGCCAACTGGGTTTTAGAACATTATGAAGAAGAGCTTCTTAACATCAGTCTGTATGAAGCTGTTTATTCTTTAGTACATGGCTTCCCTCCAAATCCACACCTATTCCTTTCACTGATCGAAAGGTACAATTATAGGACGGGAACCTTCATGACCCCAAAAGGAGAAATCGGTTTCGCTCTTCACGAGATGAATCATATCTCCAAGCTGCCTATGGGAAATTTTCCTTATGAGGAGTATGTTCCCACTGAAGATGAATTAAACAGGCTGAAATCTGAAAATGCTGAAATGGTAGAAGTCTTTGATGAGCTGTTATGTCACTATCACATCTGTTGTTGTTATTTTGAAAGCTCAGGCTCCTGCTATCTTACTAAATGGATATCTTATCTCTTCCTCAAACATGATGATGAAGAGAAACAAATTAGTGAGAAGAAAGCTGTTGATCCGCTTACCTTTCAGCGTTTCAATGAGGAAGAGATAAATGAGTTGATGGCAAGGTTTCGCCAAGAAGATATAATAGTTAAAAATGATGAAGATTATCCTCCCCTCAAGATAGGAGATAAAATAGAAAGTTTCATGAGGATGGGATACAGACGTATGTCTAAGAAAGCCCATCTGGCAGGCTTTCTTGCTTTTTGGCTACGAAGGTATGTAGTCCCTGGAGCAAGTGCAGTCGATCGCTTCCATAGAGGTGTTCTTTTTGCTGCAGTCCGCCTAGTGTTCGGTTATCGGATGGATATTTTATCGACGATGACAAGCCGACTTAATCATAGTCTGCGTTGCTTTGTGGACGGCATGCTAAATAATAAGAAAGATGGCTTTCCACGTACTGAAGTCGCCCATACTTATTTATTTGGGTGGCTTCTACTCCACTGTCCAGTTTTGATGAGCCCTGGCGAAAGAGCTATTGGAGGAAACTTTTTAAGAAAGTATGAAGGGTGTAGATGGAATCACACCTCCTTGATAGATTGCCGGCGAGTATTGAACCGCGGCGATAACTGGGATTTTTATTGTGTTGATCCACCGGCTGGCTACGAGTTATTGCCAGCTAATATCCTAGATTCAGTGAATACTCTACCAACAGATCCAGCTATATTCAATTGGTTGAAGTCGATTCGACCTTCACACCTCGTACATCGATTTGAAGATGAATGTATTCTTGAACCATATTTGCCTAGCCGTTTTGCACGCCAATTCGGCTATGATCAATTCCATGTAGGGAATGCCACAACATGCCTACAAGGAAAAGGATATTTGATTGATGGCGCCAGGGCTTGGTACTATTATAATGCTAAAAATACGAGGGCCGTTTTCTCAATGCCTGAGAACACAAATCATGGACCGCGAATGTTATTCACCTATTCAAGGTTTTACACTTCGGCCAATACCTTTGTGGAGACTTTTGATTTAGCACATAGCTTCGCTTCTGACAAACGAGCCAAGAAAGGAAAGTCGAGCATTCTTTATAAAGATCCAAATGACGAAGAACCTGCTGACGAACCTTTTGAAATCTCCAGAGACATGAACTTCCTTGAGGAGTTTATTGAACCCTTAAACATTTCTCTCCGAGTAACAAAATCTCCTATGAAGGAGAAGAAGAAAAAAAAAATGATAATCCTGTTGCTTCTCCAGATCCAAAGAAAAAGAAGACCACCGCAGAATCTCCAGAAGGAATTACCACTAGGTCACAATCGAGACAACGGGCAGAAGAATCTGTAAGGAGTGAAGAGATAACTCCTACGTCTTTACAGAAACAACAGGGCATTTCTGCTGACCAAGAAAGTCCGGATGTGTCTCGTCAAAGAAGGCCGAATTTGAAGAAAGTGGTTAGTAGAAAATTAAGATTATTGAGTCCGTCTCGTGCTGCATCCATCCTGGCTAGTGCTGTTGCTGGGCATATGATGTCTTCCCCTACTCCCATCTCTGGATCAGAACCATTAACTACAGAAGAACCAACACATTCTAGCAAAGAGGCTATGGAAGTAAACGCATCTTCTGTGATTGGCCAGCCTTCAACTCTGGCAATTCTTCCTGAAGTGTTTCCAGAAACAGTGTCCAAAACTATTTCGGTCGATACATCAGATCATCTTCGAACTCATATCGATGATCCAATATATTCAGATAGCGAAATGATTGATGCATTACAGGCATGCGCTGAATACCTTGAGGATACTGTTACTGATCCAGAAGCTGAAAATACAAATGAGCCATCTGACGCTCATAAATTGAATGAAAAGAATATTGAGAGCATTGCTAATGAACCATTGGAAGAAGCACATGTCAATATTATGAATACCCCTACTAGAGAAGATCAGCCTTCACTTAGTACTTCCGATGCAGGAAGTAATCGTGCAGAGGAAGTCTCAGAAGAAATGCCAGCTCAAATTCCTCAGGAGGTAACAGTATTGGTGGATACACCATATATACCCGATCCAGGTTAAATTTCTTGAATCCTGTAGATTGTTATCAATGATGATACTTGTTTTTGTAGCATATTGATTCCTTTTCTTTAATAGCTGAAGGTAATGTACACCTATCAGGCGGCTCAGAGGCGGGTAGTAGTCAAGCAATGGTGACATATACTATTCCTGAGATAGGCACCCCTGCTCGAACAATGGATACTGGTAAATTGCTAGTTTATTGTTCTGAACTTCATAACTTTCTTAGAAAATTAACGCAATACGTTAACTTTCAGGAGAACAAATGAGGAGTGTAACTAGCTCGAAAATGGCTCCATTGGAGACTCCTGTCAGAGAAGAGAGCTCTACAGAGATGCCTATACCTGGGCCATCACAAGTCCAGATTGAATTGCCTCAATCAGGTAAAGCTTTAACTTTGTCGACTTTGTAAAATAAAACTTGCTAATGAGAATATTTCGCAGAAGAACCAGTCAAAGCTGCTACAAGCTCTACCACGGCTCCTCCAATAAAGATAACCCAGATACCAAAAGAAAGATCTTCTGAAATTATTGCTTTGACGACGCCATCTGTCGCAACTGAAGTTACTCCAGCCGAGATAACAGAAACTCCCATCACTTCTGAGGCAAATAGAATCGTTATAAGATCTTATACAAACGTATTCTATCTAACACTCAAGCCGATGGTGGAGAGTGAGAACATTCCTTTCTCCAAAGTCAGGAAATCCGTAAAATATTTGATCAACGGATTCGTGACCACGGAGATGAAGCTCAGGCCGTTTATCTGGAACATATCCTCAATGAGCTTGAAGAAGTGAAGACTGCAATGAAGAATCTATCATCTGGGAATATAGATTCACTAATTGAAGAAGAATGTCAAGCTTTGGCTCGGGAAGCTGAACAGAAGGAAAAGATCTTGAAGCATTTTTGGCAGCCTTTGCTCAGTTACTGCTGATATGGAAACCCAGATTGAAGAAACATCTTCGAAGCTGGAGACCAATGAAGCTGAAATAGCAGAAGTTGACGAAGAAATTGCCAAGCTTCAAGAACGTCTGACTCTGGCGAAGCGGAAAAGGGAAGAGAAGGTTCTCTTAAACAAAGAAACTGCAGATCACCTCGTTGCGCTGAAGCGTCAAAAGGAGCTTAATACCAAGACTCATCATGAAGAGCTGACTGCTCGTTTTGCTAATCTAAAACCCTTTGACTTTGAGTCAACAAGGAATCAAATTAGACAAAGGATTTTGAACTCTCAAAATGAAACGATAGCTGCTTTGAAAAGACGTGTTGCAGAGCTCAGTACCCGGCCTTCTGAATAACTGAATTTTTGTGATGTCTTTCTTTGTTTTGACCAATTGTAATGGACCTTATTTTGAATGAAATGGAATGATATTTTGGATGATTCTATTTACTTGTTACATACCTATATAGGAGATAAGCAATATAATGAGAAAACATATTCAGAGGTACAGGACGTGATATATTTTCTTGATGTAGAAAATAACTATATTCTTTATATCTTGCTCAGAGGTAATATGGACATGGCAAAATATAAATATCGAATATTAGTTATTTCAATAGACAACTTAGTCAGAGGTAATAAGGACGTAACAAGTTGCAAATAGAAAATATGTGAATTCTTTTTTAATGGCGATGATGATATGATGAACGATTGAAAATGAACCGTCAGAATGAATGATTCATCAAAATGTCTGCTGGGGATTTTAATGAATGAACCTTTAGATTCATCAAAGGGGGGTGAACAGTCACCTTGATTCACGAAGAGTCAGTAGACTAGTATAAATAGTACAGGACTCATGAAGAATTTTATCACTGCCTTCAACAGGAAAGATGTCTTCCAACAACATGTCTAAGGAGACTGAAGTCGTGTCGAAAATCGAGAGCGTCACCGGGGAACTTTCTGCTGGAACGGAGAAGGGCGAAGGGTCGTCTGCACCCAAGCCTCTCGTCGACTCAGTCTTATCGGATCAAAAGGAGGTGGGCGAAGGCTCCTCTGCACCAAAGCCTTCACAAGATATTCTCGACCTTCTGGTAGAGCCGGGGAAGACGGCGGAAGAAGAGGCAAAGAGGATAGCTTTCCTCAAATTCTTGCTGAGTTCAGGCAAAAATGTCTTCGACTCCTTTGCTGATTTTGTTAGTGAGAAGGAGGGGGCTTGACCCTCATCCTAAGTTTGATAGGGATGATAGTGATCTCTCTTAATGTAATGTAATATCTTCTTTGAAAATAAAAAGAAATTTTATTTACATTGTCTGTCAAGAAATCTTTACACATTTATACATAGTATTTCTTAAGAAATTTGCCATTGATAGGCATCATAGCTATTCTGCCATCCATCTCTGTTAACTGGTAAGCACCATTGGAAAATACTTTGTTTACAACAAAAGGACCTTCCCATTTGGCATCGAACTTGCCCTTACTCATGTGAGTCATAGTCATAGGACGTCTGACTGTAAGGACTAAATCACCTTTCTGAAATGCTCGTACTTTAACTTTGCGATTAAAGGCTTTGAGATACGGGCCTGGTATAACTCAATGTGCTGTTGAGCCAAAAGCCTTTTTTCATCAAGTGCCTCCAACTCTTGCAATCGAAGTAGATCGTTGTTCTCCATTGTAAGTTCATTGGCAATGGCTATCCGCAGAGACGGGATTTGAATTTCCAGTGGCAGAACTGCTTCACAACCATATACCAAGGAGAAAGGTGTACAGCCAGTAGGATTGCGAACTGTAGTGCGATAAGCCCATAAACATTCGCCAAGCTTCTCACTCCAATTCCGTTTGTTAGTAGAGACAAACTTCTTGAGGAGTTTGATAATGGTTTTATTGAAAGCTTCAGCTAAACCGTTTGCTGCAGGGTTATAGGCTGTCGAAGCAACATTGTCGATGCGATGATCGTCACAGAACCGAGTAAACTTTTGACTAATGAACTGAGGTCCATTGTCATGAATGATTCGCTGCGGTACACCAAACCTGTATATCACATGGTGTTTGATGAAGTTGATGACACTGCTGGTTTTGACTTCAGCCAGAGGTATAGCCTCAGCCCACTTAGAGAAGTAGTCTGTGATGGCCAGGATAAACCGGTGCCCTTTAGAAGAAGGAGGGTTGATTGGGCCTATGATGTCCATGCCCCATGCTTCAAAAGGCCAAGAAGCAGCCGTAGGATGTAGATATTCTGATGGTTGATGAATGAAATCTGCATGAATTTGACATGCTCTGCATTTCTTTGCGTATTCAATAGCATCGGAAACCATAGAAGGCCAGTAATAGCCCATACGACGAATACGATCTTGCAATTTAGGACCGGGTTGATGCGCTCCACAAACACCATCATGAGCTTCACGTAGTATTTGTTTTGCTTCATTACCAGCAAGACAACGTAATAGTAGACCATCATAAGTTCGTCGGTAGAGAGTTTTTGTTATATGATTATAATAGAAACGGAGAGATCGTCTTCGAATGCTGGTGGCTTCTTTGGAATCTTCAGGCAATATTCCATAGACTGCAAAATCAATGAAAGGAGTTCTCCAATCTTCATTGATGATATTGACCTCAGCAGAATTACTAAACTCAATATTGTGATTATTTTCAATACAAAATAACTCTCTGTTGGAAATAACAACCAACTGCTGTCTTTGGACAGGAATCGCCAAGACTGCTGCAAGGTTTGCTAGAGCATCTGCTTCAGTGTTGTAAGCCCGACGAACGTATTCAATGTAGAAAGCTTTGAAGGAAATGGCCATAGCAATGGCTGCTTCATGATATGGAATCAAATCTTGATGACGAACTTCATATATTCCTCTAACCTGGTTAACAACCAGTTTAGAGTCACCGTATACTTCAAGATATTGTATGTCTAATTGTTTAGCCAGTTGAAGGCCGATAAGCAAAGCATTATACTCTGCAACATTGTTGGAACAAGGCTCATCCAAAGAATAAGCCCGTTGAATAGTTAGTCCTTCTGGCGAAACGAGCACAATCCCTACTCCTGCTATAATAATCCCATTTGGTCCAATTCTGGAAGCTCCGTCAAAGAATAGACGCCATGTGGGAAATTCTTCCGAGATCAGATTTGTTTCAAGCGTCTCATCAGGAATCTCGTCGTAGAGTTTAGAAGTCTCAGTAACAGGATGAGCAGCTAAGAAATCGGCAAGGGCTTGTCCCTTTACTGACTTTTGAGGTACATAAATCATGTCGTATTGGGCAAGTAAGATAGCCCATGTAGCCAGCCTTGAATTGAGAGTACTGGGCTTCTTCATGAGTACCCGTAGAGGGTTAATTCGGGAAATGACATGGATTGTTTGACCAATTATATAATGTCTTGTCTTTTGTACAACGAATATTAAGGCTAAACATTCTTTCTCAACCATGCTATATCGATGTTCGGCACCGATCATAGTACGACTGAGATAGTAGATAGCCTGTTCATGTCCTTCTTTGTTCTTTTGGGCAAGTAAAGCACCCAATGAGTGATCCATTGCTCTGACATACATTAAGAAAGGTATGCCGGAAATTGGTGGCACCAAGACTGGTGGGCTCATAAGATATTGTTTTATGTCATCAAATGCTTGTTAACATTCTTCGGTCCAAATGAAAGATACACCTTTCTTCATGAGTTGTGTAAACGGTCTGCATCGTCCAGATAAATTTGAAATGAATCTTCTGATGTACGCAAGTCGACCTTGAAATCCTCGTAGCTCTTTTAGGTTGCGTGGAGGACGCATCTCGTGAATGGCTTTGATCTTCTCAGGATCTACGTGTATACCTTTAGAGGTAATAACGAAGCCGAGAAATTTACCACTAGAGACACCCAAGAATGACTTGGTGGGATTCATTTTGAGTTGATGTTGGCGCATGAGATTGAAGATAGTTCTCAGGTCTTGAATGTGATCTTCCTTCAGACGACTTTTGACAGCAATATCATCAACATAGCATTCAACAGTCTTTCTCAAATGATCTCGAAAGATAGTGCTCATGGCTCGTTGATAAGTTGCACCGGCGTTCTTGAGACCAAATGGCATCACAGTATAGCAATAAACTCCTCGAGGAGTACGAAAAGAAGTATGCTTTTCATCGTCAGGATTCATCTTGATTTGATTATATCCAGAGAATCCATCCATAAAAGATAACCTCTCGAACCCACAGGTATTGTCAATCATGACATCGGTGATTGGAAGGGAAAACTCATCCTTTGGACAAGCGTCGTTCAGATCCCGAAAATCAATGCAGACTCTGATTTTCCCAGTCTTCTTCAAAACTGGAACAACATTAGCAACCCAGTCTGGATGTTGCTCTTCACGAATAAAGCCACAAGCGATGAGCTTTCGAACTTCTTCATCAATTGCATCCATCATTTCAGGTTTGAAGCGCCGTTGTTGTTGTTTAACAGGTTTTGCATTAGGTAATATATTCAGCTTGTGCGTAGCAATTTTGGGATCTAAACCTGGCATGTCTTCGTAGCTCCAAGCAAAGACATCAATATATTCGCGAATGAGAAGAATCAACTCCTGTTTATCATCTTCGGGGAGATTCTTACTAATGAATATAGGACGGGATATACCGTTTTCTCCTACATCAATCTGGATTAGTTGATCTTCAGTAGGTGGTTCTCGTTTTTCAAACTGGAGCTTCTACTGATTGTCCATCTTTTGTACCCAAGGATCAGTTTCAGGGCTTTCTTCGAAGTCATCATCAGTAGCATCGTTGTTGATATATGGAAATTCAACTGAGACCATGTTGGAGGATATGGCAATACGATGTACGTGACCAATGCTAGTGTCAGAATCCCATGAAACTGTATCAGATGAAACAGTGCGTTCATCATCATCGGATTCAATTATCTTAGGAGCTGTAACCATAGCAGGAAATGTAAATACATAACCAAGGCCGAGTTTATTCTTCTTGCTAGTAACATGAATAGGGGTTCGTCTCCCTCTTCCATAGTTGAGTCCACTCTTGAAATCATATCCCATTTTACGAATGATCTCTTTAGACTGAGTGCTGTAACGACGGAGTTGTAAATGTCCCGTGTCATCGTTTTTGCAGTCTTCGGTATAAGAAAACTTTTGTTCTGGTCCTATAATAAAGATTATTGGACTTTCGTCAGCTTTTCGAGCAGGAACTATAAAGTATGAACTATCCGTTGATTCCAATGATACATCTGTTTGGTAAGATTGTACAACTTCAATTGTGAGTGGCTTCAACCTATCTAACATATTTAAGTAACACTCAGCATGATATAACACATCAGTATACTGTAAAGGAGATGCATCTTTATTGATATTTACAACAGTGTTTACAGTAGGACCTTTAGCCTTAGCAGGCTTAGTCAAATTGATAACAAGAGGGGGAGAAGAAGAACGAGGAGGAAGAGAAGGCTTGTTACGACGAAGGTCGATAACAAGTGGCTCAGAAGAGGTGAGCTCCCTTTTTCCTTGGTCAGTCATAGAAATTGTCTTCTTGGCAGGAAGTCGAATGACCAGTGGTTCAGCATGTGAAGGCTTAGAGACGCGCCCTTTGACAGGAATTACAAGAGTATCCTGTGACTTTGGTTCTTGTTCCTTTTTGCTAGGAGGAAGATAGATGGTTAGTGGTTCAAAAGAAGAGGGTTGAGAGACGCGCTCTTTAACAGGAATTACAAGAGTGTCTTGAGATTCAGTTCCCTGCTCTTCTTCAATGTCTAAAGCCAAGACAACTTTCATGAACTCGTCTTTGTACATGCGAGCATCGTTGCAGTACGCTTCGACGCCCTTGAAAGGATAGAGATCAGCAACTTCTTTTTGGACTTCTCCTTTGTCATCAACATACTTGAAACATTGATGAAGAGTTGATGGTACAATATTATGCTCATGAAGGAATGGTCTTCCCAGAAGAGCATTATAGGAACAACCATGGTTATCAATGATGTAAAAGGTAACCTTTGTACGAAGATTGCCTATTTGGAATTTTAGGCGAATCTTGCCCAGAGGTTCACTTCTTCCTTGATTGAACCCCAGAATAGTAGTGATTGTGCCAGTAAGACTGCGTACGGGAATTTTCAAAGCATCCAACATTGTTTTAGGCATAATGCTGAGTGCAGAGCCTGGATCTATCAGGATACGATCGACCTTCATGGTATCAACGTACCCTGTGAAATACAAAGGACGATCATGTCGATTATCTTCCAGGAGCATGTCATCTTGCGTGAAGGTAATATTTGGAATTAATTCCAACACGCTATGACAATGGAGACAAGAGAGAGGCTCTTTCTCCGGCTTCTTCAGAATTTCAAGACAATTTTCTGCCTGCAACAAAGCTTCACTTAACGTCTCTCGAGTTTCCTTAGAGAGGCGCAAGAGCTCGAATATTGACAATCTGGCAGGAGTATTGGCCAGTTGAGCCAGTATATCAAAGTTATACGGCTTCTCGAGTCCGAGAGAAGTGGACTTTTTGAGAGCTTTATCGAAACGAGCTGGTTGTTTCCCTTTATCAGTAACTGCTGGTTTAGCAGGAGGAGGAGTTGGGTTAGTTGAAGATGAAGAGGGTTGAATTTCAGGAGGCGTGTCAGGAGTGGAAGATGAGGTTGGAGCTTCCTGATTCTCTGAGTATTCCCGTAAATAGGGTTTACCAGACCTGGTACCCAATAAGATCTCTTCTTCATTTAATGGTTCAAGAGAAACCATATTACAACTTTTAAACTTGCCTTTGGAATTTTTCTTTTGTTTAGATGAAGAAGAGACGGAGGATTCAAAATCTGAGACCAGATCTGGATGAATCCACATGATTTCCCCTTTAGAAGTAGATAAAGGGACTAGTCCTTCATTTCGAAAAGGTGGAAGGTTTACAAGCTCGAGAGTGGTTCGAGGAATGGGAACTACACCATCTTCTATCTGCATTGGTGGAAATTCGCCGAACTGAACAGAGACGACATTAGCCGTCACCGTCTTTTCATCCTGTTCGAGAGTCACTGCTCCAGATTTGATCATCTCTTGTATTTTTCCTTTAAGCACATAACATGCTCGAGTAGGATGTCCGATAAATCTGTGGTAAACACAATATTTAGGATGATCAGTCTTACCAACCTCTTCCGGCCTTTTAGGGTCGGGTAATTGCAGTTTGTTGCTTTTTGTAAGACATTCAAAGATACCCATGATGTCATCTTCATCGAAAGAGTATTCTTCTTTAGGACGTGGTGCTCTTTGAGGTTGTTGTGATGGAATAGGTGCAGATTGAGCAACATTGACAGCCAGTGCTTCTTTGCTTCTCAAGTCAATAGCCAAAGTTTCTTTAGGAACAGATGTATCTTTGCCTTTTCTATTATTATTCTGGCGATTGTTGTTAGAGTTTGAGCCATGATCGTCTTGGTCAGGATTCATGTGAACCCCCAATGTCTTGAATTTTTCAGCGCTGAGTTCTGTTGCCTTAGCATTGATAATGAAAGAAGGCCAGTCTTGGAATTGAGTTGCCCCTGTCCACATACTGATAATTGGCAAGAGATTATTCTTGCAAGTATCAATTGTAACAGCAGATGGAGTTCCCATTGGCATTTTGAGAGCTTCGCGACGGAACCTCTCGATAAATTGCTCAGCAGGCTTATTATTTCTTTGTTTAATTTTAATGAGGGCTGACATAGTCATGTCATTGACGCCTTCATAAAATCGTTCAAGGAACATCTGTTTGAAACCAGCAAAAGAAGTGATACATCCGTCTGGTAGACTTCGGTACCAGTCATAAGCAGCGCCAGTTAAGCAACTGACGAATACCCGAGTAAGAAGGGCATCATTAGGCTGAAGAGGATCAGTCATCAATTCAAATGATTAATATACTGATTGGGAGATGAAGTGCCATCGAACTGCATAATGGTGGGGAATTTGTATTTTGGCGGAAACTGCATTTTCTTCCATTCGGTGGGATAGGGTTGTTTAATGCCCAACCGTTGTAAGCCTTCCCTTTGTGTATAGGCTTCAAATTGATTCCGCAATTGTTCAACAGCATCATTAGCATTCCCTGAAGATTGAGGATTGCTAGATTGATTAGTAATAGCCGGAGGAGGAACCGCATGGTAAGCATCACCCCCAGCACCAGTTTGGCTAAAAGTAACCTGAGCTGGTACTGTGATGTTTGGAAGAGGTGGTACCCCCAGACCAGGGTTCTGAGGAGTGGAAGAAATCAATGGTTCAGGAGTTATGACCGGTGGAGTATGCTGAGCCATAATAACATCATGCATTTTAGCCATCATTTCGGCCATAGTCTTCAATTGTTCTTCTAGTGCAACAATCCTTTGATTCTGATTGTTAGAACCAGAAGCATCTTGTTCTTCAGTAACGTATGCTGTCACTTCTCGTGCCATGACAGATGACACAGTTTGTTCAGAGTCATCACTGTCGACAGCAAAGTCCGAATTACCCCCATCATGAGAAGTAGACCGATCACTGTAAGGAAGATTCTTTTGACCGATTGTTTCTCGGCTTCGAGATCGAGTATGCTGGTAAACACCATCATCTGATTCTCTAAGTCGGTCAAGATAGTGCTGGCTAGGTCTCCGGGTCTTTCCGTGCTTGCATTTTCTACCCCCAGAGTCTCTGGAAGTCATGTTGACGGAGGCAAACATTACCTCTTCTTCATCATCACTCTTTTGATCAACAGAAGGGAAAGTCAGACGCTCGAAGACAGAACGTTTGGTTGTTTGGCAACAACATTTGATAACCACTTCGTGAGGATGATTGCAATGATGAATTTGTGATTGTTTGGGAGAACTGGGGGTGATATTCCGTTTCTGCCTGAGATGATCCCGAAGATCAGAGACAACGGGATGAGAAGAAGTAGCAGGGATATACTCATAGATGACATTTGGAACATGATTCCGATTTCGTAAACGTTCGATTCCATGAGTATAAAGAGAGGTACTCATCTGATTGGCGTAATTGTCAGGATTCCTTGCCTCTAAAGGTTGATATTGAGGCAAGTTGATCTTAGCATGCTTGCATTTTACAGAGGTAGGTTTTGATTGGGGTTTTCTATTAAGATATGCCCGTAAATCATTTAAACCGCCCCTGGGAACCTCAGTTTGTGAAACTTGTAATTTGCCTTGTTCGGATCGTAAAATCCGCAAATTAGGCAATTCCTGAATATTTGCCTTGGGAGTAGGTAAAATACCTCTCTGATTAGTACGAGAACCCTTGTTAAGGAGGATATTCGTACTAATAGGTGCAGAGGCACTATCAGTTGGATCCTCCTCGATAAGAATCGAAGAAGACTTGGAAAAGGCCAGAGGACCTTTCCCATTGTTTTGAGATGAAGGGATAGCTAAAGAGCATTTCCCTCTGTTATCTTTCAAGTTTTGAGCTTGGGAAGATTGGGAGAAGACCAAGGGGCCTTTTCTTTTTGATGGAATGGAAGAAGGAACAGCCAAAGGACTGTCCTCAGCAAACTGCGCCTGAGCAGTTTGGGGTTTCTGGATTCTGGAGTGATTCGGAGTAGACTGCGCCTGAGCAGACTGCGCCTGAGTAGACTGCGCCTGTTTAGTCAGGGCAGCAGATGTATTGGATTGAGCCTTGGCAGCAGCAGAAGATTTGACTTGTGCCAATTTGGCACAAACTGTACCAAAAGAAGGTTTGGTGGCAGACTGCGCCTGTTTCCCTAAGGAGAGAACAGTCTGCGCCTGATTGTGAGGCAGAGATTGTGCTGTTTTGGCATGAACTGCGCCAGAAGATGGTTTGACAGCAGACTGCGCCTGTTTCTCTAAGGAGAGAACAGACTGCGCCTGATTACCAGAGATAGACACTGGTGTCTTAGAAACAGCAGGTTGTGCGAGGAAGTGGCAGTGTTCTCATTAGAGAAGTAGCAGAGTTCTTGGGAGCCCACACTGAGCGAGTCTTGCTCTTGACGGAAGTCGTAGTGCGGCGAGAAGGGCTTTGTGCATTAATCATTGCTTCGTAAGCCGTTTGGTCGACTTTCACGACCAAAGTCTTCTGCGTCGAGCCGATAGACGCTGTGTCATATTGAGTTGTCACCTTTTCATCAGAGGAAAAGGTCGTCCCCAGCAGAGTCGCCATTTTGTTTGCAAAAACAAAAGTATGATATTTATTTCACAAACTTTGTAAAGAATATTACAAGAATTCTGGGAAAGTACAACTATAGGAATCCGATCTGGATGACGATCGCTTTATCCCTTGGACGATGTGAACTTTGAAGACTTGAATCTCTGAAGAACGCAGCAGCACTTGGACAAAAACTCTGATCTCTCTTGATCTTTTTCGTGATATGTTGAATGGAAATGAAACTCTATTTATAGAGTTCTGAAATAACTGTTTTGGGGCAGTTATTCTGAAGTGCGCCTGGTTGAAGTGTGCCTGATTGGGCACGTTTGGCCAGACTGCGCCTGTTCTGCATTCAGTTGTCACGAACGTGTACTAACTGCTTTAGACACGTGGCGTTGTTTGATTGAAACGCATTTGGTCGTGTGCAATTAGTGGGACACGTGTTGGACATGTAGAATGGCAGTTAGGCGTTGAAATGGTCAAAACGCGCCTGCTTTTAGGGACACATGGCAGGCTCTGATTTGATGTGTTATTGAACTGCGTCTGTTTCTCTTGAGAAGTAGGCGCAATCTACGAAGTGTGCTTGATATAGTCAAAGTAGGCGCAGTCTGTAGATAGCGCCTGATTCTTCGAAGTAGGTGTGATCTGTCTAGACAGCTGTCATATCTTCTTCGAGCGCCGTGCCATCAGAGGAATGATAACGTCGCCTTGATCTTCGTGTTTGTCAGGTAATGATGACTCCACGTCAGCTAAGCGCAGTTTGTGAAGTGCACCTCTGTGATGCAAAACTAGGCACGTTCTGAGTTTGTTGGTGAAGTAGGCACCATTTGTTTGTAGGCGCATTCTGATTAATCTGTTGAACTTAACTTAGGCGCGGTTTGATTTTTTTTGAACCTACAATAGCTTCAATGCAAAGATGACTGCAGCAAGCTCCAGGTCATGTGTGGGATAATTCTTCTCATGAGTCCGTAATTGCCTAGATGCGTAAGCAATCACTTTTCCATTTTGTTGAAGAACGCAACCCAGTCCTTTTCCAGAGGCATCACTATAGATTGAGAAACCACCGGTTCCTGTGGGTAGCGCAAGGATTGGTGCAGTGGTAAGCCTCTTCTTCAGCTCCTCAAATGCCGCCTGGCAATCTTCTGTCCAGATGAACTCTTCATTCTTCCGAGTAAGCTTCGTCATTGGTTCAGCAATTCTGGCAAAATCCTTCACAAACTTCCGGTAATAGCCAGCCAAGCCTAAGAAACTTCTGATTTCAGCAACCGAGCTTGGGGTAGACCACTTCTCAACAACAACTATCTTCTTAGGGTCCACCGAAATTCTTTCTCCTGTGACAACATGGCCAAGAAAATCCACCTTGTCTAGAAAGAATTCACATTTGGACAGCTTACCATATAACTTCTCTTTCCTCAAAGTTCCCAGAACTTTTCTGAGGTGCTCCTCATGCTCCTCTTCAGTCTTCAAGTAGATCAGAATGTCATCGATGAAGACAACGACAAACTGATCTAGATATTCATGGAAAACCTTATTCATAAGGTTCATGAATACAGCAGGAGCATTCGTCAGTCCAAACGGCATGACCAAGAATTCAAACTGCCCATACTTGGTGTTGAACACCGTCATGGGAATGTCCTCCTTCCTGACCTTGATCTGATGGTAGCCGGATCTGAGGTCAATCTTCGAGAACACCTTGGCTCCACTGAGTTGGTCAAACAGGTCATCGATCCGGGGCAGAGGGTATTTGTTCTTGATGGTGATATTGTTCAGTGCCCGGTAGTCGATACACATCCTCACAGTTCCGTCCTTCTTGGGAACAACAAGACAGGTGCTCCCCAGAGTGAAGCTCCGTCTCGGATAAATCCTAAAGCCTTCAGTTCATTGATCTGATCCTTCATCTCCTTGGCCTCCTTCGGATTGACTCTGTAGCATCCCTTAGAAATAGGAGAAGAATCGGGGACTAGGTCAATGGTGAACTCTATGTCTCGGTCTGGGGGTAACCCGGGAAGACTATCAGGGAAATATCCATAAATTCTGCTATGATAGGATGGGGAGGTCCGGGTTCTTCTGTGATAGAGGTGTAGGTAACACACTCCATATCCTCCGAAGGTTGAGAGATTTCAAACTCTGGCTCTCCAGGTAGGCTGAGGACTACACATCCTCTGTGACAGTCTATCAGCGCATGCTGCTTACTCAACCAGTCCATCCCTAGGACTATATCATAATTGGGTAAGGGAATCACAAGCAAAGGTGCTATGAATTGGTGGCCTGATATGGTGATAGGTGTAGTGTCCCGCTCCTAGCGGTTTACTATATAAGGCTTGTGGCTTGGCTAACTCGGTCGGAACCGAGTATTGGGGAAACTTACCGTCGGCACCGAATCGATCACGGACAAGTGCATAAGAACCTTTCCAACTAATGGATTGGTTTCTCTTGAAATGCGTCCAAGAGTTTTCTCTGGATGTTTTGCTGCTGGTTTTGCTGCTTGGTTTTGATGGATGCTTTTCTGAATGATTTTCGATGATTTGATTCTTGTTCGTTTTTATCGATTTGTACTGCATTCATTCTTGAGAATTCTGAGAGAAGAGAACACAACGAGACGGATTATAAACCAATCTTTTGGTGCCAATGCAGACTGACGCGTGACGGAAGGCTAAGCGTGCAAGTGTTCCTCTCTCTCTCGACGATTCTCTAATTTGGTGAGTGTGGATCTCTGTGGTGGTATTGTCCCTCTCGCTATTCCTTCATGCCAACTAAATAATTGTCTTGTAACATCCGTTGATCGATATCAAGTTGCTAAATGCCACAAGTCAATACCACTAAGAAGCTAGAGATTGAACATTGAACATTTAAATGAATGCTAGTCCCTTTTACATTAAAATGAATCGATTACACTATTAACAACAATTGAGATTATGCTTGTCCACTGAACATTGAATTGAGATTGAATTGATGCCTAGAATGATGATGAAATGCTGCGAAATGAACAAGTTGTCTATTTACTTACAAAACTACCATGCACTGTTTGCTTATCGAGTCGATCACGCATTCGCATGGTCATGGACAACTTGTGCACAAGGTTTGGTGGTGTGTTTCCTCGAATCGGTACTGGGGCGCCGGGACCGATTCGGCCTAGGAGGAAACATTGGCGTGCTAATGGGAGCACGGGTATTGCGAGGCATCCTTAGGGGCTAGCTACCTACTTTGGAGTCATTGCATTACCTTGAAGTCCTATAAGGCAAAGAGATGTCCATATGGTTTAACAGCGCCAGTGGCCATGTAGTCAGGATACATGCTAATGATCATTTTATGCAAGGGCGGTAAGTATATTATTATTATCCTGTATCTTCTGCAGAAAAGCTGGATTCGGCCAATGGTAAAGTAAACATGATTTATTCCATGTTACATCTATTGTGAATTACTCTGAATGTTGCCTGTCCCTAATAAGTTCATATCTTTAAAATGCTTGTCATTAATAAAATGTTGGTTTAGCTGAGTGGGCCAACGGGGCTCACCAGCGCATTGTTATAATGTGCTGACCCCTCCTCCACAGGTACTGGAGAAGGCTCGGGTGCACCTCGCAACTAAAGCTTTCTGAACTGCTGTTTCCTTTCAAGTTGTTTTTCCCTAAAGATGCACAAAGTATTGCGAAGATTTCAAAGATAGCTGTTTATATTTCAAAGTACTAAAGGGGCATGATGTATGGAACGGGAAATTATTTCATGACAGCCTATCAGTTGTACTTCTTTTCATGAATCAATGTAGCCGAAATGGCATTTTAAATAGTATCGAGAAAAGTTGTATTCTGACTACAATTATGAATAAAATGAGTATTTCTTCTTCCTATATTGTGTCTCAATGTTTCCGCAACTGTGGCTTACTTTCAAATGTTTCAAAGTGATATAAATATGCATGTTCTAGCCTTGTACAAGTGCAACTCCAGACTTGTACGGCATCACGCCTTAGCGAGGACGATCGATTCGGCGTGAATCGAAACAAAGCGAGCGATTCTTCGAATTGGGGCGTGACAAGTTGGTATCAAAGCCAGGTTTCAAATCCTCGAATTTAAAAAATAAATGTTTCAAAAAGGAAGTCTTGATGCAAATTTTCTCGATTGATGGTGTCGATAGTGCTGGCATGAAATAATATTCCATACAATAAGCCCATAAATATTTTATGAGTGCTAATGGAATTATTTCTTTGTTGTAGAATGACCAAGGGTGATAGCACAAAGACAAATTCATCGTCGGACCCGATTGAGAAACTGATTAAGCAAATGGAGGCTCAGAGGAAGCAGATCGAAGCGCAACATCGCGTGCTTCAGAAGCAGCTTCAATATCAGTTTCAGGAGCAGCTAGATGCTCAACAAAAGCAGATGGATTAACTCAGATTGTCACCAAGCTGTCGGCCGATTCCAATGTTTCTGCAAAGGCCGCAGCAACCGAGACCGTGGAAGTGCCGCCGGAGAAATCTGAGATGCCGACACGGAAGAGAACGAGGTTCAAGTTCTCTGAATTTAAAAGTTGTGACCCGTCTAAATTTAATGGAAAAGAGGAGCCAGATAAGGTGATGGGCTTCTTGAACACACTGGAGGGTTATTTCCGAATGTTAGAGATTCAGGGCAGTAAGAGAGTGGAGTGTACCGCTGTACAACTTCGTCTCAAGGCCCTAGAGTGGTAGATTTCTCAGAGACAGGCACTTTACGAAAATAGTCAGGATATAAAGATGTCTTGGGAGGCCTTCAAGCAGGCTTTCATTACTCAATTCATTCCACCCGCTGTCCGACAACAAAAGAGAATGAGTTCATTGCACTTCGACAAGGCAGTATGTCAGTACATGACTATGAGACAGAGTTTTTGAAGAGAGTCGCATTCGCTGGGTACATGGTACCGATTGACGATGCGAAGCGAGAAAGATTTGTGCAAGGCTTGAATGAGGGCCTGGAGCGGGATGTTCTAACTCGGAAATGTACGTCTTACCGGGAGACGTACGAGACAGCTCTCGAAATGGAGAGATTTCATAAGCCGGCTAGTCGTGGGACAACGCAGAGCAACCAAGGACTCAATAATCAGAAACAACCTTGGTCTGTAGGAAGAAATGATGCGTCCAAGCGTCTGAATACGGGCAATAACAAAGGACCATATGAGGAACTGTGTTACAACAGGTGCAATCGAATTGGTCATCGTCGCGAGGATTGTCGTGTCGGGTGTTACAAATGTGGGGGAATAAATCACAAGGCTTTTGAATGCAGAACTAGGGGAGAGAACCAGTATCCTCCTCGTGGAAATAACAATAATCATTATCGTGGGCATAACAACAACCAGAACCGGGGCCAACATAATAACCAGCATCGTGGCCAAGCGCCACCAGCCTTGCCAGCTCCAACTAGAAATGCACCGAATCAACAAGGTGGCCAAGCAAGGGTTTATGCCTTGACTCAGGCAGAGGCCCAGACCGCAGAGAATTTTATAACAGGTATGTTGCTGTACAAAGGCATACCTGTAAGAGTACTTTTTGATTCTGGTGCTACTCATTGCTTTATCTCTTCTGATTTTGCAACGAAAAATAAATTTTGTATGACTCAACTAAAGTCAGCTTTGTGTGTTAGTACTCCTTCGGGAGTAGATATGCCTGCAACTTTGATTTGCAGGGACGGCTACATTAAGATTGGAGGCAAGACTTTATCTTTGGACGCAATTGTACTCGACATCAAAGAGTACGATATCATATTGGGAATGGACTGGCTCAGCGCCTGTCATGCAACGATCGACTATACGGATAAGAGAGTTGTGTTTCTCCTACCTGGAGAAACAGAGTTCTCTTACTCGTGTGGCTCGGCGTTCCAAGGACCTATGGTAATATCGGCAGTTACAGCAAGGCACATGCTGTACTCGGGGTGTGAAGGCTTTCTCGCTTCTGTCCAAGACACTCGAATGAAGAGTGTAGGCTCGAATCAGACCGAAATTGTGGCAGAGTTTCCCGATGTGTTTCCGGATGAGATACCTGGGATGCCGCCGGATAGAGAAATTGAATTCACAATTGATACATTTCCGGATACTCGTCCGATATCTAAGGCGTCGTACAGGATGGCTCCGGCAGAATTGAAGGAACTAAAGGTACAGCTACAAGAATTACTAGATCGAGGATACATTTGCCCAAGTGTATCTCCATGGGGAGCTCCAGTACTATTTGTAAAGAAGAAGGATGGGACGATACGGCTGTGCATCGATTATAGAGAACTAAACAAGGCAACCATCCGAAACAAGTATCCCTTGCCAAGGATAGATGATCTATTCGATCAGCTACAAGGTGTGACCATGTTTTCTAAAATCGATCTTCGTTCTGGATACCATCATTTGAAGATCAGGCCCGAAGATGTTCCTAAGTCAGCATTCCGTACAAGATACGGACACTATGAGTTTTTGGTCATGCCATTTGGCTTGACTAATGCTCCAGCAGCCTTTATGGATTTAATGAATAGAGTGTTTCGAACCGTTTTTAGACAAGTTTGTTGTTGTGTTCATTGATGACATCTTGATCTACTCAAAGGATAGGGAGACTCATGTCGAGCACTTGAGAGAAGTACTTCAGACGCTGTGGGACAACCAGCTCTATACAAAACTAAGCAAGTACGAATTTTGGATGAACAGCGTGTCGTTCCTTGGACATGTTGTTTCGGCGGAAGGTGTTGCCGTCGACCCAAAGAAGATTGAGGCAGTGGTGGACTGGAAGCAGCCTGCATCAGCTAGTGAAATACGGAGTTTCCTTGGTTTAGTCGGGTACTACCGTAGATTTGTGAAGGACTTCTCGAGAATCGCCTCGCCTTTGACTCGCCTGACTCAGACGGGAGTCGTATTTAAGTGGACGGACGACTGTGAGAGTAGCTTCCAAGAACTCAAGCAGCGGCTCGTCACGACCCCAATTTTAGCACTTTCGGAAGGCTATGAGGGATTTCAGATCTACAGTGACGCGTCGGGACTTGGTTTGGGATGTGTTCTCATGCAACACGGGAAGACAATATCTCATGCTTCGAGACAACTCAAACAGCATGAGAAGAATTACCCAACACATGATCTGGAACTGGCGGCGATTATGTTCGCATTAAAATTGTGGCGACACTATCTCTATGGTGTGTCCTGCGAGATCTTCACGGATCACAAAAGCCTGAAATACATATTCACACAAAAGGAATTGAATTTAAGGCAGCGACGTTGGTTAGAATTGATCAAAGATTACGACTTGACAATCTCTTACACGCCGGGTAAAGGGAACGTAGTAGCTGATGCCTTGAGTCAGAAATTTGTTGGGTCCCTAACAATAGCAAAAGAGGTACTACGGGATCTTGAAGAGATGGGCATCGAGTTCAGGATCCGTCCGCAGAATGTGCAGTTGGCTCAGTTATAACTTGAGCCGAGTCTCCAGGGAAGGATTAAGATTGCTCAGAAGGATGATCCGTTTCTGCAGAAGATACGCGAGTTGATTCTAGCAGGAAAGGCGTCAGACTTTACCGTTGAAGATGACACTATTCGTGTCAAGGGGAGATTGTGCGTCCCTAAGGACGGGGATATCAGGAAGAAATACTGACCAAGGCTCATTTTGCGAAGTATTCCTTGCATCCGGGAGGCACGAAAATGTATAAGGATCTACGCTCAACTTTTTGGTGGCATGGTATGAAGAAGGATGTGGCGCTATTCGTGTCATAATGCAAGGATTGTCAGCGTGTGAAGGCCGAACATCAACGGCCAGGCGGAGAACTACAAAATTTGGCTATTCCACTGTGGAAGTGGGATAATATCTGTATGGATTTTATAGTTGGCTTGCCAAGAACTCAGAAGGGAAATGATGTGATTTGGGTTATCGTGGATAGATTAACCAAGTCGGCACATTTCATTCCAATAAAAGTTACGTGGGGCGTAGAACGGTTGGCTCAGATTTACATAAATAAAATTATCCGATTGCATGGGGTGCCAGCTTCTATAGTATCGGATAGAGACGGAAGATTCTTGTCGCGATTTTGGATAAGTCTGCACTCGGCTTTGGCACAAAGTTGAACTTCGGTACAGCTTACCATCCGCAGACTGATGGTCAGACAGAGAGGGTAAATTAGATTCTTAAAGATATATTAAGATTGTGCGTGCTGGATTCAAAGACAAATTGGGACGTGCATCTCTCACTAGCAAAATTTGCCTATAACAACAGTTATCAGGCAAGTATCCAAATGGCCCCGTATGAAGCCTTGTATGAACGAAAATGTCGATCACCGATATACTGGGATAAAGTAGGTGAACGACAAGTGCTTGGACCGGAACTTGTGGAGCAGGCCGTCGAGAAAGTTCACTTAATTCGAGAAAGACTTAGAGTGGCTCAAAGTCGACAGAAGAGTTATGCGGACGTACATCGACGACCTTTGGAATTTGCGGCAGGAGATCATGTCTTCTTGAAGGTCACACCCATGCGAGGTGTGATGCGGTTTGGAATGAAAGAAAAGCTAAGCCCGAGATTCGTTGGACCCTTCGAGATTTTGGAGAAGGTAGCCTCAGTGGCTTATCGACTTGCACTACCTCCGGCTCTGGCTGATGTGTACAATGTCTTCCATGTATCTCAACTGCGGAAGTACGTGCATGATCCAAGCCATGTAGTGAATTTTGATCAGCTACAGCTGAGCACTGACCTATCCTACACTGAAGAGCCTGTCCAGATTTTGGACAGGAAAGAGAAAGTTTTGCGGAATGGGACAGTATCCCTGGTCAACGTGCTATGGCGGAACCATGCTGTAGAGGAGTCGACGTGGGAACTAGAGGAAGAGATGAGGGTGAAATACCCCTCGCTGTTTGATAATATTGAGGTAGGACTTTTGCTTTAAGTTTCGAGGATGAAACTTTTTCTTAGTGGTATATTATGTAGTGTCCCGCTCCTAGCGGTTCACTATATAAGGCTTGTGGCTTGGCTAACTCGGTCGGAATCGAGTATTGGGGAAACTTACCGTCGACACCGAATCGATCACGGACAAGTGCATAAGAACCTTTCCAACTAATGGATTGGTTTCTCTTGAAATGCGTCCAAGAGTTTTCTCTGGATATTTTGCTGCAGGTTTTGCTGCTTGGTTTTGATGGATGCTTTTCTGAATGATTTTCGATGATTTGATTCTTGCCCGTTTTCATCGATTTGCACTGCATTCATTCTTGAGAATTCTGAGAGAAGAGAACCCAACGAGACGGATTATTAACCAATCTTTTGGTGCCAATGCAGACTGACGCGTGACGGAAGGCTAAGCGTGCAAGTGTTCCTCTCTCTCTCGACGATTCTCTAATTTGGTGAGTGTGGATCTCTGTGGTGGTATTGTCCCTCTCGCTATTCCTTCATGCCAACTAAATAATTGTCTTGCAACATCCGTTGATCGATATCAAGTTGCTAAATGCCACAAGTCAATACCACTAAGAAGCTAGAGATTGAACATTGAACATTGAAATGAATGCTAGTCCCTTGAACATTGAAATGAATCGATTACACTGTTAACAACAATTGAGATTATGCTTGTCCACTGAACATTGAATTGAGATTGAATTGATGCCTAGAATGATGATGAAATGCTGCGAAATGAACAAGTTGTCTATTTACTTTCAAAACTACCATGCACTGTTTGCTTATCGAGTCGATCATGCATTCGCATGGTCATGGACAACTTGTGCACAAGGTTTGGTGGTGTGTTTCCTCGAATCGGTACTGGGGCGCCGGGACTGATTCGGCCTAGGAGGAAACATTGGCGTGCTAATGGAAGCACGGGTATTGCGAGGCATCCTTAGGGGCTAGCTACCTACTTTGGAGTCATTGCATTACCTTGAAGTCCTATAAGGCAAAGAGATGTCCATATGGTTTAACAGTGCCAGTGGCCATGTAGTCAGGATGCATGCTAATGATCATTTTATGCAGGGGCGGTAAGTATATTATTATTATCCTGTATCTTCTGCAGGAAAGCTGGATTCGGCCAATGGTAAAGTAAACATGGTTTATTCCACGTTACATTTATTGTGAATTACTCTGAATGTTGCCTGTCCCTAATAAGTTCATATCTTTAAAATGCTTGTCATTAATAAAATGTTGGTTTAGCTGAGTGGGCCAACGGGGCTCACCAGCACATTGTTATAATGTGCTGACCCCTCCTCCACAGGTACTGGAGAAGGCTCGGGTGCACCTCGCAACTAAAGCTTTCTGAACTGCTGTTTGTTGTTTTTCCCTAAAGACGCACAAAGTATTGCGAAGATTTCAAAGATAGCTGTTTATATTTCAAAGTACTAAAGGGGCATGATGTATGGAACGGGAAATTATTTCATGACAGCCTATCAGTTGTACTTCTTTTCATGAATAAATGTAGCCGAAATGGCATTTCAAATAGTATCGAGAAAAGTTGTATTATGACTACAATTATGAATAAATGAGTATTTCTTCTTCCTATATTATGTCTCAATGTTTCCGCAACTGTGGCTTACTTTCAAATGTTTCAAAGTGATATAAATATGCATGTTCTAGCCTTGTACAAGTGCAACTCCAGACTTGTACGACATCACGCCTTAGCGAGGACGATCGATTCGGCGTGAATCGAAGCAAAGCGAGCGATTCTCCGAATTGGGGCGTGACAATAGGGCAGTTACAGGTCTCAGTAATAGGTAGGGGTCCTCCACCGGTCATGACTCTATATATCTTCTTGCTAAATCCCGTATCTATGTGGTGTGCAGAGATGAATTTTGTGGATATGAAACTATGTGATGCACCCGAATCAAATAAAGCTAAGGCAGGATAGGAATGCACATAAATGAAACCTGCGATGACATCAGCTGTAGGTTCCTGGTCTGGCTCTTGTTCCTCTGCTGCTAGGGCAAAAGCTCGCCCAGTCTTCTGTTGATGCTGCCCAAATTGTTGTTGCTGAGTGGGCAGAGGACCTTTCTGTTGAGTTGCTCCAATCCGATGGGCCGCCGAGGGGCAGTCCTTCACTTGGTGGGTGGAAGACCCACAGACTAGGCAATGTCCTAGTCTTTTCTGCAGATATTTGCTTGATGCCCCGGCCTTTTGTAACAGTCGCAGACAGGGATCTGCCTCTGAGGTGCCCTATTATTGTTCCTTGCCTGTTGGTTCTGCTGCTGGTGGTGGGAAGGCCGGTTGTTGTTGTTATTGTTGTTGGATCTCTTCTGATTACCCTGGAAGTTGTTAGTTCTAGGATAATCCCTCTTTGAGTGAGCGGGTTGGCTCTTCTCTATATCCTGAGCTCGCTCCAGTATCCTTTCTTAGGTCTTAGCATCGCCTGAGATCACATGGGTGCGGATCTCCTCTCTCAGCCCATGTCTAAACCTTTCAGCACGGTCTTCAGGGTCAGCCACCAGGTTCTTGGCAAAATGGCTGAGTTGGCCGAATTCTGCCGTATATTCTCCAACAGTCATATTTTCTTGCTTCAGGTTCTGAAATTGCCTCTCCATCTCCCGCAACTCTGATGTTGGGAAGAACTTCCTCTTGAACAACCACTTGAAGGTGTCCCAGTCAAGCTGCCTATCCTGGAGTCGGGATTCATTCCGATACCAGGTGCTTGCTACACTTTGCAGTTGGAGTCCCACTGCTTCAGCCTTGAGGTCTTCTGGAAGTCAAGCGACGCTTAGGAGACGCTCCATGCTATCGAGCCATTCATCAGCATAGACGATTCCCTCGGTTCCCTTGAAGGGTCGAGGGTTCTGCTTCTTGAAACTCTCAATATCGCCCACCTTGGCAGGCCTTGGTTCCTGTTGAGTTGCTTCTCCTCTCTCCAGTGCAGCCATTGCCATGCTATGGGCATTCTCCATACCTTCTCTCATAATCGCCGTCTGCTCGCGATGAGCTTCATCTTGAGTTATCTGGGCTTCTAGCACTCCTCTTAGCAGACCTATGAGGTCGGTGGGGTCCACAGACACCGGTGGGGCAGCTGGAGTGGACAAAGCCACAGGGGGCTGCATCTCCATCTGGAAAGATGATGGATCCGCCGTTGTATTATGGGGACGGTCGGCCAGCTGTCGAGGTGTAGGCTCCGAACTTGATTGGGGAGGTGGGGTATGATAGGGTGAAGATACCCCATCGCCAGCAGGATTGGTCTTGTCAGTGGCCATTCTCTGGAAGGTTTAGGATATAAACATAAGTAAGGTAGCCTACCCGTCTATAACAAAAAAATATTTACATATATAATTCGGACCTATTATTGTGACAAATCAATGTTCTAGTGTTCTAATTGTCTCTAGATAGGTTTTCCTAAGTTGTTGATATGACCTGCATGGGCCACCACTAAAAACATGTTACGACTCGGTCCCAATTTCTTGGGTCGAATCGGATCATGCCCAGCCTGCACCGTTGATGAGACGACGGCAGTAAGCTGTATCTTCCATATGCAGGTAATCAACAACTCAATCTAATTTGCCACAATCTTTATTATTCGATAAATTTAAAACTTATTCAGTACAAAGTACAATCTTAAAACCATCAACTAAAATAACATTGTTTTTAGACAAAAACTATCAAACTGAAAAATAGCATCTAAAGAGAAGTAATATCATCATCGAGTACGCCATCCTCAGGAAGCACAGCAGGGTATAGCTCATGGTCATAGTAGCTACTAATCAGTAGCTCTGCATCCTCAAAAGGACCTAAAAATATAGTCTCCAGTCAGGAGGGAGCAAAGTACAATTCATAATATTTTAACAATTAAAATTAATAATGGAATTATGCACTTTTAAACAATTTGAAATAAATAATTTTCTAGCAGTTAAAACAGTATGATATGAATAGGCAATGAATATGACCGAATTGAGTTTGTTACAGTAATATCCTAGTGATAGGGTATGGCTTATCCTCATGTGTATGAGGGGTAAGCTAATACATTCAGTTATACTAATTGGATGTGGTCATATCCACTACACTACTTCTCCAGTCTCCAATAGTTACAGTAGTTACAGTCAATGCTCTTAAAGAGTTCCGTGTTGTATCGTGGTTTAAACTTGCATTAAAACAATTATTAACTAATTGTAATCTACCATAAAATTGTACTTGCCTCAAATTGATTGGACTGGACGGGTCGATACGTCGGGATGGGAAATCAGGTTCTTCCTTGAAATCCTACATTCGAAAAACTTGTCTCAGAAAACCAAAGTCGCCAATGTTACTACACTAGTTGCAATCTCTAGGTTTTGCCCTAGTCAATTTTAATCTTTTGATTACGTTATCACAAACAACACAATTTATCTAGTGAGTTGCAATTAGTTAAAAAAAACTCTGTAACTAATTTTTGGGAAAAACTTTGTGTTTACCAGTTTATTGACAAAATTTTATATTTTCGTATTTATAAATATAAAACTAAAACTTTTCTTTAAGTGAGAAATACGTGAATCATTATTTACAACTCAAATTTCTATGTGATAAAACATTCATTTTTTAATAAATAATTATTATCTTACTACGTTCTCACGACAGAATGTTAACCAGAAAACAAAACATAATTTTAAGCTATTACAATTTCTCACAACCAGAATAAATAAATGGGCTTATGCCCATACAGGCCAATTACATAAATTTAAATAAGAATAAAAGTTTGGTTAGTCCTAAAATTATCCTACAATTTTAACTTACAAAATAAAATAATAAAATAACTTTTATTAGTGAGTCTCAGATATTGGTCCAATCGTCAGAATTAGCTAATGCCTCAACGTCCGGGCGAAACCGGTTTCATTTGCACTTAGCCAGTGCCCATTGACCAATTACGGTCGTCGCCCAAAATCCAGAATAATATCTTTTCCGAAAATTATTTTAAAATATAACTAAATTTTATGGAAAATTCGGCAGCATTTTCTCTATTTTTGGTCAACCCAAAAACTCGGAAAGTGCGCCATGATTTTCTGCAAATAATCCCAAACCAGGGGAACCAAAATATATATATAAACACATCCATAAATCATATCCGATATTTATTCGGAGAACCCGAACCAATTCAGAACTCCCGAAAACCACTCCAAAACATTTTCGAAAATTTCAGAATAAATCCAACCGTTGGAAACTTTTCCGAAAGTTTTCCGAAAAAAATCCCTAAGCATCAGAATACTAAAACCGAAGAGCAACAAAGGTTCCAAAAAATCTCCGGAGCCAAACACGTAATCGAAAAACCGAATTTTCGAAGAAATTCGCGGACCAAAATATCATCACAGACCAAGACAGGGGACGAACTACTGTGATTACCAGAGATTACCCAAGTTGACGGAATCCGAAGGGTTGCCTCGGACTCGGAACACGCAAATCTGTAGAACGAACTCGGGATCGGACAATGGTCGCGCCCATACGGGACTGGCCACTCGGGACGGGCTACGTACAGCCAGAAAGGAATCGGGCTGCCGGGAACGGCAACGGGCGACCTCGGAAACGACGGCGGGCGGCTGGGCTGGGGCGCCGGGGTCGGCCAAAGGGTACTCGGACTTGGGGAGCGCTGAAGGGGTAGCGTCGGGCTGGAGGGGGTTCGGCCAGGAAGGGGATCGCCGGAATTACGGAGAAGAAGCTAGGGCTAGAGTTTTTGGAAAAAAGAAAGAATGGAGATGGGGTGGAGAATGGTGGGGAGTAGGGCCTTTTATAGGGGATGGAGAATAGAAGTTACCATGGGAAGGAGACCAACGGCCATGGCCGTTCGGAAGAGGAACGGAGGAGGCTCGGGGAGTTTCGGGAAGGAAAGGTAAAAATGAGTCTTTGTTGGGTTTGGAAAATGAATGGTATTTAAAGAGAAAGAGAGTTATGAGTCTTAATAAGGAATAACATTCCTTTCTCTAAGCTGGTAATGAAACCGAGAAAGAAAGTTTAAAAGGAGAAAAAATATTAATTTAATTTTTCTTTTCTTTTCTTTAAGAAAAACTCAACTATTAAATAATATTTTAAATAATGATTTTCAAAAACCAAGATTTGTTTGGATTCGAACTTGGGCTCGAAAACAGGTCCGGGACTCGGGAATGGGTTCGGGTCTGGCCAGACAATCAAAAGTCCAGAAATTTAAATTCTTGAAAATAATAATTTTTAATCTAACTAAAAACACAATAGTAATTAATTTAGAAAATTACGAGTTTTGACAAAAATTTCCAGAATATTAATTTTTCTAAAAAATGTATTTTTCTCAATTAACAACTAAAAATTAATTAAAATTTTTAAATAATTATCTAAAAATTATTGGTTTTACAGTCCGTATCGCGTGGTATCGCGAATCGGACACTCCGGAGTCGCCAGAATGGCCATTTGGCCATTCGGGTCTCGTTTCTCGTTTTCGCTTGCGTGCGCGTGTTAGATTGCTTGTGTGGGGTACATGTCTAGGCCCTAAAGGGTAGACTTGCAAGGATTGGAATATTCGGATAGGTTTCGGGATGTTTTGGAGTGTATGTGTATATATATGTGTGTGTGTGTGTGGTTATACATATGTATATATATATATATGTGTGTGTGTGTGTGTGTGTGTGTGTGGATATGTATATGTATGTGTGTGTGGAGGATATAGAGAGGAGAAGGGAGAGTAGAGAATGTGATTAGAGAGTGAGAGTGGGGAGTAGAGATTTGTGTAGAGAGATTGATAGAGAGAATGGATTTTGAGTGGGAGATGAGAGGAGTGTTTATGAGTGAAATAGAGAGTGGGAAAGGGGGAGTAATGGGCTGTGTATTCCAGCCTTAGTAGCTGTCCCATACCAGCCCTTTGGGCAGCCTATAGCTGCCACATACCAGCCCATAAACACCCCAAACCTGTCCTTAACTGGTCCTATTCCAGCCATCAAACCAGTCCACAATTCAGCCTGTTTTGACCCTATTTGGACAGCCTATAGCTGTCCCATTTCTGCCATAAATGGCAGCCCAAACCAGTCCACAACCTGTCCTAAGACTGTCCTCATTTCAGCCTATTAGCTATACTTAAACCCCCATGTATCAGTCCACTTTGGACAGCCAAGAAGCCCCTTTGTTTCAGCCATGAACCCTTATATTTAGCCCACATATTGGCCTATATGTGCAGCCCAAACCTGTCCCTAGCTGTCCCAAAACCAGTCCCAATATCAGTCCAAAAATGGACAGCCCTATAAGCCTATGTGTGTGTGTGTTTGTGTGAGTTTATATAAGTGTCTAGAGGGTATATATATATATATATATATATATAATATATATATATATATATATATATATATAAATATATATATATATATATATATATATATATATATATATATATATATATAGCTAATAGCCTATAGGAGAACCTATAAGTGTGGTATCATGGGTGTTATATGTGAGTGAGTGAGTGAGTGAGTTTGTGTGTGTGAATGGTTAGTTAGATGTGAGAATGAGATAAGGGTAAGGTAATGAGGATAACCAACATGTGTCCTAAGATGGACTAGATATCTAGGAAACCCGTAGTTCTTGGTAGGTAAACCCTAGATAGGATAGTATCTAGCTACCCTAAGGAGCCTAGGCTAGTATCTTGAGGATTAGCGGAGTTTTCTTTGTAATGGGCATAGTATTGGTATTTATCTTGTGAAGGGTAAATGTAGGTAATAGGGTATTGTTAAGATATTGAGTTTGGCTTCTAAGATGGACTTAGAAATAGGTGTCTTGGTAGGTAATGACTAGATGAGGGTAGTTTAGGCTAGTCTTGACCTCCGTTGACCAAGAGTTGACTTTTTGACCAAAAGTCAACTTAAAGTCAACACTTGACTTAGAATTGACCGAAACCAAACCAGAGTTGACCGAAAATCAACTGTTAGTCAATATTTGACTAGTTTGACATAGGGTTGACCCAGGGTTGACTTAGTGTTGACCAGAGTTGACCATAGTTGATTTTTTGACCAAAAGTCAACTGTTAGTCAACCCTTGACCCAGATTAACCTAGTTTGACTTGGATTGACTTCCTGTGACCTTGTTTGACCTTGGTTATCCTAGTGTGACCCAGTTTGGCTCAGTATGACCTAGTATAACCTAGTTTAGCTTGGTGTGACTTGGTTTGACCTAGTTTTGACTTAGACTTGCATATCATGACTAGATTAGCTTTTCTTTCATTATTAAATCATGTTTGGACTCATGGCATCTCATCTATAGGTCTGTGATTACTCTGAGCGTCTGTTCACTTTATCAGCTCAGGACCACAGGAGAGTACATTCACTGATAGTTTTTCATTGTCTTGATATCTGCTATATCCGATTCAGGTGTAGTGTCTTACTTGATTTCCAGACACGATATTTCACGGACTAGTATATGTCGGATCCTGTCATGAGATGTTGTTCCCAAATTACTTGGTATATTGGTACATGACTCGATTTATTACTTGTACTTGTATCAACATGACTTGGGAGTGGGCTGATCACCTGCTTTTGAATCCCGTGTCATGACGTGTTATGTCCGGATCCTTTATACTATTCGGGGATGGAGTTATTAGTGGTTGTGTGATCAAAATACCACTTGTTCTTCACACTTGTACTCTACTTGTCCATAGCTACTTGTTCACAACTTTCCATGGTGACCGGGCTTATCTTCACACTTTGCTTCATACTTGTTATTTGTTCGTAGCTGGTCAGATGGGAAGCCTGAACATGTTTCCCAAGTCGATCATATAACGCACTAATAATTCAAGGCACCTTTTATATTTATTTATCCTAGGAGGCTAAGTTCTGTTCGGAGAAGAGTTACAACCCCGGTCCTCGTTTGGTTTAAGGGTTGTAACTCGGCTTCGTATAGTTCCTAAGCAATCCTACATACATATTGTCATCCTATTCGGTACTCATCTTGATATATATTTCCTGTTGATTTTGTCTTATATTTCATTACACTGTCTTTATAGAATTTGTCAATTCATATGGAACTGCTGTTGGTGTTTGTACTTGCTCATTTTTTTGACAGGATACCGTTGATATATTACAGATGATTCTCAGGCAGATTGTCCGACCTATTATGGGGACGGGTTAGACGGAGTAGACCTGGACGTGGCTTATTGGTAGAGCCACTAGACTTTGCTCACCCTGAGTAGTGTAGTCTAGTTAGATTTGCCTGGCCTGCGAGCCAGCTAGTATTTTCAGATTGTAGTATCTTATATATTTTCTGTGACTCTGGATTGTTGTGTATAGCTCTGGACTTGTGTGCATCTCGGACTCATTTCCTATTTTATCTATCATATTCTCTTCCATGCTATCTACCTTAGTTTTGTATTTGTGATTGAGACTGTATTGCTATGTCACCTCCATTCGGAGAGTATATACTGTACAGGTACCTTTATCTGTTTTAGTCGTAGTATTTACAGACCCTATATATAGCGTTCTACCACCATACTGCGGCGTAGGCTGGACGTAACTACGTGCTCGTGCCCCTCTTCAGGGTGCGGGTCATGACAACTTAGTAGGTGCGCCGGGCCCAAGCGGTAGTGCAATGCTTGGGCGACGCATGAAGGCCCGTAATAGCAAGCTACTGCTGGTGGACCCTCCCAAAGAAAGAAATTAATTTAATATCATCGGACACATGACCCACTATCAGATATTAAACTGACAAGAACAGATACTACACTTGATCTTAGCCAAAAGGCCGAGAAAGGTACACTACACAAAAAGGCCTATTAATAACGCTCGACAAGACGTATTGATGACGCATGATACCTGAGCGTTATCGAAGTTCGATATACCTTTTTTCTATGACGGTTTGGGCAAATTCTGGAATTTTTATAACGGTTATAAAATAAAATGTCATTAATATTTTAGAGCGGTGGCAAACTTGTAATATTTTTTAAGTTCAATTTTTGGCAAAATCCTCATACACCCCGCGCGCTTCAACAAATTTTCTCTCCCCCAATTCTGGTCGGTCTTCTCCTTCTCCTCCTTTCTCCTCCCTTCTCTCCCCCAACTCCAAAACCCTAACCCTAGAGCCCGTTTCTTTCCCAATTCTGGTCGGTCTTCTCCTTCACCCTCCTCTCCTCCTCTTCTTCTTCTTCCTTTCCCCCAACTCCAAAACCCTAACCTTAGAGCCCGTTCTTTTTTTTTCTTGTTCTTGCGTGTGCATTTGGGATCTCTCGGCTTCCCAAAGGTGGTGCCTTTTGATGTTTTCTGACCGACTCGCTCATTCGAAACGATGTGGGTCACTTCTCCTCCAGCCTAGATCCCTCTTTTTTTAGGGTTTTGAGCCGACCCACTTCGTTTCTCTCCTATTCTCTCGATTTGTTCATTAAAGGAGCCAGCTTTGGGCGATGGCTGACGGCTCCGACACCGGTGCTGTGTTGTTCAGCAACGAGGATGCGAGCGAGATCGGCGGCATCAAGAAAGGAGCGACTTTCTGGTGGTCATGTGCGGCTGCACCAGCCACAGGTACGGGGACGCCGTTGGGAGGCTCCGCGTATACGCTTCGGCGAGCTCGAGATCAGCTGCGAATGCACTCCCGGCTGCGACGAAGGTCGGTTCTCATCCAAAGCTTTGTTTTTTCTTCTTCTTTTGCATGATTTTTGAAGTGCTTCTTGTTTCGTGCACACACGATGCTTGATCTTGAGCGAGCGTGCTTTCGCTTGCATTCTTTCTCTTGTTGTTGTTTTGTTCTAAAGGTGATGCATGGCTAGAATGGCGTTGTAGTAGTACTTGTCGGCTTCGCGAAGGATGATCAGACCATCGGGGCGATCTTGTGGGCTGGGTATCCTGGAGAGACGGGCGGATTGGCAATTGCCCAGGTTCTATTTGGACAGCACAATCCAGGTGAGGTTTTCTTTTGTTTCTATAAATTTGTCGTTATCAGTCAACATCCATAAGGCCACGATACGGACTCAGGATACGAACACGGATACGGATAATAGTAATAATAATATCTTCCATTAAATTCTCAAAGTAAGCACAAGAAGGAAGTTTAGAAATAGTGAACACCCCATGTTGCAGGTGGAATGGAAGGAAGTCTTATATCTTCCATTATACTATGTGCAATTAGATTAATTCTATGACAGCATGCCCGTGAATGTGGACAAACAACCCCCCTAAACCCTTACTTTAAACCAAATTGTTGTGGAGGAAAGACAAACCATTCACCCATCTCCTCTCAATCTATGTTCTGTCTCAGAGTATTAATATAATCATTAGATATCTATACTAGTCTAGCAGCAACCAGAGATAACCCCATGTGTTCTCTCTCGGCCCTCCCATAGAGCTTCTGGTGACCAAGCTTCCTTTAATGGAAATACTGATGTTGGTGTTGTTTTTATTGTTATATTTCTGCGCAATCTCATCTCATGCACTGAGATTCAGGACATAGATTCAAGTTTTCCAAAAAACTTCCATATCATTCTCTTAAAGGGGTAAACTATAGTGTTTGTCTCTGCGTGTTTATATGTATACACATGGAGTTGTGATATATTTTCAAATACAGTTTCATAACTTTGAAACATGAATTGGTTGCGGTGCCTATCTTTGATAATCACTCTAAATAAAGAAGGGTACGACAAAGCTGTAAGTATGTAAATATCCATGTTTTCGACCCATTTGATTGAGCTTGGCTTAAAAAGCAACAAATAACTGGCATCTATATACAAAGTTATAATCACAATCAAAATTATTTTTACAATGAAGTTACAGATAGGAAAATTAATAGCAGGATATTAACTTGATTGTGTGGTACTTGAACTTTAGTTTTCTCCATTCTTGATGCCATTATAAAAATTAGGCAATACACAGATACCTTGCATGAGATGTAGGCTAGCACAAAGTAAAAGAAGGCTAGCAAGGTATCCTTCCTTGAGATACAGGCAAGGAACCTATAAGATGTAACCTGCATCTGTGATCTAGGTATAGCATATTGTTTGCTTGACCTAATACTATTACAGATTCTTCAAGCCACAATATTGGAGATATATGAACCTAAAAGTAGGAAAATGAAATAAAATATGCTTGATTTGTAGTTTACATTATCTATCATCACTGTTATTTTATTATTACTACTACTTTTGTGCATAGTATAATGGAAGATATTATTATTACTATTTCTAAACTTCTTTCATGTGCTTAATTTTTTTTTTCTTTTTTCATGTAGAAACTGCTTGTGTTAGAAGAGGGCACTGATGTTTCGTACCAACCAGGTTAGTTGTGCCCCAAGAACTTTAGTTTTTTCATAGGTTGTTCTAGCAGCGCACAGAAAGTGATGGGAAGGGAAAAGGTCAAGGAAGGGAGATGAAAGAGTTCTTGTCCTGAATCAGTCTTAACTACATTTCCTTCTTTGTCATCTCTCGGAACAAATGCTACGATTTTTAAATTTCGGTGCTGAAGTTTTTTCGTGTTACACACCTGCAGATAATTTCAAAGTCCCTCTTTGCCACTCTGTAACTAAGAAAGATCACAGGGTCCTGATACACTGTGGAAATGATGGACTCGAAGCTGAAACTGCTAGAACGTAAGCAATTTCATTCTAGTTATGAAGTCATCTGGTAGTACAATGTACAATGACTTCTTGTTAGGAGTCTTATGATCCTTTCCTGTTTGCTTTAGGTTCATGCTTGATCTGTCCTTGCTTAAAGACAGTGCTCTTGGCCGAATAAGAGGACTATACATATCGGCTGGTGGTCCGTTCACTGAAAATGTGAACGGGATGGGACAAGTTTAGGCTCCCACACATCGAGCTATTGGAGCAAGATGTCTGTACTTATATCTAACCTTATCGATTTTGGATTGACATAGGGCGAGACAACGTTACATTTTGAAGACCGATGCGGTGGTTTATCAGGTTGGAATGCAGTTTCAAAAGGCACATCCAGTGATTTCAAAATTAGGTTATTCCAGATTGTAAGGGACACAAAGGGATTTGGTCTTTTACTTTGTATGGGACTGGTAATGGCTAGCTCTTCATATGTAGCCAACTCTCAGTAGTTTATACTTTTTATGCCTACCAAGGAACAATTTAGGTTTGTAAATATATATGGCCATGTTTTGATGATTATTGGTTATGTGGCCAAGTTTTGATGTGGACAATTTTGGTAGTTGTAAATATATATTATATATATATATATATATATATATATATATAGATATATATATGTATTTGGATATTCTAAAAATATATATATATATATATATATATATATATATATATATATATATATATATATATATGTATTTGGATATTCTATTTTGAGAATGTAATGAAGATGTTGATATGTACTCTATTTTGAGAAATGTAATAAAGATGGTGATAAAGTATAAAGTGTTATAAATGTGCTGCATTGAGCCTATACATATTATCTATTCATAATGTTTTTCAAAAGTCCTGAATTGTGCACTATATATTAAATATTCATAACGCTTTTATAGAAACTATTCATGATGGTTTTTTATAACGCTTTTAAAAAACATTTATAACACCCGTTTTCATAACAGTTACTTTGAAAAAAAAACGTCATGGTTTGTCATTAATGACGCTTTTTAGCCGTCATTAAAAGGATTTTTTGTTGTAGTGGTATGATTTGCTGCTGTTCCACTCGAGCATTTTTATAGGGGGCTACTGCTCCTCGATCATTCCCTTGCCAGCCGATGTGGGACTAAATAGAAGAATATCAATAACATACCTCCATGACTCGTTACGTTGTGTTGGTGATAGCAACTTATAAAATCAATATATTATGAGCAAATGTTGGAAAGATGACACACTAACATCATCTACTTCTACTTTGACTTGTTTTTATTTATGTCGTCTTCAATTCTAGCTTTGTTTATTTGGTCCCAAACTCGAGTCACTTTGCAAAATGTTCAGGATATGTTCAAAACAAGTCGAAAGAGTAGAGAAGGATAAGTTCTCACATAGGATAATTTGTTGGTTGTATGTAAATAGAAATTTGTTGCAGCTTTTGTTGTCCTGAATGGTGTCGTAGTCACTTTTTACTACAATAAAACTTGTAACAAATGGGATATTTAATGCATCATTTTTAGCAAACTATACGATAAAATTTTTATAAATGTTTTAACAGTGCCAATTATTGCAACAATGCTTATAGGCACGGAGTATCGCATGGTACAAGTACTATGCGAAATTAGTTCGGAGATGGAAGTATGAAACTTATTTGTGATTTAGAAAATAGAAATTTTCATATGGAGGAAGGAAGAATGCAAGCAATGCATGAAGGAGGAAAAGCTTTGGAAAATTACAATTATGAGGATAGGGCACCAACTCCCATGGCTCATTAGAGGGGAGGAAGCTAGACGCCAATAGAGTTGGTGGCCCCTAGAGAGCGAGGTTGTGGGACGTAAACTCCTATGGTGCCTCATGAATTTATTTTTAAATTAAAAACTAATCCTAACCCTTAGAGAAGGAAGAAAGCATGAAGCAAGAGAAGCAGGGAGGAGGGTGAAGCAGCAACAGCAATGAGAGGAGAGAAGGTTAGTTAAAAAAAGAGTATTTTTTATTTATTTAGTTGTTTTATTATTTTATAAAATTAATTAATTTTTATCAAACCCTAGCACTAAAATCATAATCCTAAAATTACCCTAACCTGGTTCCTAAAACACTAACCCTAAATCGAACTGGAAACCTAAAATCCTAATACTTACCCTACATGAACCTGAAAACCCCAACTCTAATCTTAACCCAAACCTGAACTTGAACCCTCAAACCCTAATCGAACATTAGAACCTGAAACCTAAATCCCTAACCCTAACCCTAATCCTACACGTCATAATAAAATATTATCAATTTGCTAGGGGTCGTAGCTGATTAACTTTGTGTTTGACATGTATTTTCTTCAGACTTATATCGTAAAATTTTGCCATGGGAGAATACAGAGAATCAGAGAGAGCGACTAAGTATCATACATGGTCATTATAAGGGTTACTGTGATTTGTTAGCGGCTGTAATTGATTAATTTTGTGCTTGACCTATATTTTCTTTGGGCTTCTGACTTTGTGTCATAGATTTGGTACTCTAATTTGGCATCTAACCAATACACTTTAAAGATTGCAAGGGACTGGAATTGGTTCTGTCACGTTCCGATTTTGCAGATTCGATCGACCTCGCTAAGGGGTGATGTCGCGCGAGACTAAGTTACACTCGCACAAGGCAAATTTCATAATAGTCGATTACAGCAGCTTGCGACAGGGTCGTCGCACAGAAGCCCGAACAGAGAAGTTGAATAACCCAAAGACATGTACAGAATGATACTCTTTATTGATATTGAAAATAAGATTACAAGGGCACGAAAGCAAGATTACGAGTCACCCAAGCTCACTTTCTCACTGATTACAAGCAATCACTCTCTCTCTCTCTCTCTCTTAATTACAATCGCTCATGCCGGAAGGCTTACGACTTTGCAGATGCTTCAGAAGGTGATGTTCATATATTATGTGCCATATAGGTGAAGTCTTGCTACGTCCCAGTTCCAAAAATACGGAACCGAACCACGTGGCAATGGCCAACGAGTACTACTCCAATGGTAATGGCACCATTAAGGTAGCACTTAAGCTGTAAAGAACAACATCAAAAATCAATATCCAAAATCATAAGTAAACTGATGTCATCCACAATACGAAACCAAGGAAACATATAGAGATAAAATGACTACCACATGTGCTGAAATAAATATGTATGGAAGTAATCATAATACAAAACTGAAGAAAGTCTTGCGGGAACAATCCCACTGATACAATACAGAATAAAGAAAGACATGAAGATAAATATCTAATCATCAGCTATCTAGATAATGGTGATCATAATCAAATGAATTAGAGCTCTACCACTGGTCAAGCTACTCCGCTGGAAAAAACCTCATCCTCTGGAACTGGTCCCGCTCTTGAGTCTATCCCGGACCCGTAGATCTCCGATTAATCCTCCTCATCTATATCTGAAGAGAAAACCAGGTCCTCAGCGGAACGCAACAAAATAAATAATATGCAAGCCAAGTGTACAACAGTGATGATATATGTGTAAAGTAAATATGAATATGAAGGATGGGTGAATCTAACTTAACCAACTAAAATGATAATGCAATTTGAGAACATCACTCGAACACGCGGGCTGTCACGGTGTACTCAGAAGACCTGATAGGTACACCAGCAAACTATAAAATACCCTACAGTTCCGGTAAGGAAGCTGTGGCAAACTAAAATATTTCGAAGTTCTGGTAATAAGACAATGGCATACTCTGTGCAAAAGTAGCCCAAGCGTACGGTGTATGTCTCCCCTCCCATGTTAACCCCTCTTCTCGAATTTTTAAAATTAATTATTTTTATTTTAATTATTGGGTTTAAAAGTATTTTTTAGCAAAACTTTGTGAATGATATTATCTTTTATCAAAAACTAATTTTGATTTAAATATTTTGAGAGTGTTAAGTTGGTTAATAAAAATATTTTATTAAATTATATTATTGGAATTATGAAAGACATTGGTAATTGTTTTAGTTTTATTGAAATTAGTTTCAAAATGGATTTGAAAAATCATAAGTATTTTGGAAACAAAAAAAGATTTTATCAAAGTAATTTTAAATTTAGTTTTAGATTTGTAAAAATATAATTTAAATTATTTTGATAATATCATTATACTTAAATTACTAGGATGATGATTTATTTGAATTTAGATTGATAATATTAAAGGTTATTTAAATTATGGTAGTAATCAACTATTTGATTTAGATTACCATGTATATGATTTAAACTAATTGATATTATCGAATATATACTTTAAATATTATTTATATGATAGTGATTAGATTGGACTAGTTTAAAACAATTATTTGGATTTAAATTAAAGGGAAGTATTTATCTACTAGAAATCCTAAGCCTTATCGAACTAGGAGAGTAACTCCTATATAAGGAGACCCTTCCCTTAATTCCTTTCATCTATCACAAACCATCATCCACCAACGACCACGTGCATCATATTCGTGTCCACCACCCATTTCCACTATTTCTATTGTTATTACATATACATTCACCCCTCGCACATCCGACACACCGGACGTTCAATCAGATCTGCGTGTCCGTGTCGATAGGCCGACACGGACGAGACACAATGACACCATCCCTAATCCTTTTTTGTCGCCGTTCTCACGACTTTCGGCCTTCTCCTTTCCGTCCAACACCCAGCAACCATTGTCACCAGCATCATCACGGTCATCACCGCCCTTGTCTCGATAGTCACCGGCCCCATGCTCCTCCAACAACGCCACTAAAACTCCCTATCATCCTGCCCTGACCTTCCTGTACTAGCACGTCACCACCATTACTACTCCTAGTCCACCTACAGCCATACCAAGGCCAAGCCACCCTCGGTCTTCCATCGCAACCTCCGCTCACACAGTCTTGGCCAGAGCACCATCATTGTTCTGGTCGTCCCCGCAGAAACATCCCTTGATCTCCCCCCCCTGTTTCTCATCTCCTCTACCGGCCGCTTCATCCACCAGCAGCTACCATGAACCCTTGCTTCCGACCATCATCCCCGACATCTCCATTACCATACCTATCTACACCTTTTCCCACCATGGTCAGCCACACACACCACCGCCATCATCAACATCAGCACAATCCTAGCCACCTTCACCCTTACCTCCACCATCCTCATACAATTGCCTCACCCGATCACCACCACCGCCCGAATCGCTAAAACCACCACCCAAAATCAGGAAGAAAAACCATACCTCACCGAGACCGCTCTGTCTTCACTAAATCGCCGTAGTAAGCAGCTGCTACACCTCTGACCGCTGCCTCGCCCTCCGGATTAGAGAGCTTAAATCGGATGCCGCCACAATCGTAAATGTTCTCCTCGACAGCCTGTGTAGCTTTCCTTTCCGGAGAATTTTTTTTTGAAATATTTTATGATTTAAATGGTATTTTGAATTTTTATAAATAATTATTTTAGTTAATTATTACGGTAGGTGCCTTTAGATATGGTGGAGTTTTGGAGTACAAGACGACTAGGAATTATGGCACGGATAGTGCAGTGGCATGCCTTGACTGATGTATTAGCCATGCCAAGGAAGATCCAGCCATAAGTGTGTCCTAACTAGAAAAACTGGGCTAAGTTGCGACTTAACCCCCACCGATGAATTAATTATTTATTAAGTAAAATATCGATTTAGATGACCCGATTGTACCAACTTAGCCCGAACTGGGCCCGAACTGAATCCAAGCCTTTGTAGGTATGTAGTGAGACCAAAGACGATCATGTAGGCATATTTTTGTGTGTACAAATATTTCCTAAATTATTGATGTATATTTTAACTATTTGAATATTTGTACAAATTGGTATTTATTATTAAATATTGTGTTACAATATTTGTACAATTCTCTGGACCGGATAAAGGTGAATAGTATGGATTCACCTAACCACCATTGAATTATTTAATTATTATTATTTAATTATTTTGTGGTGATTAAATAAATATATTTATTACTATTAGATATTATTAATATTTATTATCTTTAAAATATTTATTTCTGTATGGAATTTATGATTTTTTTTGTGGTATATATATATGTATAAATCAGGTATTTATATATATATATATATATATATATATATATATATATATAATATATATATATATATATATATATATATATAAATAAAATATATATATATTTATAGGCATGTAAATGTAAATGTATTTATAATATATATAGGCATGTAAATGTAAATGTATTTGAACATATAGGTAAATGTATTTATATTTATTAATATATATATATATATATATAATATATATATATATATATATATATATATATATAATATATATATAATATATATATATATATATATATAATAAATATATATATATAATATATATATTATATATATATATATAATATATATATATATATATAATATTATTATATATAATATATATATTATATATGTGTGAATGTATTATATATATAAATAAGTGGATAAATGTATATATGCTAATAAGAAATAGCAAGCTTCTCAAGCCAGCCGGCCTAGCCAGGCCCACAAGCCCAGCCAGGAGCCAGCCATGCTCAAGCTTTCGGCCCAACCCACTTCACCCCAATGCTTCCCACAAAGCCTATCCAACTGAACCGAACACATCCCAGCCCGAGAAACACTATGTGTTACATATGTATACATAACAGAGTATATAAGGGATCGAGGCCGAGAGGGAGAGGCGCGGTCGAAACTTCATCAACCCTAACCCTGAGCGTACGCCACCACATCCCCGAGGTTGCTCAGGCCTGGGCGGCCGTCCTTGGCCCGCGTGCCGTCGCACGGGCCGTCGGAGGCCGCGCGGACGGCAGCAGTCGTATGACACAGCAGCAGTAACAGCGATGCCAGGTACTCCTGTTCGTCCCGAGCTTTCTTCCTAAATACTAAACCATTCTTCGAACCGTAAAGTTTTGAAGAGCCTAGTTAACCCTCTTCAACCCTGTTCATGTAGAAATATTTCTACTAGATTATATAGGTCAGGAAATCGTCGCAAAAATCCCGAAAACCCCAAGGAAACAGAACGATTTCAGATCTAACCCTATTTTAGAAGGCAGATGTGGATCCTTTCATTTCATAACTTCAAAACTAATTATAGACAGATATAGCCAACCTATAGGGCTTCTTCACGCAATTTACAGAGGTCGATTTCATTGATTTCATCGACTATGCGTCGAGAAATGATTCCTTAAAATTGCCAAAAAACTGCTTTTTCAAAATATAAATTTAAGAAAACCCTCGATACGACGTGCGTTCCGCCAAACCGGGCGACGTGGTGAAACCGAAAGCATCGAAAGGTGCGTAACGGCTTCGTAGACGTATGGGCTTTGACAGAATTCAAATTGGTCGCGTATGCGCGACGAATTTGATACGTATCCGTTGAAATTCACCGTATCGATCTCTGTGCAAATTCTTCAATTATTTGTGCACGCTGTCAGATCAAAATAAAACTTACGCCAACAGGACCATATCATTTTTGGTCCTGTATGCCAAGTTTGGTCCAATTCTGAGACAGTTGATTGGACCGCCGTTTTGTGGGTCCCACGGTCCGATTCAACGGGTAATTTTGTGCACAGCCCTCTGAAATCTAACTTTGGACATACGGTTGGGTTTGTATCAAAAAACTGAATCCATAGACATATAGTTTGACGACTTTAGAGACCATAGACTTTGGCACGCTTTTCGGTGCAAAGCGGGTCCAACGACGGACACTTTTTGTTCGAAATTACCGTTTTGTTTTTGTGTCCAGAATTGGACTTAAGGATAGGCAATCTAGCTAATTTGGCTATTCTGAGAACGTTGGTTATGTTTGTTTCAGCTTTCGGAGACAGTTGTGATGACTTGGACTGTATGGCTTACCAGTCGACTATATTGTTAGATCTGCGTGCAACCTACCAGGCAAGTATACCTTGCCTCCCTCTACAATTTATTTACATGCATATTTCTATTATATAGTTTTACTAGTGGTTATTTACATGTGATTTGTATATCGTGCATGCTAGTATAGGTATAGTCCTTGTACATGGTTAGCCTTGTAGTTCATAGGGGATTGGTTCTCTCGTGTATCATGATTGGGTCGTGTCGTGTCTTCACATGTATCTTGACCGAGTCGTGTCTGCAAGTATGTGAGAGTGAACTGCTATTCTTTGTCTTTCCCATAACCTGCGAGTCCACACACGGGGCAAGGGTTGTCCTTTGCACCTGCGAGTCCACATACGGGACGAGGGTGACTTGTCTTGAAACTGACCTGCGAGTCCAATTCGGGGCGAGGGTTGGTATTCCATTGATCTTCCAGCAGTTCATTTATGCATATCCCGTATCCGTGTTCATAGTTACATGTCAGTAGCCATAGTCAGTTTTCTGTCTAGTTTCTGTTTATACCATGTATATATTATTGCATGATTAAACTGTTAGATAGGCATATTTTATGTATCTTGCTAGTCCTCTGAGGACCAGATGATCTCTTCAGGTTAGCAATTGTATGGAGTTAGTTAGCAGAGCGGGATGGTAGAGGATTGCGATGCATACAAGTATTGCTTGTAATATTTTTTATTATCCTTTCATGTTTTATATTCAGTACCATGATATTTTCTGCTTATTTTATAGACTCATATCATTCTTAGAGTCTAATCGAACAATATGCTAATGGGCTGCAAACCATGACCCATACTTGTTCATTTTTGTTTATATGATTCATGTGGATTGAGATATAGTTTAGATTAGATATGATACCATGACCTTGACAGCTTATACGTACTCAAGTCGGGCTGGAGTCCGCTCGATACGTAGCTGGCTTGCTCACGAGCTCGCGTCCGAAAAGCGGATGCAGTTTCTTGGCCCATTGGTCATATGGTCAACCTGATTTTAATAATTGATCAAACTCTGTCTGGATATACGGGACATCTCGGATTCTTGGACATGATCAAGATTGGCTATCCACTGAATTCAAGACCGAAGATCTGTTTGCCTACTCGAGTCTGTAATTTCTTATGCAATGTATTTTTATTTTATTTGAGTCTAGGAATATGTTGTACACCGAGTCGTACTGGCAAATAGGCTACCCTCAAATGAGTTCAAAATATTTTTAAAACGACCTCTCAAAAAGGTTTACAAAAAGGTTTTCAAAAAGGTTTTCAAAGATCACCAAAAGTTTTTTAAAACCCTAATTAAACCTGACTTAACCCTGACAGAACTCGGACCGAGTTCGGCCAGAGTTCGGCCAGAGTTCGGTTAGTGGCCGTTGTGATTTTGAATCCTCGAAACTTGGTCCTCCTGCAGTTGCGAATTTGGCCGAGATTTGCTCATAGAGTTCTGCCCGAATTCTGCCCGTTCTGTCAGAAGTCTGCCTTTGGAACTCCTATAAATAGAGAAGGATTTCGATCATTTCAACTCACTCATTCACTTTCAATCTTCTCTCTATCTAAAGCTTTCAGTCTTCCAAAGAGTTTTCTAGAGCTTTCAATTTCAGATCACAAGCCAGTTACAATTCTCTAGTCAATTTGCCAGTGCGGTACGGTCTATAAGTTTCTGAGAGATTGTAATCAGAAGGCTTGATTGAAGAATACCTCTTCACATTTGAAGTTGGACGAGTTCTTCGTATCAAAGCTCGTGTTGTAGAAGTTGCAAGGACTTCGTAAGAAAACTTGCAGTTTTTCCAATAGTGGATTCAACTGGTAGCAAGAGTTCTACCGACTGGATTCGTCCTCAACAGAGGGATACCAGTATACATCGCTGTCTTTGCATTTGCTCTCTTAACTCTATCTTTACTTTATTTCAGTTGTGATTAATATTCTGTGATTGTGCTGCTAACATTTTTAATTAGCATTATTCTGCTGCCAACTCTATTCACCCCCCTCTAGAGTATTACGCTTTACTATTTCGTTCCTACAATTGGTATCAGAGCGGGTGTTACAGGTAAAGCAAAGGTAACAGTGCAATTATTATTCACTTTTAATTAACTGTTATATAGATCACAGCACAACACATGGCAACTGTGAAATTCACAAGTGAAGGCCAGGCCACAAACAGACCCCACTGTTTGATGGTACGAATTATACATATTGGAAAACACGGATGATTCTTCTTGAAATCTCTTGACTTTGATTTATGGTCCATTGTTCTTGATGGCTATCAGAAGCCACCTCGTATAAATGTTGAGAGAATTTTAGTTGAAAAACCCCATAGCAGATATACAGAGGAAGAAAAGAAAAGGGCCAGTCATGACGCACGTGCCATTAATGCTCTCTTTTGTGCTTTAGACAGAACTGAGTTTAACAGGGTATCTATCTGCACAACGGCTAATGAAGTATGGAAGCTACTTGAAGTCACACATAAAGGCACGACTCAAGTCAAGGAATCTAAAGTCAGCAGACTTACTCAAGAGTACGAGGCGTTCAAGATGAAGCCCAACGAAACAGTTACATAAATGTTCGAGAGGTTCTTGGATATTGTAAATCTTTGTCCTCAATAGGCAAAGATTACAGTAACCATGAAAAGATTCGCAAACTCCTGCGAGCTCTCACCAAGAACTGGATTCCAAAGGCTACTGCAATCATTGAAGGGAACGGCCTCACAACTATGTCCCTCGAAGTACTCATGGGTAAGCTACTCACTCATGAACTGGAGCTACAAGATTTTGAAGAGCCTGCACCAAAGGAGAAGACAATCGCTCTCAAGGCTCAGCACAGAAAAGCCGCTGAAGATGACTCAGACAGCAGTGGATCTGACGCTGAAGATCAAGCACTCCTAGCAAGGAAGTTCAAAAGATTCATGAGACATGAGAAGAGAGTCAAAGAGAACAACAGCAACAACTGGTACCAAGAAGATGTTGTCTGTTATGGTTGCAAGAAGAAGGGACACATGAAGAAGGATTGTCTCACAAACTCATCATCAAGCAAGAAGAGCAACAGGTATAAAAAAGGGAACCTGAAGAGATCAACATCACAGAAATATGCCAACACCAGCATATGGCATGAAGCGAAGCCAGCGATTCAGAAGACGAACAATCAAAAGACGCTGCAAACGTATGCTTTATGGCATCCGATCAGGTACCTACTGAACCTATAGTTGATACTTATGATGACTTCACCTTTGAGCAATTAGGAGATGCCTTCAGTGACCTGATGACTGATTACAGGAAACTGCGTAGTAAGTATCAGACCGCTAAGAAGGTACTCAAAGAGTATAAAGGTGAAATAGGTAGACTTACCGACCTACTAGCTGAGGTTAGAAATAATATTAGTGAGTCTGGTGAGCTTTCTTCAATAAAGCTCTTATTACACGAGACTACAAGTCATCTGAAGAGAAAGACAAAATTATTGACCAACTCAAGGAAGAACTTTCTATAGAGAAGAAAAGTCTTCAATGTGCACAAATCAGAATGGAATCACTTACTTCTGATTATACTAAGTTGTATGACACTTCCAAAAGATTTGAAATTAGGTTAGGAAAATAGCCTGAGCCTGCTGCTTTCTACCCTAACACGTGTCACTTACCAAAAATTGGAACATTCCCAAGCCAAACACTGTCAGACCTAACCCTATAAAACCTTTACCCCAAAAGGTTAAGCCCAAACAAGATTATAGGTATGCTTTCTTCTATACTAGAAAACCTAAACCTACCAACCATCACACCACTCAGCTTTCAACACTCGACATGCACAATGTCATTATTGTGGCCTCATTGGTCAATATCATCTGCATGTAGAATGAGAAAGCTTGTTGATTTAAATGTTTATGCTTGGATACCTAAAGCTAACAATTCAGGACCTTATAAGAAATGGGTACCAAAGGTTTCATCTGCAAACTGTTTTGTAGGTGGAACACCCTTCACATGCTAGAAGCAAATGGATCCTCGACAGGGTTACTCACGGCATATGACCGGTGACGCTACCCTATTTGCAACACCTCGAAGAAAAAGAAGGAAGGCTATGTCTCCTTCGGTAATAATTTGAAAGGGTATATTATTGGTATCGGTGATGTTGGTAAGTCTCCCTATCCTGTGATTAAGGATGTCTGTCTGGTTACCGAGTTGAAACATAACCTACTCAGCATAAGTCACCTAGCTGATCATGGTTATGGAATCAACTTTGGCAAAGACAAATGTACTATAGTTGATAGCTCAACTGGTAGTACTATCTTTGAAGGTATCAGGGAAGACAATATATATGTTTTCTATTTGTTAGAAGAAACTAACATTTCAGGTAGATGCTTAATGGCCAAGAGTGATGAGAGTCATCTATGGCATATGAGACTCGGTCACGCTAATATAGATACAATATCAAGATTATCCACAAAGAAGCTAGTACGCGGTTTACCGGACATAACATTCAAGAAGGATTCGGTATGCAGTCAATGTGAAAGGAACAAAGCTACCAGATCCATATTCAAATCAGTAAACGCAGTATGTACTACTAGACCTCTACAATTGCTTCATATGGACTTATTTGGTCCTAGCAGAGTTGCTAGCCTCGGAGGTAAACTTTATACTTTCGTAATTGTAGATGATTTCTCTAGATACACGTGGGTATATTCTTGACACGCAAGAATGATGTATTATCCGAATTTGTCGCCTTTTGTAAGAAAGTACAGAATGAAAAAGGCTACATGATACAGCATAAGAACGATCATGGAGGCGAATTCGAGAATGCTGATTTTGAGCAATTTTGTGACACACACGGTTTTATACACGAGTTCTCCTGCCCTAGGACTCCACAACAAAATGGAGTTGTGGAACGTAAGAATAGAACTCTAACCGAAATGGCCAGAGTAATGTTAAACCAGTTTAGTCTACCCAAATATTTCTGGGCTGAAGCTGTCAATACAGCTTGCTTTGTTCTCAATAGAGTTCTAATTCGACCCAAATCGAAGAAGACTCCATTTGAGTTATGGTTTGATAGAATTCCATCTGTTTCATACTTTAGAATTTTTGGCTGTAAATGTTTTATTCATAATACAAAAGACAATTTGGGAAAATTTGATAAAAAGGCCGATGAAGGTATATTCTTAGGTTATGCGGCCAAGAGCAAAGGATACAGAGTCTTCAACAACGTACCATGATCATCGAAGAGTCAATCAATGTCACTTTTGATGAGTTGAATCAAATGACTATTGATGACAATGACGAAGATACATCTGTACCAAGCACAACTCCAGCTGATTCTCAACCAAGCTCTGCACTAGCTGAACCTCCTAGAGAAGATCCAGGAACCAGCTACCTTCAGAATCTACCGAAAAGGTTGAAATTCACAGCTGATCATCCAAAAGATTTGGTAATTGGTGATATTACCAAAGGAGTAAGTACTCGTACATCCAGTAGAGATATTGTTTCTAGTGTTGCTTTTATTTCACAGCTAGAACCCAAAACTATTGATGAAGCATGTAGTGATAGTTTTTGGATAGATGCTATGCAAGAGGAATTAAACCAATTTGAACGAATCAAGTTTGGAAACTTGTTCCCAGGCCTATTGATCATCCGGTCATTGGCACCGTTGGGTATTCCGAAACAAACTGAATGAGAATGGTTTAGTGACTCGTAATAAGGCTCGACACGTAGCTCAAGGATACAATCAAGAAGAAGTATCGACTACGATGAGACTTATGCCCCAGTTGCGAGATTAGAATCCATTCGCATGTTATGTGCATTTGCATGTTTTCATGATTTCAAACTATTTCAAATGGATGTCAAGAGTGCATTTTTAAAGATTTATAAAAGAAGAAGTTTTTGTAGCACAACCTCCAGGTTTATGGATTTCAAAAACCCAGATCATGTTTTCAAGTTGAAGAAAGCCTTATACGGTTTAAAACAAGCACCTCGTGCTTGGTATGATCGTTTAAGCTCTTTTCTACTTGACAACGGTTTTTCAAAAGGCAAGGTTGACACTACACTGTTTATTAAGTCTTTAATGGCAAACTTCTTTTAATTCAAATCTATGTTGATGATATTATATTTGGATCTACTGATGAATCTCTGTGTCAAGAATTTTCTAAGTGTATGCAGAATGAGTTTGAGATGAGCATGATGGGAGAGCTGAAATTCTTTCTCGGACTGCAAATCAAACAAACTGATAATGGGACGTTCATAAATCAAGCCAAATATACAAAAGATATGCTAAAGAAGTTTGATCTGGACAATGTCAAACCTATTGGCACTCCAATGGCAACTTCAACAAAGCTTGATTCAGATGAACAAGGCAAGCCAGTCGACACACGTAAGTATCGAGTATGATTGGTAGTTTACTTTATTTAACTGCTAGTCGTCCAGATATAATGTTTAGTGTTTGCCTGTGTGCACGTTTTCAAGCTAACCCAAAGGAATCACATCTGTCCGCAGTTAAGCGTATCTTTCGATACCTTAAGGGTACTTCTTCTGTTGGCTTGTGGTATCCCAAAACTAAGTCCTTTGACCTTATTGGTTATTCGGATGCAGATTTTGCTGGATGCAAAGTTGATAGAAAATGTACCAGTGGCACTTGTCATTTCTTAGGCAAGGCTTTAGTCTCATGGTTTAGTAAAAAGCAAAATTTGTAGCCTATCAACAACAGAGGCTGAGTACATCGCCGCAGGACGTTTGCGCTCAGATTTTGTGGATGAAACAAACCCTAGAAGACTATGATTTATTTTACACACATATTCCCATTTTTGTGAAACAAGCACTATTAATTTGACTAAGAAACCAGTATGTCACTCTCGTACTAAACATATCGAGATTCGACATCACTTTCTTAGAGATATCATCAAAATGGAGATATAAACCTTGTGTACATAGATACTGAAAATCAACTAGCTGACATCTTCACTAAACCTCTAGCGGAAGATCGTTTCAATTATTTACGTCGAGAATTAGAAATTTGGACGTCAATAATATTAATTAATTTTATTTTACGATTATATATCATTACGCAAAAACTGTGTTAGAGACAAGCCAATAAGAGTCTGTCTGTCACCACAACTACGGTTGAAGCGAAGCGGTACTTAAGAGTTCCCCGGTGAACCTCCGCCAGCTGGGAGAGTACTCCTACAGCTAATCTGAGACAGTTGCTGTGTAACGACATTTAATTCATAAAATAATATTAATTATGTTAATTGAAGGCTAAAATAACTAATCTTTGAATTAAATATTTGAAATGAGACAATAAAAAAGAGTGGCAAAAATCAACTTTATAGAACCCTAGGCGAATTCGGCCAGAGCTCTGACCGAATTTGGTCCGAGTTCGGTTGAGGGTATCAGGCTATATATCCAGAACCCGAGCGCCTCTCTTCTTCATTGCTTCCAAATTTCTTTCAAACAGCAGCAGCAGCCGACCCGAGCACCAAAACCTTAGTTCTTCACCATCCTATTCCATCCAATCCAAGTAGTAAAATCTCTCCAAAATTTGGAATCGTGCGGAGATCGTCGTTCTCTACGACATATCTTGATTTCGTGAGGTATAACTTCATCTCTCTCCACCTTTCAATTAGTGCATTTTTATTCCAATTTGCACATATGGCACCTAAATTCAATCCATCTAAGAGGAAGAAGACGACTCCTAGTGAGGAAGGGTCATCTTCGCATCCGCATATGGATTCCCTCTTCTCGCCAGTCTAAACGAGCGACGGTGCGTTCGACGGGTTTTTCTTCAAAACCCTAGACCAAGCCCTACTGTGGTATGGAGACTTCTCCATGAGATCCATATGCACAGGCGCTCCAGTCAAATGGACTGTATTTCCTGATCATCGTCATTTCTTTGAGGCATTAGGACTACATCTTTTTGTTCAAATATGCTTCCCTATAGCAACTAATGCCATTAGATTATTCTATTGCAATCTTATATTAGACACTTTCGATGTGAGCACATGTGTTGGAGCTATTGATATCAATTTCGATGATAACCTCTTAGCAGAGATCCTTGGTATCCCTAACGAAGGTGAACCGTTAGTCGATATAACTGAATTTGATTTCCCCGAAGGCACGACACTCGCAAGTTTCAAAGCAGAACTCTGTGCACCTGATAGAGTACGCTCTGGAAAGTTCAAGGCTAACAACCTGAACTTGTTTAACTATGAATTGTATCGCATCATCTATTCCACTATCCTTCCAAAATCCACTTCCAAGGATGATGTGACCTCTCTTGAGCTGTCCGCCATGTACCTCATTCTTAAGAGGATTCCATTTTCTGCCCCTAAGACTATGATTCAGATGATGGATCATTATCGTACAAGAGATAGAAATCTCTCTTACGCGATGATTCTCCCACGCATCTTTCAGCACTTCGATATCGATCTGTTGACTTGTACTCAGGACCCTGAGCCCAAGTTTCTTCAGTTATCTCGTCGTAGCATGACTGCTACAGCTCCACCTACTGCTCCTCTTACTGCACCTCCTCCACCACCTCATCAGTATGCCATGACATTTAAGGGCATACATCAGCATTTATCTGCTTTGCACATCCTCGATGACGGACATGGCTCGTAAGCATGAGTTCCGCGATGTCACCCGCTATCAGGCGCTTGCAAACTCCTTAGCTGATCTTCGTTTCGCCCAGACTGGTCATTCAGCCGGTTCCATCCCTAGAGATCCAGCTTTTTTTGGTTACCGCTGTGAGGATGAGGGCTGTTCATGCCTACTTCCAGCCCGGTAACGCCTATGATTGGTACCATCCTGATCGTGCTCCACATCGTGATTATGTTGGTGAGTTCTATGCTGGCGCCCCTTCACATCCTTCTGGCGCTGGTACCTCTGGAGCTGGTCCTTCAGGACATGCTGGTCGTGCTGATGATGTTGATGATGATGATGAGGAGGAGATGTGGACTATCTGATTTTGAGTGATATTCTATTGTATACTTGGAAATGCTCCAACATTCCAAGTTTTTATCAGTATTTTTTGATATTATCAGCACTTTGTAGTTTGCTTCAGTACTTATTTATTTGCATGGACATGTTTTTATTTTGCCTTAGTTTATGGCATTCCAGTTTATTTCATCACTATGATTCAGTTTCAGTTTATGTTAGTACTATCTCTCTATGTTGCTTTATTCTTTCTAACTGTCTGTGAAATTACATGCCTGTGATGATTTTATACATACCTGCGATATTTCTCTATTTTTATGCCTTATTTCTTTTATATGTTTTCTCACTATTTGTTAGTTATGCATTGATTGCGGAGGAACCTTTTCTTTTGCAATTATTTTGCTAAGTGACGAAGGGGAAGAAAATTAAAGATCTAACATTTTTTTTGAGAATACAGGATATGAACAATTCTACTTCTACTTTTTGATTTTTTTGAACAAGCTTAATGTTATATCATTCATAGTTTGTCAATTATCAAAATGGGGGAGATTGTTGGCCCATTGGTCATATGGTCAACCTAATTTTAATAATTGATCAAACTCTGTCTGGATATACGGGACATCTCGGATTCTTGGACATGATCAAGATTGGCTATCCACTGAATTCAAGACCGAAGATCTGTTTGCCTACTCGAGTCTATAATTCCTTATGCAATGTATTTTTTATTTTATTTGAGTCTAGGAATATGTTGTACACCGAGTCGTACTGGCAAATAGGCTACCCTCAAATGAGTTCAAAATGTTTTTAAAACGACCTCTCAAAAAGGTTTACAAAAGGTTTTCAAAAAGGTTTTCAAAGATCAGCAAAAGCTTTTTCAAAACCCTAATTAAACCCTGACTTAACCCTGACAGAACTCGGACCGAGTTCGGCCAGAGTTCGGTTAGTGGCCGTTGTGATTTTGAATCCTTAAAACTTGGTCCTCCTGCAGTTGCAGATTTGACCGAGATTTGCTCATAGAGTTCTGCCCGAATTCTGTCAGAAGTCTGCCTTTGGAACTCCTATAAATAGAGAAGGATTTCGATCATTTCAACTCACTCATTCACTTTCAATCTTCTCTCTATCTAAAGCTTTCAGTCTTCTAAATAGTTTTCTAGAGCTTTCAATTTCAGATCCAAGCCAGTTACAATCCTCTAGTCAATTTGCCAGTGCGGTACGGTCTAGAAGTTTCTGAGAGATTGAAATCAGAAGCTTGATTGAAGAATACCTCTTCACATTTGAAGTTGGACGAGTTCTTCGTATCAAAGCTCGCGTTGTAGAAGTTGCAAGGACTTCGTAAGAAAACTTGCAGTTTTTCTAATAGTGGATTCAACTGGTAGCAAGAGTTCTACCGACTGGATTAGTCCTCAACAGAGGGATACCAGTATACATCGCTGTCTTTGCGTTTGCTCTCTTAACTCTTTACTTTATTTCAGTTGTGATTAATATTCTGTGATTGTGCTGCTAACATTTTAATTAGCATTATTTCGCTGCCAATCTATTCACCCCCTCTAGAGTATTACGCTTTACTATTTCGTTCCTACACGGTTCGTGACAGCCTGAACAATCGACTTCCTGTGTCGAGCCCCACCATCGTGTCCGTACCCTCTATGAACACCAGCCATTGCCATGACCCATCACCGACTCAACCGACACCGTGCATGCGGATAGACGCTCAGCAGACCGACTCATCTATATGAAGGATCACTGGCAATGTCAAGCCATTTGGACATGGCTTGGATAGATGGTGATCGCCCACTGCAAGTCCCAAATCTTCGTCGAACACACAGCTTAACCACCGCTTCCTCCTAGGGCGACATGATCCAGGTGCTCCGGCGATTCATTCGAGGAAGTATGTACATTATGCACAAGTTGTCCATGACCATGCACCTACAACGACATATAGACTCAACGTTAATGCCTAGCCTACTGATGAAATTGCTCAAACATTTGTTCCTCGTCTCTTTTTTCCATAACCAATGCAAATCCAAAGTCAAGGACTGTCTCAGCGACTACCATTCACGCTAACTTTTTGTTCTTTAAAACTCAGGAAATGACTACTGCATAGCCTTCCGACTTAACTTGAACAAAACATGATACCATAGACCGTAGCATACTCTATATGACAAACCGTGGAATCGTGAGACATATTACTTAATCAGCCGTGTACCGTGCCTTAAGCCAACTATATTCTGTACGACACTGCCATCGAAGTCATATTCTATATGACGAGCCTTGAGATTGTGGAAACGTGTGGCTAAGCCAAGCTATGGAACTGTGGGACCAAGCACGTGCTAAACTTTAACAATCGTGTTCTTTGGGTGCCATAACCATGCCATCTTCCATAAGACCGAAGGTGAGACCGTGGGACATATTTGTTATGCAGAGCAGTGGGATCATGGGGATGTGCTTCTATGACATCAAGTCGATAGCTCGTAGTGTAACTTTGCCAAACTCAACATGTGGGGTCAAAAGACCAAGTGCCAACTTTAAAAACTATCTTGGAGAACATGTAAGCAACATTTTGACACTTTTTTCATTCTACATGCATACTTGACTCAATGGGATTATTCTTTTAACTATGTGGATTCATCTCTTTTATTTTTCAAGCCTATTCAGTGCAATAAAAATTTTCTTTTATTAGTGTGAAGGCCAAGCTGAGTCAAGTTCACCGAAGCCACCCACCTGAATGAGAAATTGCCTCGACTGTTGGGACTTCAAGCAAGCCATTGTGTTTCAATTCCTCCGGTTGAACTGAGCGGGATAGGACATTACAGGTTCCACGTGTGGCTCATTTATATTCCTAATTTTTTCAATAAAAATAGTGCTGGATAAAAAGATGTTCATACCACTAGCTGAACAAATAAGTTATGTTTAATTGTTATATCACTTATAAAACTTTTAAATTTAAAACAACTATCAAATGATTGTCCGACAAATAATTCAGGAGTGCTAGCATTATCGATATTATCATCTAACTCGTCATCTAGTTAATTAAATTATTCATATTTTTATCATCGTCGTCATCATCACCGCCTTAACCTAAAATTTGTTCTTTTTTAGCAAATGAAAAAATTTGTTGAGAAGAACTAGACCCAGTTTAACAATTTGGTAATTAGAAACACGTTGACTACTTATTTATCAATTCCTGATGGTGGTGAAGTAACATAATTATTTATAAACGATAATTGTAAATTAACTTCAAGAAAAAATTATGCTTATTCGCCATCTAATAGTAAAGAACTAGAAACAAAATTGTTATTTAACATATATTTATATTAGATAGAAAAACTTCCAAAAATCAGATTACGTTAACTATCTAATGAAATATTTTGATCATCATGTGCATACTATAAGGGCGTGTTTTTTTTGGTGAAAGTGCCCCAGACCGGCCAACTTTTTTGGAAGGTGGCTGAACTCCCATGAGTTCCCATGTTTGGTTGCCTCTTTTGAAAGAGGAATTTTGAAAGTGAAATGATGGAGTGCAATTTCTGTCCCCCACTCTTTCACAGTTTTGACATCAGAAAAAAAATTGAGGAAACTCCGCTTGAAGGTCTACAGGAAAGAGAGAGGAAAGGGAGAGAAGTTCATGTCACCGCAGAAAAGAGAGTAAAATCTCCCACTCGAGTGCGGCGGCCTCGACGGTGCTCCGTCTACCACTCTCGCTCAGCTCTCCCTCCACCATGTTGGGCCCTAACCAGTGCCATCGGCTATTGTGGCTCCGGATTCGAGTGTAGAGGCCTCGGTGGCCTCCAAGAGATGGCTTCGACCTCCGCGAGGCTCCTTCTCAGACCAAAAAAAAAGATGAGGGAGATGAAAAAAGAGGAGGAGAAAGGCGACACTTCTTCGACCAAAGCATGCATTTTCTGTGGGAATAGAAATGGTTATGCGAATGAGAAAGCGGAAAAGAGAAATGGTTTTTTTAACTTTTTAAGAGCGAGAGAGAGAATTGGTTTTAGTGTGATAATTAATTTTGGTAATTATTTTACTAATTAAATGAGAACTATTTGGAAGCAAAAAATGGGGTAATCATACATATAGTTACCACATCTTCAATTTACACTTTCAAGTGGTAACACATCCTATTGGAACTTCTCACTTGCGGACGACAAAATCCTACGTATTCAAACATATCTTAGAAAGTAAAATGTATTAAAAGTGACATGTATCACATCATGTGAAAAATGTCACTTTTACACTTTTCGACATCTACCACAAACCAAACAGGCCCTAAGGTAAAGTATTTATATCTTTCAATCATGTGGCTATAAACTTGTAAATAAATATATGGGAAAGAAACTTTAATATAATTTTAAAATACGATCTTACACGGTAGATATTAGGCTGAACCAATTTAGTTTAAAGACATGTTTGACTACCAGCAAATAGCATGAAAACAAGATATTAGTAGAAAGTTTTCATAATTCAGTTGCAATGTTTTGCTTGTTTATCCTTACAAAAGGTGGTGTATTATATCAAATAGTCGGTAGTACCATGTATTCATTAGAGTTTGAAGTTACCTTAGAGCCTGGGATGTATTATATCAAATAGTCAGTAGTACCAAAGACATCATAGAGGAAATAGAGAATGTAAAAATCTTGTGAGCACATTAGTTGAATATTTTTGGGTATCAAAGTGTAATAACATTGTCTATCCTTACAAGGTGGCAATAAAGTTGAGCATCAAACTTGGGGTGGCACCTAAAGTTTGAAGTTCTTTTACTTTGTCGGTGCACAAAAGCTTTACAGGACCATTAGATACGGGGTAAACTATACTCTTGGTCATCCAATGTTTGAAATATTTATTGGGTACGAAGCGCGAAAACCGTTCCCCCAAGCCAGAAAGTCCTGTGAGAGAACCAAGCAAAAGCACACAAACCCAAAAATGCCAAACACAATCGCAGACACAAAAATTTTTGACGTAGAAAACCCTTGCGGGAAAAACTACGGGACGATCGGAGTCCAACCCTGAAGAACCTCCACTAATGGAATAAAAAGAATATACACCCTCTACAAGCTCCTTCCGGTCCAACATGGATCACCACAACTCACTTGAAAGAAGAAAATTTTTGATTGCGGACTCCGAAGAATAAGAGATGCCGAAAATTATTCGAAGCAATCTCTCCTTCACAATGGTCCTTAATCCTCTCTCTCGCTCAAAGATTGTAAAGTACTCTTGTTTTTGAGATAATTTTTAACTAGCATACATCACCCTTTTATAAGCCCTTGGTAATCCATACATGGAAGGCCAATATATATGGAAACTTTCAATATACATCAATCATATATTTAATGGAAATCCAATCATAATTGGCTTGCCATAATTGGAAGTCCAATTATATAGAAAGCTACTATATGAAGGGTCCAATCATAAATATATGATCAAAGTAAATGTGGAAATCCAATCATATATTTTCTTACCATAAATGTTCTAAAATAGGATCCATGCACACCCCGAGCTTCTCCGACACACGGATGGCGCTCGTCGCTCTCCGAGATATTCTTCACATAGGTTGGGAACCCCAACCACTCCAATAAATCTCCTCCTTCACAACTAGGTGGAGGAACTCGTCATCCCGACGATCCACCTGCAGTACTCAAAACTCCCCCCTTGGTAGAACCTTCGTAAGCATGTCCACTCCATTGTCATCAGTATGGACCTTCTCAAGCATCGCGTCCTTCTTCTTAACCACATCCCGTATCCAATAATACCGAGTCTCAATGTACTTGGACCGACTATGAAATGTCTGGTTCTTCACAAGGTGAATGGCACTCTGGCTATCGCAAAGCAAAGTATACTGCTCTTGCTTCAGCCCCATTTCCTGCAACAGCTTTTTCAACCACAGCAACTCCTTGCAAGCCTCCGTCGTCGCAATGTACTCTGCCTCTGTCGTCGACAAGGTAACACACTTCTGTAACCACGAATGCCACGATACCGCTCCTCCAGCAAACATCATCACATAGTCCGAAGTCGATCGCCTCGTGTCTACATCTCCAGCCATATCAGCGTCAGTATACCCAACCAGCTTCGGCTCGTCACCACCAAATGAAAGTCTCCAATCAGTAGTGTAGCTCCCCTTCCCGAAAATTTTGAAATATTTTATTATTATTTATTTTATTTAAATGGTAATTTTTAGATTTTATAAATAATTAATCATTGGCTTATTGAATTTCGTTATTATTATTATTATTATTTTATTGAGGTTCTATAATATTAATATTATTATTGGGGTTATTAAATATAAATTATTTATTTTTATTAGTTATTATCATTTATATATGGTTGGATGTATAGATAATATATGTGAGTGAATATATAATAAATATTAAATATGTGTATGTGTATTAATATATAAATATATATTAAATATATGTGTACGATTACGTAAATATAAATATACATATATAAGTGGGTATATATAGGATATAATATGTGTGTATGTATGTATAAATGTATAAATATATATGCGTAGGTGTATATATATAAATACGTATATATATGTATACGTATATTTGTATATATAAATATATAAGTAGATATATATTATGACTTATAACACCCAGTTTTCCAGATGAGGGTAATTTTGAAATTTTATAATTATAATTATTATTTATTGATTATTATTTCATATTATGATTTTTGGTGATTTTTAATCATTTTTAAACTATTTAAAATAATGACTTGTGATTTTGACATTTTACTATTGTTTGGTTTTAATTTTGAGGAATTTGTCACCCCCAATTTTCAGGAACAGGGATATTTTTATCATTTTGTATTTTTAAAATATTTTTAAAATTTATTTTATTATTTATGATATTTTTTTGAGATTATTTGAGTCGGGTTCGAATTTCAGCTTAATCTGACTTGAAACGGGGACCCGGGGGTAGCGTTGACTTTAGTGGGGCCACACACTAGTTAGGCATGGCCCACATGATATTAATTTTAGTCCACATGATATTAATTTTAGTTAGTAGTTAGACTAATTATTATGGATAATGTTAGTGTGATTAGAGACTTTAGAATGACTAATTTAGCCCCAACCAATTAGCCCTTTCATAATACTAATAGAATAGGTTAGTGGAGGCATTTTGGACCTTACCATAATAGGACAAATAGCCCCATATGGCCAGCCACTTTGGGAGAGGATAGGCTCAAGTTCATTTCATTATTCTCATCACACTCTCTCTCTTGTTCTTCCCCAAATTTCTAGAGAGCAATCCTAGCAATTTCTCCACCAAATCCTTCCATTTCTCCACCAAATCCTTCCATTTTGCCACCAAATCTTCTTCTTCCTTCTCCATTCTAGCCAAGGAGGAAGCTACCCAAGTTTGGGAGGATTCGGAGCTCGTTCGTGTCCTTTTGGAATCTCTACGTGTCGGTATCGCTCCAGGAAGGCTTTTCTTCGATTCAATCTACCGGGAGGTATAAATCCCTTCTCCTTTTCATTTCATGCATATAGGTATTTTGAACCCATAGGAATGACCCCCATGGTTGTATCTCCATTTGTGTCCATTTCGTGTCCATTTGGAGGTCATAGGAGTGTCCTTTGTGTTGTGGTTGTGTCCATGTGGGAAAACCCCAAATTTGGACACTATGTTGTTGTTATGTATAAATGATTATTACATATTTAATCTCATATTTTTGTATTGAAGATGTGTTCTATATTGTCTCATATATATATATTAGTGTAGAGAGTGAGTTCTTGATATATTATGTTATATACTTGTGTTCTTTTGTCTCAAACTACCCAAATTGTCATAATTTTTATCCACGTTTTTAGTAGAAATAGAACTTAGAAATATCATAACTTTTAACTTAAAATTCCGATTTACCTTATTTTTTTAAAAGAAGCATATCGAAGTTAGCTTTCCAAATATATATTTTAATAAGCCAAATTCTTTCTGTAACTTTCTGTTGAATTATTTGAGTGTCAGCTGTACGAAAGACGAACGTGTTTCGGTATTTTCGCGATTCCGGGAGCTTCCGGACACGAAAATGCGATCCGTTTAAAGTTTCGGAAAGCTAACACGAAGAGCTACAACATACTTTAATCCTAGAATTTAGTGAATACCCAATTGGTACAGTATTGGTTTTAAGTAAAAGAGTGACTGTACGATATATGCATTTTGTGTAACCTATGAGCCTATGTTGTATGGATATTAAATAAATATAGAGTATGTAATGCATGATATGTTAGATGAATGAAATGATTATATATGATATATATCCTATTTACATTAATGTATAAATATGGTTGAATGCAAGCATGTAGGAATGCAATTAATGTAATATATGTAAGCAATGCATAAATGCATGAATGAAAGAATGATATACAATGCATGCATGAAAGTATATAATGAATGCTAGATATGAATGCAAGGTATATATGTAATGATAGATATGAATGCATAATATATAAATATTATAAATGTAATATCATATTTCATATGTAGACATAGAACCAATGATAGCTGATATTTAGATTGAATGTTAGTTCATTTTAGGTTGTTCGAACACTGAACTGTCCATGTAAGCATATATACCTTCCTTTTTCTATTGCCAAGCCAATTTTAGTTTTCAATATAGTAGAATGTCTATGAATGTAATGTTAACCTTCAACCCCTTAATTTGAAATGTTAGTTAATTTTAGTATTAGACGATGCATGAGCTGTATGCATATGGGATATTGGCTTAATGGCAGATTTCAGATAACATGGTTCATTTTATGTGGTTAGTTACACCAGTTTATGGGATAGCTCACTTAGTTTATATGTAAATGTGGAACTAAACTGAGAATGAACTTCACCCTCTGCACAAGGAACCCCACTCTATATCAACCACCATGCCATGTAACCCTTCTCTAAATGATTGCTATAATATATATAGATTTATGTAAAGTAAATGCATGTTAGTTATAACTTAAATAGTCTCTACTCTAATGTATATAGATGTAACTTGTAGCCATGCATGTTAAGTATAATACATGTGTAATGTAGATGGGTTAGCTTTGTGCCATGTGTAGTGTAAACTCATAACTAGTGTTGATTTCTCTTTTCATGTACACCTCCATGTTCACACACACATAGCTTTACATGTTAGTTCTTTTCTCTTATATATATATATATATATATATATATATATATATAATGTTGAATATGCATGAATGTGATGTAACTTGATATGTGACTTGTGTTGGCTTGTATAGCCTTGGATTTGTATGGTGTGTACTAGCTAGGGTAGACTGGTTACCTAGTGAGACTTCATTGAGTCTATGTTGACCCAGTTGACCTAGCTTTGACTAGAGTTGACCAAATGTTGACTTTAGCCTAGTTTGACCTAGACAGCATGTAGATGCATTGTAGCAGTCATTTCCTTATTTTAGACATGTTGTAACTTGTGTTGCTCTGATTAGGAGACAGACACCTCTCCTCAGGCAGTACATTTACTTCAGACATTCAGATACGAGGCGAGTACATTCTCTGATAGTTCTCTCATTTAATTGCCAGTTACTGTATTTCAGTTCTATTTAGTTTTATGCGATTCTCTGTTACAACACGTATGGATATTTCTGGATTCATGTATGCGACACACATACCTTACTTATCTGGCCTCTACTGGAATCATTTCGAATCTATTACTGGAATCACTGGAATCATTTCGGAATCTATTACTGGAATCATCATATTTTGGCTGGACTCACCTCGATTCTCGTGTCGAATTCTGGATTCATTTATTTTACGGGGGGGAAAATATCGAGTAAGACATGTAGACATACCCCAAATCTGGAATCTCCAACTGGAATCTACTGGAAGCATAGCCATCTCTCGCCTGATCAGTGAGAGGTGCCTGATTACCCATAGCCATTTACATGTCGATCTCGGTATTTTAAAACACACTATTAGATTAGTTGGACTCTCCTGGATTCTTGATCACTACCTAGAATCATCTGGTACTGGATTCATATTTTTTAGATTCATCCCGTACTGGATTTATAGTAGTTTTACACTTGTTTTGCAATTACTTTCTGGACTTATTCTGTTACCTTAGTTCACTAGATTTATTTTACAGTCTTCATTGCCATCATTCTTCTCTTGTTTTAGTTACTTACTTTCTTGTATCTTATCTGTTCTCCATACCATCACAGTATATAAACTGCCATATTCAATAAAACTGTCTATAACTGCTTTATAGTTCTCTGTCATTACTTGGGTTTTCTTGATGAGTTGTACTCGTTCCTGTCCTGACTGGACCTGTTGATAAATTTTACAGATAGCCTGGAGGTTGCCTGCTAGCCTAGAGGAGCCACAGTAGAGGTTGTATAGTTAGTTATTTCAGTTGTATTGAGTTGTATTTATCCTATGGATTATTGTATTGAGCTTTGAGATGTTTTCTGGATTTGTGTATCTAGACACTTAGACTTCTATCTGCTGTATCTCTTTTGGATTTCATGTTTTACCTATCTTTTATCTTGCTCTACCTTAGTTGTGATTGAGACTGTATCTGCTATGTCACCTCCATTCGGAGAGTATATACTGTATAGGTACCTTTATATCGTTAGATGTTTGACCTAGGACAGCGTTCTACTGCCGATACGGCGTAGGCTGGACGTACCCACGTCTCGTGCCCTTACTCTAGGGTGCGGGTCATGACACGTTTTTAGTGGTGGCCCATACAGGTCTAGTTTATGTAGTGGTATTCGAACTAGAGTATCACTACAGCCTGCAGTAGGATTAGAATATTTATTTTTGAGGTACTCAATCAATTAAAAAACTCTTAATCAGATTCCTTTTATCCAAATTGTTGCTTATTGACTTCCCTTGAATAAACTGTCCTCTCTTGATTTTTTTCGCTTCATTGTCAATAATTGCTTCTTGGTTTGATCTGTCTTTATGATGGTTATGAAGACACGATCTCATCGCTCCGATTCGGGGAATACTATCGAGAGGCTGGCCACCTCTCGTCCTGTTTATCAGGGCCTCGAGACCGTAGTTTCTGTTGTGCCGACTCAGGTTGGCGTTCTGCTACATTGGAGGTGCACCTCTATCTGTACAGAGATTTTTCCGTCATTTCTGATTTCTTTCAGCAGCGGTGATTCATGTAGCATCAGCAGCAGACCAGGGAAAACTAGCAGGGCGAGCTATCGTCAGGACAGTCAAGGATACGCAGACCATTGGAGATCTTGCTGCAAGTTTCGTTCTTCTCAATTCCATTCCCGCAATTATCTTTTATAATTACCTTGAAATCCGATTCCATCTGTTCCTTGTTGATTGATTAATTTTGTCATGTTACTCTTTTGTTGTGTTTGTTTTTCTTCTGAGAAAATCATATGGGCTAGGTCGCCTAAATCATGGGATCTAGAATCCTCGAGTCGTTTTAATTGGCATAGTGAGGACATGTAGTCAGATTTTGGATATTCTCGGGTATGGGAATTTAAGGTTTTTGCCGTCGCATGCGGCAGTGCAAAAATTTTAAATACCATGAACCTAGAGGTACGTACCTTAGTCAAGGACTCTGTGATTATCGTAGCCTTGCTCACTAGCATGATGAAGACTCTGGATAACATGATTTTGGACAGACGCATATGATTAACAGTTTGTATCTTGAGAAGGTTTAAACATCATACCCTTTTGATTGTTATAATGACTTAGGAGTAGGGATATTTAGTTTTGTAGAGCTTTTTCATAGGTAGTTCCTTCATAGTATAATGGTATGATGACTTGTAGAGTGTTTGTACCCTAGAGGTGATAGTTAGCATTGGTGTTAGAATAGTAACCCATTGCAGATAATTCCTGTTATCTATAATACCAACCAGTTACACATAGGATGTTAGTATGCCTTACATCCTTGATAATTATTACTACTTTCCCTTACCTTTTCCAGTGAGGCACCCATAACCAGAGCCTGCCTTTGAGTATAGTTGTAGTTTCACCTAAGACCGAAAGGTCTATTTACATAGATAGATTGCAGATGATATTGACATAGGGATATAGGTTAGTTGGTATCTATAGGCCATTGTTGTATAGGGTTATAAACATGTTGTTTAGCCTATACTTGGTTCAGTTTTCCATTTTAGTTAAGTTCTCTTCGTGTTGAGTTCCTTTGTGTTGATCACCTTTATAGGCAGTGTGCAGACCCTTCACTAGATACCATGTCCCCTTGATTCAGACCATTCATCCTTAGCCTAGTTCTAAGCATTGTTTCAGACCCTTATAAGTTTAGTCTGCCTTAACCCTTGGTTGATCAGTCATGTAATATATATATAGATGATATACTTAGGATATATGTGATGGGTTGTTGTTCTTGAGCATATATATATATATATATATATATATATATAATATATATATATATATATATATATGTGGTATTTGGTATTCATGTGCTTAGCTTGTAGGTATTTAGTTATAGGTGACTTCATAGGATTGGGAAGTTAAGAGCTAGTCTATTATAGAGTTTCTCTTTTGCTAAATTCTAGTTGCCAACACCTAAATAGCTAGTATAGGTAAAACCCTAAGAAGTTGACCAGTTGATGACCAAGTACTTGGATGTTGAGAAATTGACTAGTGATTGACCCTTGACTATGTTTGACCTAGAAGGGGGTACGATCATCTTAATTTCGAGGACGAAATTTTTATAAGGTGGGTAGGATTGTAACACCCAGTTTTTTAGATGAGGGTAATTTTGAAATTTTTAATTATAATTATTATTTATTGATTATTATTTCATATTATGATTTTTGGTGATTTTTAATCATTTTCAAACTATTTAAAATAATGACTTGTGATTTTGATATTTACTATTGTTTGGTTTTAATTTCGAGGAATTTGTCACCCCCAGTTTTCAGGAACAGTATTTTTGTCATTTTGTATTTTTGAAATATTTTTGAAATTTATTTTATTATTTATGATATTGTTTTGGGATTATTTGAGTCGGGTTCGAATTTCAGCTCAATCCGACTTGAAACGGGACCCGGGGTAGTGTTGACTTTAGTGGGCCCACACACTAGTTAGGCATGGCCCACATGATATTTTTAGCCCACATGATATTAATTTTAGTTAGTAGTTAGACTAATTATTATGGATAAGGTTAGTGTGATTAGAGACTTTAGAATGACTAATTTAGCTCCAACCAATTAGCCCTTTCCTAATACTAATAGAATAGCTTAGTGGGGCATTTTGGACCTTACCATAATAGGACAAATATCCCCATATGGCCAGCCACTTTGGGAGAGGATAGTCTCAAGTTTATTTCATTATTCTCATCCACACTCTCTCTCTTGTTCTTTCCCAAATTTCTAGAGAGCAATCCCTAGCAATTTCTCCACCAAATCCTTCCATTTCTTCACCAAATCCTTCCATTTTGCCACCAAATCTTCTTCTTTCCTTCTCCATTCTAGCCAAGGAGGAAGCTACCCAAGTTTGGGAGGATTCAGAGCTCGTTCGTGTCCTTTTAGAATCTCTACGTGTCGGTATCGTTCCGGGAAGGCTTTTCTTCGATTCGATCTACCAGGAGGTATAAATCCCTTCTCCTTTTCATTTCCTCATGCATATAGGTCTATTTTGAACCCATAGGAATGACCCCCATGGTTGTATCTCCATTTGTGTCCATTTCGTGTCCATTTGGAGGTCATAGGAGTGTCCTTTGTGTTGTGGTTGTGTCCATGTGGGAAAACCCCAAATTTGGACACACTATGTGTTGTTGTTATATATAAATGAATTATTAAATGTTTAATCTCATATTTTTGTATTGGAGATATGTTCTATATTATCTCATATGTATATTAGTGTAGAGAGTGAGTTCTTGATATATTATGTTATATACTTGTGTTCTTTTGTCTCAAACTATCCAAATTTGTCATAATTGTTATCCACATTTTAGTAGCAATAGCAACTTAGAAATATCATAACTTTTAACTTAAAACTCGATTTACCTTCTGTTTTTTTAAAAGAAGCGTATCGAAGTTAGCTTTCCAAATATATTTTAATAAGCCAAATTCTTTCTGTAACTTTCTGTAGAATTATTTGAGTGTCAGCTGTACGAAAGAGAACGTGTTTCGATATTTTGCGATTCCGGGAGCTACCGGACATGAAAATGATCCGTTTAAAGTTTTGGAAAGCTAACACGAAGAGATACAATATACTTTAATCCTAGAATTTAGTAAATACCCAATTGGTACAGTATTGGTTTTAAGTAAAGGAGTGACTGTACGATATATGCATTTTTTGTAACCTATGAGCCTATGTAGTATGATATTAAATGAATATTGAGTATATAATGCATGATATGTTAGATGAATGAAATGATATATATATGATATATATCTTATTTACATTAATGTATAAATATGGTTGAATGCAAGCATGTAGGAATACAATTAATGTAATATATGTAAGCAATGCATAAATGCATGAATGAAAGAATGATATACATGTTGGCATATTTTATTTTGATTATTAACAGCATCTTCGTAGTTTAGTCTTCTGTTCTTCAGATTCATATTTTCTCAGAAGATCTACTACATGGAGTTCTTCCGTTCAAGCGCAATCTCTTTTACATTGAAGACTGAAGCAGTTACCGACGTTCCCTGCATAAGACGGCGTCTTCCTCTTAGAGTCTCTGTGTCTGTAAAAGTCTAGGTATATTTTATATACCTAAGGACGGATGACAAGTAAAAAGAACAAGTCAAAAATCAAATACATACAGAGCGGCATACCGGCGGCATGCTCCGGCATACCGGCGGTATACCATTTTTGGAGCTCAGAAAGTTGCTGTGACAAAATCGGCATACCGGCGGCATGCTCCGGCATACCGGCGGTATACCGATTTTTATGTCCAGAAAGTTGCTGTGACAAATTGTCGGCATACCGACGGCATGCTCCGACATACCGACGGTATACCGTTTTTAGCAACCCAAAAGTTGCTGTGACAAATTGTCGGCATACCGACGGCATGCTCCGGTATACCGGCGGTATACCGGTTTGAGCAAACCAAAACTTGCTGTGACCTTTTGTCGGCATACCGACGGCATGCTCCGGCATACCGACGGTATACCGAGTTTCAAATGTTTGGTTTTTAATTGCCCTGACTAGCATTAATGGCAGCATTTAATGCTCTCAAACGGTCATTAATATGACCGTTACTTTGACCGGTATACCGACGGTATGCTGCTGCATACCGACGGCATGCCGGTCTGTCTGTATTCAGAGCATTAAATGCCACCAACTCTTGGTTCTTCTATAAAAGAAAGCTCTCTCTCTCTCTTGAGCTTTCTCACCAGCTCTTACCATAAATTTTAACAACCAAGAGCTCCACCATTAATACTCTTCCAAGCTTTTCATTGTCATCCTCTCCCAAAGTGCTAGAGTATTAAAGAGTTGTACATTTCGATCTTCACGTGTTTAGAAGATCAACAAGTTCTCATTCTCTTTTGTTTGAAGTTGGCGAGCCTTCGTAAGAAAACTCGTGTGTAGAAGTTGGCGAGTCTTCGGATCCAAACTCGTGTTGAAGTTGGCGAGTTCTTCGAATCCAAACTCGTGTGTACTATTTGGTTAAATAGTGGATTAAAGCCGAAGAGAGTTCCGGGACTGGACTGCCTCAAAAGAGGATACCAGGATACATCCTTGCGTTTGATCTTTCTACTCTTTACTTTCAATTATCTTTATTGCATCAATTATTGTAGTTAATTTTTAATTACCCTATTCACCCCCCTCTAGGGTTCTACAATTGGTATCAGAGCTTTGTTCTCTTGATTTGGATTTACACCCTTGAGTGATCCATGGCCTCTAACCCTAGTATCAACACGTTTCACAATGAGGGGCACTCCACAAATAGGCCTCCCCTATTTGATGGTACCAACTACAACTACTGGAAGATTAGGATGAGCATTTATCTAAAGTCCATAGATTTTGACTTATGGGATTGCGTGATAAATGGTCTTCCTACTCCTTCCAGAGCTATTGAGGATATTGCTTCTGACACCCTTCGGGACACTCTTTCTGAAAACATTAAGAAGCTTGCAAGTCGAGATGCCAAGGCAATGAATGCTCTTTATTGTGCTCTCGACAGTAGTGAATTCAACCGAATCTCTACTTGCAAGACTTCCAATGAGATTTGGAAATTACTTGAAGTCACACACGAAGGAACTTCACAAGTGAAGGAGTCTAAGATTAATAGACTCACGCAAGAATATGAGTCTTTTAAAATGAAGCATGATGAATCTATTACTTCTATGTTTACTCGATTTGGTGATATTATTAATCCTCTCTCCTCTCTTAGTAAGGAATATCCGGCTCATGAAAAGATCAGAAAAATTCTTAGAGGATTGACGAAAGTTTGGAGTCCTAAAGCTACTGCAATTATTGAAGGGAACGATCTAACTGTCATGAACCTTGAGACCCTCATGGGTAAGCTTATGACTCACGAGCTCGATATGAAGGATCAAGAGGAATCCTCCATATAAGAGAAGGAGAAGAGAAGACCAAAGAGAAGGAGAAGACTCTTGCTCTCAAAGCTACAAAGTCTTACTCCAAGGAGAGCTCCGACGACAATGAGTCGGATGATGATGAAGAAATAGCTCTCACAGCTAAGCACTTGAAATTCCTCAAATTAACAAAGCCAATCGCTCCAGACGGGAAAAGGAAGATCCGGCGTGCTATCAATGTAGAAGATCCGGACATATCAAGAGGGACTGTCCGATAATAAGAAGAGATTCAAGCAAGTACAAGAAGCCAAGTAGAGGAAGCTCGTCCTCTAGAAAATTCGCCAACACTAGCATTTGGTGAGAGTGATGCTAGTGACTCCGACAATGACAAGGAGTGCAAACACAACAAATGTTTGCCTCATGGCAACTGATGAGGTACTTGATGATCTTTCCTTAAACACTCTTATGATGATTTGGAAAAAGCTATCCTTGAATTACACGAAGAACACAAAGGTGTTAGGAGTAAATACAAGAAGTCTCTAAAAGATATTGATGCCCTTCAACTTGAAGTAGAGAGACTCTCTAATATCATTATTGATAAAAAGGAAATCTCCCGCATCTGACACGGATGAGATAGAGTCCTTAAGACTCAAATATCTAGAATCTCTTGACACCATCAAGAAAAGGGATGATGAGATTCTATCCATGAGAAGTTCTTATGAATTTGCTATGCGCAAATGTCAAGATGCTAATAGAAGAGAATATGGCACGTCTATTAAGTATAATGATCTTCTTACGGAGTAAGAATTTAGGTAATAAGAATACCACTCACATGCATGCTCCAAGACACCCCATACTCATCACAATACTAGGCATACACCTTTCATGAACACTACACACAACTCCTTCTCTAACACGAGAAAAGGATCTTTTGTTAAGAAGAACACCTCATCATGCTTTTTACTATATCCTCATAACACTCATGGTAGAACTTCTCACACTAGAAACTCACATATGTACAACACTCACACTTCTTCTAAATCTTCTTTGATGTGCAATTATTGTGGTTTGATCAGACATACTTCTAATTTTTGTTATACAAGGAAACAAGTTGACATGAAAGTTCTTAAATGGGTTCCTAGAACTAACAATCAAGGACCCAAACAATCATGGGTACCAAATCGTTCATCTTCAACTTATGTTGTAGGTGACGAATCCTTCTCATGCTAGAAGCAAGTGGATTCTCGATAGCGGTTGTTCACGGCACATGACCGGTTATGCTTCACTTTTTACAACGCTATCGATGAAGAAGAAGGACACATCTCCTTCGGTAACAATCTTAAAGGTTATATTATTGGAAATGGTAATATCGGTTCTCCTCCCTATCCTTGTATTAATAATGTATGTCTTGTTACTAATCTCAAGCATAACCTCCTTAGTATTAGCCATCTTACCGATAATGGCTATGATATCAAGTTTGTTAAACTCAAATGATACATTACCGATAGTTCTAATAGAACTATTGTTTATGAAGGCATTAGAGAAAACAACATTTATGTTCTTTATCTTGTTGAAGGTACTAACAATGACAGATGCCTAGTTGCAAAGAACGATGAGAGTTGGCTTTGGCACATGAGGCTTGGACACGCAACATGGATACCATCTCTCGCCTCGCATCCAAGAAGCTTGTACGAGGACTCCCAAGTATCCCATTCAAAAAGGATATGGTATGTGAAGAATGCGAGAAAAGTAAGTTGACCAAGTCATCCTTCAAATCAATCAACTCTGTAAGTACTTCTAGACCCCTTCAACTTATCCATATGGTTTTTTGGGGCCTAGTAGAGTTGCTAGCCTTGGAGGCAAGCTTTATGCTTTTGTTTTAGTTGATGATTTTTCGAGATTTACTTGGGTTTTTTTCTTGCTTGCAAAAGTGATACTTTTCGTAAATTTGTTGCTTTTTGTAAATGTTCAAAATGAGAAAGGTTTTTCTATCAACAAAATTAGGAGTGATCATGGAGGGGAATTTGATAATGCCGATTTCAAAAGGTTTTATGAAAAGAATGGTTTTGGACATGATTTTGTCCACGTACTCCTCAACAAAATGGTGTTGTGGAGAGAAAGAATAGAACCCTTGGCGATATGGCCCGGGTTATGTTAAACCAATATAAGCTCCCCAATATTTTTGGGCGGAAGCCGTTAATACAGCTTGTCATGTTATAAATAGAGTCTTAATTAGACATATTTCTAAGAAGACTCCTTATGAGCTTTGGTTTGACAAAATTCCTCAATTGAATATTTAAAGTTTTTGGTTGCAATTATTTTATTTTGAATACCAAGGATAACCTAGGCAAGTTTGAAGAAAAAGCCTATGAGGAATATTCCTTGGATACTCTACTCTTAGTAAAGGTTTTCGTATTTTTAACAAAGAAGTCTTGTTGTCGAAGAGTCAATCAATGTCTCTTTTAATGAACTCAACTCTTCTACATTCTCCTCTTTCGAGGATATTGATGACATCTCGTTTGGGTTGGAGAACTCCTCTATTGAGGATCGTCCCTCTTCATCTAACAATGAAGTTGTGACCCCTTCAAAAGAGTCTCCTCCTCTCGACCCTCCTCAAAAGGATCTCCCAAAAGAATGAATTTGTCACCAATCATCCTAATGAGCTTATCATTGGGGATCCTTCCTCCAGTGTTAGCACAAGATCCGCCACTCGTGATCTTTATGCAAATGTGGCTTTTATCTCTCAAATAGAGCTAAAAATGTTAATGATGCTTTCCTTGATGAGTTTTGGATGATAGCTATGCAAGAGGAGCTTAATCAATTTGAGCGAAGCAAGGTTTGGGAACTTGTCCCAAAACCTAGCAATCATCCCATTATTGGAACAAAATGGGTGTTTCGTAACAAGCTTAATGAAGATGGGTAGTGACTCGTAACAAAGTCCGATTGGTTGCTCAAGGCTATAACCAAGAGGAAGGCATTGACTACGACAAAACCTATGCTCCGGTTGCACGTCTTGAATCCATTCGTATGCTTCGTACTTTTGCTTGTTTTAATGACTTTAAGCTATTTCAAATGGATGTTAAGAGTGCTTTTCTAAATGGTATTAATGAGAAAGTTTATGTTAAACAACCTCCCGGCTTTGAAGATTTTATTTTCCTAATCACGTGTTCAAACTCCATAAAGCCCTTTATGGCCTCAAACAAGCTCCCGTGCTTGGTATGAGCGTCTTAGCTCTTTTTTGTTTCTCACAATTTTTCAAAGGAAAAAGTTGACACATCACTTTTTATTAAATCACATGATGGGACTCTCTTGTTGGTTCAAATTTATGTCGATGATATATATTTTTGGTTCTACTAACAACACACTTTGTATAGAATTTGCTAAAGTTATGCAGGAAGAGTTTGAAATGAGTATGATGGGTGAACTTTCCTTCTTCTTGGGGTTACAAATCAAGCAAGGACCCAAAGAACCTTCATCAATCAAGCAAAATATACAAAGGACCTCCTCAAGCGTTTCGACCTTGACTCATCCAAATCAAGGACTCCTATGGCCACAACGACAAAGCTTGACAATGATGAAGATGGTACCTCGGTTGACATTCGTAAGTATAGAGGTATGATCGGTAGCTTACTTTATTTAACTGCTACCCGTCCTGATATCATGTTTAGTGTTTGCTTGTGTGCACGATATCAAGCCAATCCAAAGGAATCACATTTGAGTGCCGTTAAGCGTATTTTTCGTTATCTCAAAGGCACCATTAACATGACCTTTGGTATCCGAAATCCTCATCCTTTGAGCTTTCACGGCTTTTCGGATGCAGATTTTGCCGGATGCAAGATAGACCGAAAAAGCACTAGTGGCACATGTCAATTCCTCGGAAAGTCTTTGGTATCGTGGTTTAGTAAGAAGCAAAATTCTGTTGCTCTTTCAACACTGAGGCAGAATATATTGCGGCTGGTTGTTGTGCACAAATTCTTTGGATGTCACAAACACTTTTAGATTATGGCATATCTCATTCTTGCACCCCTATTAAATGTGATAAAACTAGCTCTATTAATCTCATGAAAAACCCGATTTGTCACTCACGCACGAAGCACATTAAAATTAGACACCATTTTCTTCGTGACCATCAACAAAAGAGAGACATCCGTCTTGAGTTATTGAGACCAATTCTCAATTAGCCGATATCTTCACCAAACCACTCCCGGAAGATCGCTTCTCCTTTCTTTGCCAAGAATTAGGCATCTTATCCTTTGACCCTTAAAACTGTTCTTTGCTCGGCACACCGGCGGTATACGGCGGTATACCGACGACATACCGTTTTTCGTATCAGAATTTGGTTCTGTCTCGAAACTCGGCATTCCGTCGGTATACGCCGCATACCGACGGTATGCCGGTCCGTGGCGGACAGGACATCAAATCAGGGTCGGGCCCACCTTTCTTCTCCTCTTCTTTATTTTTATTAAACTACTTTAATTCCCTCTCATCCATCAAATCTATCTTAACTACCCATCTCTTCACCTCCCATCTCATTTATTACTCTCCTCTCACATCCACCTTTCACTCCTCTTTTTACTCCACCCTCATAAATTCCAACCCACTTTCCTTTCAACTCCCCTCTTTAAACCTCCTCTACAACCGTTCCCACCCTCCCCACCCTTTCAAACTCCATCTCTTCATCTTCTCCCTCTCTTTAAAAACCTCTTTCCTCCATTACTTCCCCTACTCCTCCTTCATCCACTCCAAAACTCTAGTCTCTCCTCATGGCAAACCCTAAGCGTCCCGCTCCTCCTCCTCCTCCTTGTTCAACCCCTTCATTCCGGTGGCCCAACCTCACGGGTACGACCAACGGATCTTTTCCAACTCTTTGGCGGCCGAGCTATGGTTCAAGCACTTCGTGCATCACAATGTCTTCAAAGGAGGGCGATAAATTGGAACCTATTCCCCGTCATGTCTCTTGTTTGACGAGGCCGGACTCTCCTCTCTACTTCGGCGCCAAAACCCGTCTACCCCGCTGCTGTCCGACTATTCTATTGCAACTTGGTAGGGGATGACGATCACCCTGCCATTCAGTCTATGGTCAATGACCGTCACTTTCGTCTCACTTCTCGGGACATCGGGCACATCCTCGGTATCCAGGACAAAGGGAAAGCCTTGCCATCCTTGGCTGCTCTTCATTCCTCGATGGCGTCACCATTCGACGAGTTCTGCCGTATCATCTGCAAGGGCTCCAACCCTCATGCCATCCAGCCCTCTCTACACAGCTGGAGCCGTTTTACTACGAGCTCCATAGGATAGTGTGCCATACACTAGTTCCTAAGGGCGGGAACTACGACGCCATTACCGGCGATGCCCTCGTCTGCATGTATTATCTCTATGCCCGGAAGCCCTTCTCCTTCCCGAATACTCTCCTTCTGCTCTTTCGGCGTGTCATGCTCGCGGGAAAAGCAGAACCTCTACTACGGCTCCTTTATCACTTTACTTCTGGAAGCCCGGCAAGTTGACCTATCTCTTTACTCCTCGGATGGCGTCCCCTCCTATCTTGCTGTCTTCGTTCCCTTACTGGTGCATCTACATCTCGTCTCGTCTTTCCAAGAGCCACCGGCATCCTCTCCTGCTGCCCCCACACCTACTCCTCCCGCTTCGGGTCGTTATATGCTGCTGACTCAGCAGCACTTTGATATGCGGATGGCCCAAGCAGAGGAGCAGATGGGGCCAACACTCGTGGCCTTGGCGCCCTGATCCAGTCCCGTTTCCACGATCAGGAGTACTTTATTCAGCGCACTCTCCAGGACCGGGATGCTTTTCTGGATCTTAATCTTCAGATCCTATGTACCGGGCACCGCGCTTCTCTGATCCCAATGCCTATGGGTTTATGTACCCTGATGGCATTGATCCTTTTGGCGCCTTCCAGCAGGCTCAGGGTGATGGCGACGATCCGCCGATGAGTAGGGATGGATTCCCGTTTGGATGATGGTCTCGTATTATGCGTGTTTTAGTTTTATGTGTTTGTTTTTATGTTGTCTTTTGTGGTCCTTCGGGACCGGTGTGTGGTTGGTACCAGTTATTTACAGTCCTTCGGGGACTTTATCTGTTGTTATCTCTAGTATCTGGCTCTCGTTGTGGAGAGCCTTTATATTTTACCCTATGCTATGTATGTGTCGGGCATGTATTCACTTTCACTTCAAATTATTAATACATGCTTTTCTTTATATACTCTTGTCATTATCATTACGCACTTTTTCTATTATTATCCCATCCTTGACTAACTGACAAAGGGGAGAAATCGTATTGAGGGGGAGCTGTCTACCTACGGGGAGGCCTTGCCATCCTCGGCATCCCGGACAAAGGGAAAGCCTTGCCATCCTTGGCTGCTCTTCATGAATGAAAGAATGATATACAATGCATGCATGAAAGTATAATGAATGCTAGAATGAATGCTATATATATATATGTAATGATAGATGAATGCATAATGTATAAATATTGTAAATCCAATATCAGATTTCATATGTAGACATAGAACAATGCATAGCTGATATTTAGATTGAATGTTAGTTCATTTTAGGTTGTTCGAACACTGAACTGTCCATGTAAGCAATATACCTTCCTTTTCTATTGCCAAGCCAATTTTAGTTTTCAATATAGTGGAATGTCTATGAATGTAATGTTAACCTTCAACCCCTTAATTCGAAATGTTAGTTAATTTCAGTATTAGAAAATGCATGAGCTGTATGCATATGGGATGTTGGCTTAATGGCAGATTTCAGATAACATGGTTCATTTTATGTGGTTAGTTACACCAGTTTATGGGATAGCTCACTTTAATTTATATGTAAATGTGGAACTAAACTGAGAATGAACTTCACCCTCTGCACAAGGACACCCCACTCTATATCAACCACCATGCCATGTAACCCTTCTCTAAATGATTGCTATAATATATATAGATTTATGTAAAGTATAGATGCATGTTAGTTATAACTTAAATAGTCTCTACTCTAATGTATATAGATGTATACTTGTAGCCATGCATGTTAAGTATAATACATGTGTAATGTAGATGGGTTAGCTTTGTGCCATGTGTATTGTAAACTCATAACTAGTGTTGATTTCTCTTTTCATGTACACCTCCATGTTCACACACACACAATAGCTTTACATGTTAGTTCTCTCTTTATATATATATATATATATATATATATATATATATATATATATAATGTTGAATATGTATGAATGTGATGTATCTTGATATGTGACTTGTGTTGGCTTGTATAGCCTTGGATTTGTATGGTGTGTACTAGCTAGGGTAGACTGGTTAGGCCTAGTGAGACGTCATTGAGTCTATGTTGACCCAGTTGACCTAGCTTTGACTAGAGTTGACCAAGTGTTGACTTTAGCCTAGTTTGACCTAGACAGCATGTAGATGCATTGTAGCAGTCTATTTTCTTATTTTAGACATGTTGTAACTTGTGTTGCTCTGATTAGAGACGACACCTCTCCTCAGGCAGTACATTTACTTCAGACATTCAGATACGAGGCGAGTACATTCTCTGATAGTTCTCTCATTTAATTGCCAGTTACTGTATTTCAGTTCTATTTAGTTTTATGCGATTATCTGTTACAATACGTATGGATATTTTGGATTCATGTATGCGACACACATACCTTACTTATCTGGCCTCACTGGAATCATTTCGGAATCTATTACTGGAATCACTGGAATCATTTCGAATCTATTACTGGAATCATCATATTTTGGCTGGACTCACCTCGATTCTCGTGTCGAATTCTGGATTCTTTTTTACGGGGCGGGGAAATATCGAGTAAGATATAGACATACCCCAAATCTGGAATCTCCAACTGGAATCTACTGGAAGCATAGCCATCTCTCGTCTGATCAGTGAAGGTGCCTGATTACCCACAGCCGTTTACATGTCGATCTCGGTATTTTAAAATACACTATTAGATTAGTTGGACTCTCCTGGATTCTTGATCACTACCTAGAATCATCTGGTACTGGATTCATATTATTTTAGATTCATCCCGTACTGGATTTATAGTAGTTTTACACTTGTTTTGCAATTACTTTCTGGACTTATTCTGTTACCTTAGTTCACTAGATTATTTTACAGTCTTCATTGCCATCATTCTTCTCTTGTTTTAGTTACTTACTTTCCTTGTATCTTATTGTTCTCATACCATCACCAGTATATAAACTGCCATATTCATCAATAAAACTGTCTATAACTGCTTTATAGTTCTCTGTCATTACTTGGATTTTCTTGATGAGTTGTACTCGTTCCTGTCCTGACTGGACCTGTTGATAAATTTTACAGATAGCCTAGAGGTTGTCTGTTAGCCTAGAGAGCCACAGTAGAGGTTGTATAGTTAGTTATTTCAGTTGTATTGAGTTGTATTTATCCTATGGATTACTGTATTGAGCTTTGAGATGTTTTCTGGGTTTGTGTATCTAGACACTTAGACTTCTATCTGCTGTATTTTGGATTTCATGTTTTACCTATCTTTTATCTTGCTCTACCTTAGTTGTGATTGAGACTGTATCTGCTATGTCACCTCCATTCGGAGAGTATATACTGTACATGTACCTTTTATTGTTAGATTTTGACCTAGGACAGCGTTCTACCGCCGACACTGCGGCGTAGGCTGGACGTACCTACGTCTCGTGCCCTTACTCTAGGGTGCGGGTCGTGACATGACTAAGGAAATAGATGTATATTATGGCTAAGGAAATCCCAGCAAAACCATAACCAGGCCCTGGCCCACAGCCCGATCACTCCCAGCCAATCCAAGCCGGCCCGAACGAATTCCCCATAACCAGGACCACAACTCCCTAGGCCCGAGCCCACATGCCTGAGTTCCCAAAGCTTGGCCCAGGCCCAAAGGCTAATCCCTAATTCCCTAAACCCGAGCCCGACTCAGGCTGCTTAATCCCAGCCCCGAGCCCATAGCAGGCCCAAAGCCTAGCCGGCCGTTTAAAATTTTTCCAAAAAATTCCTCAGCCCGAGCACGAGTTTTCCAGTCCCGTTCTGTACTCGAACACCGTATTGTATATATACATGAGAGAGATCGAGAGGGAGCAACGAAACCCTAAACCACGAAGCGCCACCCTTCCTCCCACCAGGGTGCACCCGCGCGCGTGCACGCGTCGCCGAGGGCGCGACGCCGGCTGGCCGGAGACGCCAAGCCGCACACGAAACAGAGAGCAGCGACAGCAATAAGTCTCGAGCCCAGATTTACCGTACGATCCCGTCCTCCACGCTCGACCAATCCTCAAACTAATCGTGCAGGTATGAACCAAATATAACCCTTTTTAAACTTGTTCAATTAGTTTGTAGGTAACTGCCATAGATTGGTCGAGAAATCGACGCAAAGTTGGAGGAAAACCTGTCGAAACAGGACACGAACCAGTCCAAACACTCTAGTTTGCGGCCAGTTTTATCCCAAACCATGCACGATTTTGAAAATCTATTTGAAGGCATTGATTGACAACATGTAGGGCTTCCTAACCTATTTTGTAGATTTAATTTTCATGAAGTATACGCAGAGGAAATAGATTTCAAAATTGAGATTTTATCATTAAAAACTATTTTTGAAAACTTTAAAATTCTTCCGATATCACGTGCATCCCGCCAAACCGGGAGACTTGGTCGCGAACTGAAAGCATCGAAAGGTGTGTTACGGCTTCGTGGACGTGTGGGCTTTGACGGAATTCCAATTGGTCGCGGTGCGCGACAAATTTGATGTGTATCCGTCGAAATTCACCGTATCGGCCTCTGTGTAAATTTTTTAATTACTTCCTGCACGCTCGTCAGATCGAGACGAAACTTGCGCCAATAGGACCGTATCATTTTTTTGGTCCTGTATGCCAAGTTTGGTTCCGTTCTGAGACAGTTGATCGAATCGTCGTTTTGCGGGCCCCGCGGTCCGACTCAACGAGCAATTTTGTGCACGGCCCGCCAGAATCCAACTCTGGACATACAGTTGGGTTCGTATCAGAAAATTGAATCTGTAGACATATAGTTTGACGACTTTAGAGACCGTTGACTCTAGCACACTTTTCGGTGCAAAGCGGTCCAACGGCGGACACCGTTTTGACCCAAAATTATCGTTTTGCCCCTGTGTCCAGAAATGGACTTAAGGACAAACAATCCCAGCTAATTTGACTATTTGAGAACGATGGTAATGTTTATTTCAGCATCTGGAGACTTTTTGTATGTGTTGACCTTAGTGACTCATCTGATGTGGTTGTACTATCAGTTTCTCCAGCTAAGGACCTCAGGCAAGTGCACTTTCTGATTGCTTTCGATTCATAGTAGTCTTTTCATTTTATGTCTATACATATATCTTGTTGCTTGTTGACACGCTCGTCACACGGAGTAGTCGAAAGGAAAATAACTTAGTAGACATGTGGACTACCCAGAACTATCCCCATGATGTCTATTCGTGAACAATAGCACCTGTACACGACACGTACAGGTGCCGAATTTACCCCTAGCTGTTCACATATCGAAACGGATATTTCACACCACATAGATAGATGTCTTTTATTTATTTTTTTTCTTCTCCACCGTGCCATGTCATCAGTACTTTCCAGTTTTTATATCTCATATGTTATTTTCATGTCTTGTTAATTCTATTATATTTTCACATTGCCGTCGGTTTGTGTACTTGTTCCATTCCTGACTGGAAATTATCTTTTTTTAGGATTAGCTGTGGCTTCACTTAGCTTGGGAGATTCGGGTGTACTTGCAGACGGAAACCTAGAAATAGATAGCAGTCGTATCAATTTCATTAATTATAAAAATTTGTATTTTCTTTAATTTTAAATGTTGTAATTATTGTAATAAATTAAAAATATGAATGAGCAGCAAATATTATATTTTGAGCATTTATTTCTTGCGGGCTTGACAGCGTTCTACCGCCGACTCTGCGGCGTAGGCTGGCTTGGACATGTCTCGTATCCGAAAAGCTGGTGCGGGTCGTGACAAGTTTTTGTGGTGGCCCATGCAGGTCAGTCTTCATAAAAGATTACAAACTCGTGATGGTACGTTAGTCGTACTATTGCGAGCTGCGTCCAGGAGATGCTCATTCACAATTAGGATCAAAATAATTTAGGAGAATAACTAGGACTAAGAGTCCCTTGTTCAAATTGACCGTTGGGTAGTTAAGGTTATTAGATAGGCCATGCAATTTAGATAGCTTGCTAGATCCCTATAGGTACACAATTACTTTTGATATGACAATGTGGATATACTATTCGCTTGGTATGTTAGACTTGCCTAGAATTAAGGCATTAATTTTGATAAACTGTTTAATTTTTGCTTATTAGATGTAAACCTTATATCATGAGTTAGAATTGTCTATTTTAAATTCTCTTTTGCGGTAAGGAGTTAGTTTATAATTTCTGATTTCGTTATTCCTGTATGAATCCCGAGTTAGATTTGACTCAAAGTTTACCCTCAGCCATTTGATATATATGAGATAAAGATTTGGATGTTCTTACTTCACTTGCCTTCAGATATTTTCTTCCGACCAGTCTTTTACTTTAAGGATTGAGACTTATAGGCAGATGTTACACTTTCTATCATAGTCAACTAGTTTGAAACTCTGGCAACTCCTTGAAGTCTTAGAAATATAGTTAGAGTAATTAAACGACTGCGATAACTAGACAACAGTGCACTGTCGCCAATTACCAGGGAGCGGAGAGTGTGGGTTCACTGCAGCCAGCAGCGCACTGGCGAGGCACAACCCATAGAATGGAAACCATTTCGAAGAATTGTAGGTTAGGGATCATTGCTAAAACTATATCCTTGTTGACCTCTTTTGACCTTGTGTCAATATAAGATAGAGCACCTGATAGCTTATCACACATGAATCACAGAACCAAGGGTTTGTCACAGCCAGAGTATACAGGCGAGGCATAATTCTCGGTAAAATGACTTCAGATGTGATTACAAGTTTAGGATACTATAGAGAATAGAAAGATGCCCGGTGTAACCCTAAGATCCAAAACCAATACTAAGGTAAGTTCTGTAAGTTGAGTAGCTTGTCTCCCACCCTAGCATCCCGTGGTCCTTGCGATCTATTAACAAGGTAAATGACTGACGTTAATAGGTTTACTTAGAACCTAGAATTCAGAAGTCCATAACCCATTAGTCGACCAAGGCCTTATGGATAGAAGACAGTAGGATGCCTATATAAGCAATGACACCATGTAAGGTTTTAATTCTCTCAATACTCTAACTTCTTGTATCTCTTTTCAAAAATCTCGTATACATGTATTTTGACTATCTTCACCAATGCTGCTATTACATCTTAGTTTTTGTAAGCTTGCTCTTTTATCGAGCTTGATTCGAGACATATGTTTATTGGGGACGCCCGCTAACATATTCTCTAATCAGAATCATTGTATTACGGTCTGATCAACCATGATACATTTGGTTCGCTCTTTATTTAATTATACTACGTGGATTGAGATATCAAGGTATCCAGGATCTCATCCGCGACTGCATTGACAATTTATCTTGAATTATACATTCGCCTTTGAATCATGTAATTGTGTTCAGTGACATCTCTCTTGAACTCTTTATTGTTTTCGTCTTTCACTGATTGGAAAGACGAAAGCTCGTAATTAATAGATAGATACAGAGTATTTCTATGGCTATGATAATTGTATACGCAAGTGTAGCTACCATCGGCCAGTCTTGTGAATGGAACCTTGCCTTGAGTTACTCGTCCTCCCTTCGACCCTAAACCTACTATCATGATCTTCCAGTCATTAGAGTCTAAGAATGATTAGGGTTTTACCCTCAGTCAAATGCCAACCTAGGAGACCACCTATTCTCAAGAGACCAAACATTGTGAGCCTCTAATCATTTGTTTGAAGCTTGGTTTAACTAGAACCCTTATGACAAAAGTCTGGCAGGTTTGACATAAATAGAAATACACGACTCAGTTGTTAGAAATCTTTTTGCCTTAGAGTTGGTTACCCCATCGATAACCCTTGTATACTATGGACGTGTATATCCCGCTATTTTATCAACCATGTGTCATTATACACACTCGTTCTCCATTTATGGAGGAACGATCCTTGACTTGACTTGTAACTACTGTATTCTGTTCCGCCGTGCCTTATTCTTTATTAATAAGAGTCGAGGTACACTATCCGGACTTCAGAATTTTTCTAACCTCATTATTTCTAAAACCATATCCTAGCTTCTAAGGTGGGTAGACTATAAGCCTTCTAAAAAATTTAGGATATACCAGGATTTTCGATTGATTAGAATAATTTTCATTAGGATAATAATTAGTGCCCCATGGACTCCCACTTTCCATTTAGATCATTTTGTGTCCCCGACCGTGCCATTAATATTCGGAGCACGAGACCAGCTGTTACCATCCAACAAATTTCATATATAAGATCTATATGAGTCCACCTTCATCTAGATATATCATGTCACACTCAAACCCATCCCCTTTTACTCTATTTTTGGGGTACGACTTTCAAGTTAAAAGGACTAGCTATAACCCTTACCATAATGCCGGTACACTTTCCGACTCCCATTAGAGCCTCAACTTCGAATTAATTCCTTTGACCCAATATATGGTTGTGATCTACTCGAAGCCCACTACGCACATGCCACTAGTGTGCCACTCAATTGAGACCTTATATGCTACTTAAACACAAAAGTCACTGAAGGTGCATTTTGGGCTTGAGGGACCTAGCTAACCAACTTGACGGGCAACTAGCTCAACCCTTGGATAGAAACCTATTCTATGGTACCCTAATCTAGTAGGAAGAATTTTATCATTGGGATCTTGTCCAATCCATATAGATTGAAACCCAATTTTCATCCAACCAATGACTGATGTCCAAATAGAAAACCCATCAAGACCCAGTAGAACCCATTCATGCATACCACCGTATTTGGACTATAAGACCAAACTAATTGAAATAGGTCCCTACACCTATTACGTAGTCCCCATCTCTTAGGATGTGCATTCATTCGCAACCCTTACCTGGAAGTCACGAGACGATCTTGTAGTGCACCTTTATCCCTTGCTCGTGTGTTTAGATAACCACGAAAAAAGATCACAATCTTGATTTCTCAAACTCCGTTCCATTATGGAACCTTCTTTGAATTAGAATTTCGAGAATGGGACTTCTGTATTGCACGGATTGCAGGCCACTCTAAGTAACGAAGGATTCTTCGATTTAGCAAGTGACTGGATTAGAGTAGCCCAATCTAGCAAATAAGTCAGTGGTTCGTAAATACTCTTTTTAGCTGTATCGTTGGATACTCTCTACTGCTCTTGAAACTTTGTAGTTGCCTTCGATTATTCTTCCTTACCTTCCCATCCTTTCTATTTCAGTGCGATGAATAGTCATGCTTATTAGAATTTATTAATAATTATTAGCTACTTGTATAAATTTTGTTGCTTGTTAAATTTGGGTTGTTTGATAAATAGGGGAGGATTATATATGCCATACGCAGTAGATATTTATTGGTAGAAATTTTAGCAATTAGTTGAAAGATTATGAAGTTTAGCGACAGAAGATTTGATGGAGTAGTGTGACCACAGGTGGGTAGAAGTCCTCCAGTATTCGGAATTTCGAAATGGCTAGGAGAAGGTATAAATATTTCTGAAAAATTAAATTGGAAGAGATTATGGTAATATTGGATTTATTCTTTTTAATTTTTATATTTAAATTTTTGGCATGTTTATGAGTTAGAATTTCGAGGACGAAATTATTTTTAAGGTGGATAGATTTGTAGCTCCCCTTCCCGAAAATTTTGAAATATTTTATTGTTATTTATTTTATTTAAATGGTAATTTTTCGATTTTATAAATAATTAATTATTGGCTTATTGAATTTCGTTATTATTATTATTATTATTTTATTGAGGTTATATAATATTAATATTATTATTGGGGTTATTAAATATAAATTATTTATTATTATTAGTTATCATCAATTTATTCTTTATCAAAAGATATGGGTGTATATATAAATGTATAATATTTATGGTTGGATGTATAGATAAATATATATGAGTGAATATATGAGTGAATATATATGAGTGAATATATAAAAAAAAAAAAAAAAAAAAAAAATATATATATATATGAGTGAATATATAAATAAATATTAAATATGTGTATGTGTATTAATATATAAATATATTTTAAATATATGTGTACGATTATGTAAATATAAATATACATATATCTATGTAAATATAAATATAAATATATAAGTGGGTATATATAGGATATAATATGTGTGTATGTACGTATAAATGTATAAATATATATGTGTAGGTATATATATATAAATACGTATATATATGTATACGTATATTCGTATATATAAATATATAAGTAGATATATATTATGACTAAGGAAATAGATATATATTATGGCTAAGGAAATCCCAGCACAACCATAACCAAGCCCTCGGCCCACAGCCTGATCACTCCCAGCCAATCCAAGATGGCCCGACCGAATTTCCCATAACCAGGACCACAACTCCCTAGGCCCGAGCCCACAGGCCTGAGTTCCCAAAGCTCGGCCCAGGCCCAAAGGCTAATCCCTAATTCCCTAAACCCGAGCCCGACCCAGGCTGCTTAATCCCAGCCCCGAGCCCATAGCAGGCCCAAAGCCCAGTCGGCCGTTTAAAATTTTTCAAGAAAAATTCCTCAGCCCGAGCGCGAGTTTTCCCAGTCCCGTTCTGTACTCGAACACCGTATTGTATATATACATGAGAGAGATAGAGAGGGAGCAACGAAACCCTAAACCACGAAGCGCCACCCTTTCTCCCACCTGGGCGCACCCCGCGCGCGCGCGCCGTCGAGGGCGCGCCGCCGGCCGGCCGTAGACGCCAAGCCGCGCGCGAAACAGGGAGCAGCGACAGCATTAGTTAGTCTTGAGCCCAGCTTCACCGTACGATCCTGTCCTCCACGCTCGACCAATCCCCAAACCAATCGCGCAGGTATGAACCTAATATAACCCTTTTTAAACTTATTCAATTAGTTTGTAGGTAACTGCCATAGATTGGTCGAGAAATCGACGCAAAGTCGGAGAAAAACCTGTCGAAACAGGACACGTGAACCAGTCCAAATACTCTAGTTTGCGGCCAGTTTTATCCCAAACCATGCTCGATTTCGAAAATCTATTTGAAGGCATTGATTGACAACATGTAGGGCTTCCTAACCTATTTTGTAGATTTAATTTTCATGAAGTATACGCAGAGAAAACAGATTTCAAAATTGAGATTTTATCATTAAAAACTGTTTTTGAAAACTTTAAAATTCTCCCGATACCACGTGCGTTCCGCCAAACTGGGCGACTTGGTCGTGAACCGAAAGCATCGAAAGGTGCGTAACGGCTTTGTGGACATGTGAACTTTGACGGAATTCAAATTGGTCGTGTGTGCGCGACGAATTTGATGCATATCCGTCGAAATTTACCGTATCGGCCTCTGTGTAAATTTCTCAATTACTTCGTACACGCTCGTCAGATCGAGACGAAACTTACGCCAGCAGGACTGTATCGTTTTTCTGGTCCTGTATGCCAAGTTTGGTTCCGTTCTGAGACAGTTGATCGGATCGCCCACGGTCCGACTCAACGGACGATTTTGTGCACGGCCTGCCAGAATCTAACTCTGGACATACGGTTGGGTTCGTATCAGAAAACCGGATCTGTAGACATATAGTTTGACGACTTTAGAGACCGTTGACTCTGGCACGCTTTTCGGTGCAAAGCGGATCCAACGGCGGATACCGTTTTGACTCAAAATTACCGTTTTATTCCTGTATCCAGAATTGGACTTAAGGACAGTCAATCCTATATAGTTTGACTATTCTGAGAACGTTGGTAATATTTATTTCAGCATCTGGAGACTTTTTGCATGTGTTGACCTTAGTGACTTATCTGATGTGGTTGTACTATCGGTTTCTCCAGCTAAGGACCTCAGGCAAGTGCACTTTCTGATTGCTTTCGATTCATAGTAGTCTTTTTATTTCATGTCTATACATATATCTTGCTGCTTGTTGACACGCTCGTCACACGGAGTAGTCGGAAGGGAAAATATCTTAGTAGACATGTGAACTACCCAGAACTATCCCCATGATGTCTATTCGTGAACAATAGCACCTGTACACGACACGTGCAGGTGCCGGATTTATCCCCTAGCCGTTCACATGTCGAAACGGATATTTCACACCACATAGGTAGATGTCTTTTATTTATTTTTCCTTTTCTTCTCCACCGTGCCATGTCATCAGTACTTCCCAGTTTTCATATCTCATATGTTATTTTTATGTCCTGTTGATTCTATTGTGTTTTTGCATTGCCGTCGGTTTGTGTACTTGTTCCATTCCTGACTAGAAACCATTATTTTTCAGGATTAGCTGTGGCTTCACTTAGCTTGGGAGATTCGGGTGTACTTACAGACGAAAACCTAGAAATAGATAGCAGTTGTATCAATTTCATTAATTGTAAAATTTTATATTTTCTTTAATTATAAATGTTGTAATTATTGTAACAAATTAGAAATGTGAATGAGCAGCAGATATTATATTTTGAGCATTTATTTCTTGTGGGCTTGACAGCGTTCTACCGCCGACTCTGCGGCGTAGGCTAGCTTGGACACGTCTCGTATCCGAAAAGGGGGTGCGGGTCGTGACAAGTAGTGCCCTAAAGGTATCGTAGAATCCACTTGACCGTACTCCAATGTACCCTTCCAGGATTTGAAAGGTACCTGCTAACTGTGCCAACTACATGAGCGATGTCTGGCCTCATACATACCATAGCATACATAAGGCTTCCCACAGCTGAGGCATATGGGACCTGCTCCATATCTTCTTTTTCGTCTTCGGTAGATGGACACTGCTCCTCAGTGAACTTAAAGTGAGCCGCAAGGGGGCAACTCACTTTCTTCGACCCGTCCATCCTGAAATGCTGAAGTACTCGGTGAATGTACTTATTTTGGGACAAGTATTGCAGCTTTGACTCTCTCTCTCTCGGCTGATCTTCATCCCAAGAATAGTCTTTGCAGCACCCAAATCCTTCATAGAGAAGGCCACGTCCAGTTGGTGCTTCAACTCCGCTATCCTAGTGGCATTCCGATCCACGAATAACATGTCATCTACATAGAGCAATAAAATAATAAAATTATCATCGACAAAATACCTCACAAATACACAGTAATTCGACGTCGTCCGTGCATAGCCATGCTCTCCCATAAACGACTCGAACTTCCTGTACCACTGCCTCGTAGCCTGCTTCAGACCATACAAGCTCTTTCTCAACCGGCAGACCAAATGTGACTTGCCCTTCTCACAGAATTCCTCTGGCTGCTCCATGTATAACTCCTCCTCAAGGTCACCATGGAGGAATGCCGTCTTCACGTCCATCTGCTCGACCTCCAAGTCGAGACTGGCTGCCAATGCTAGCACCACCCGAATAGACGAATGCTTGACGATAGGCAAAAAGATCTCATCATAATCTACGCCTTTTTCCTGACCGTAGCCTTTAACTACCAGCCTCGCTTTGTATCGAGGGCGAGTAGCATCATCTGTCTGCTTCACTCTAAAACCCATCGATTCTTCAAAGCCTTCTTGCCCTTTGGCAATCGCACCAGCTCATAAGTGGAATTGGCGTGTAAGGAACTCATCTCCTCCTGCATAGCCTCCATCCACTCATGCCTGTGTTCGTCTTCCATAGCCTCTGTAAAACTTTCGGGCTCTCCTCCGTCAGCTAATAGCACATACTTACCCAGTGAGTATCTCGTAGATGGTTGACGCTCTCTGTTACTCCTTCTCAGTGGAGCCACTGGTGCTGGCTGTATACCAACAGCCTCCTCCTCTTCAGGAACCGCCTCCCCGGTATGCTCATCCTCTTGAGGGACACCCTGACCACCATCAGCAGGTTGATGATCAAGGTTGGTACCAACTCCATGTACTGGCTCTCCCATAATTGGATCCTCTGCGATGTCCTCTGGAACTGCTCGAAGCAAAATGACTCTAACTCAGGCAATTCCTCAGCCTCAGAAGGCATCTCGGAATCCTGAGTATTGGTCATGGTCTGATCCTCGACGAATACCACGTCCCTGCTTCTATAGAGCTTTGGATCGTAGAGTCTATAGCCAAACTCATCCCGGCCGTAGCCGACAAAGACGTATCGTCTCATCTTCGGCTCAAGTTTGGACCTCTCGTCCTTTGGTACATGCACGAAGGCCTTATAGCCAAACACTCGTAGGTGATTGTATGACGGCTCTTTGTCGTACCATATTTTGTCAGGCACATCACCCTGCAAAGGAGCACTAGGAAATAAATTAATAACTATACGCAGCTTTGAGAAGAGCCTCACCCCAATAACTGCCCGGCAAGTTTGCTTCTGACAGCAAATACTGCACCCTCTCCATTAGTGTCTTGTTCATGCGTTCCGCGACACCATTGAGCTGAGGTGTCTTGGGCAGAGTCTTCTGGTGTCGTATTCCTTTCTCTCTATAATAAGCATCAAAGGGACCAATGTATTCGCCATCGTTGTCGAACCGAACACACAATAACTTATTGCCCGTCTCTCTTTCAACAGAGGCCTGAAACTCTTTGAAAGTAGGCAGCACCTGATCTTTGGTCTTTAAGGCATAGCCCCAAACCTTTCTGGAATAGTCATCAATAAAAGTTATAAAGTAAGAAGCACCACCAATAGATTTTACCTTCATTGGACCGCAGACATCCGAGTGAATCAACTCGAGCAACGCCGGCTTCCTTGAACTTTGGTGAGTTTAGAAAGATACCCTATTTTGCTTCCCAGCTAAGCAGTGCGTACACTTCTCCAACTTTGTAGACTTGAGCCCTAAAATTACCTTCCTGTTCACTAAGTAGCTCATCCCCTTCTCGCTGATATGGCCGAACCGTATGTGCCACAACTCGGTAGACGCATCACTGATGGCGTTCACCTCCTGTGCTCCATGTGCGCTCCCTCCATATAGTAGAGACCGAACTTCTTGCTTCCTCTGGCAATCACCATCGAACCTCTGAAAAGCTTCCACTGACTATTTTCGAAGAGACTGAAGAATCCCTCGTCATCTAACCTTCCAACCGACACTAGGTTGAAATGGATGTCAGGGACATAACGAACATATTTGAGAACAAGAACTACACATGTCTTCGTTCTCAAATGCACATCTCCAACGGCAACCGCCTTCGACACATCTCCATTGTCCATCTTCAACACTCCACAGTCGCCTGTCGTATAAGTGGCAAATAGTGCCCTGTTGTGAGATACATGCGCTGAAGCCCCTGAGTCCACCAGCCAAGAATTGTCATCGCAAGCGAGGTTTGTGATAACCTCATTACCTACGATGATCATATCGCCTCCATGTATCGAGGCCGTCGTTGTAGTGTTCTCATCTTGCTTCTCCTTGTCGCCCTACTTCTCTTTCTTCCAAGCGAAACAGTTCCGCTTGATGTGGCCCTTCTTGCCACAATGGTAATACTCCGAGTCCTCGAACCGACCCTTGGACTTCTCTCTGCTCTTGTCTCTGCCACCAACTAGATCCCTGCTTTTGCCCCTTTCGCGGCTCTCTGAAACTAGTGCCTCTGAGTGATGGTATGTGGATGAAGTACCCTGAGAACGTCTTCGCATCTCTTCATTCAGTACTCCGCTCTTGGCAAACTCTAGGCTGACCACACCTTCCGGAGCAGAAGCGATCATAGATACTCGTACGGTCTTCCACGAGTCTGGCAATATACATAGCAACCAAAGTCCTTGAAACTCGTCGTCGAACTTGACTCCCATCGAGGATATCTGGTCCACCATGCCCTGGAACTCAATCAAGTGATCCGTAATGGATGTACCATCTTTGTACCGCAGACCCATCATCATCCTGATCAGGAACAGTTTGTTTACCCCGGTCTTTTTCGCGTACAAAGATTCTAGCTTCTCCCATAACGTCTTCGTGTGCTCAATATTGGCAACGTGGTTGTACATTTTCTCGTCAACGAACTGTCGTATGTACCCACACACCTGTATATGCTCGAAGTTCCAGTCTTCATCGGATTTATCACTGGGCTTCTCGGATACAAATACTGGAAGATGCAGCTTCTTGACGAAGAGCAAATCCTTCATCTTGCTTCGCCAATAATGGTAGTTGGTACCATTCAGGTTCACCAAACGCACCGGCTTTACGTCCATCTCTGTTTCCTGGTTTGACTGTCAACTCCTAACACTTCATTGAACCCAAAGCTCTGATACCACTCTGTTGTGAACGAAGCGCGAAAACCGTTTCCCCAAACCAGAAAGTCGTGTGAGAGAACCGAGCAAAAGCACACAAACCAAAAAATGCCAAACACAATCACAGACACAAAGATTTTTGACGTAGAAAACCCTTACGGGAAAAATCACGGGACGATCGGAGTCCAACCCTGAAGAACCTCCACTAATATAATAAAGAGAATACACCCTCTACAAGCTCCTCCCGATCCAACACGGATCACCACAACTCACTTGAAAGAAGAAAATTTTTGATTGCTGACTCCGAAGAATAAGAGATGCCGAAAAATTATTCGAAGCAATCTCTCCTTCACAATAGTCCTTAATCCTCTCTCTCTCTCAAAGATTGTAAAGCACTCTTGTTTTTTAGATAATTTTTCAACTAGCATGCATCACCCTTTTATAAGCCCTTGGTAATCCATACATGGAAGGCCAATATATATGGAAACTTCCAATATGCATCAATCATATATTTAATGTAAATCCAATCATAATTGGCTTACCATAATTGGAAGTCCAATTATATGGAAAGCTACTATATGAAGGGTCCAATCATAAATATATGATCAAAGTAAATATGGAAATCCAATCATATTTTTTTTACCATATATGTTCCAAAATAGGATCCATGCACTCCCCGAGCTTCTCCGACACACGGATGGCGCTAGTCGCTCCCCGGGATATTCTCCACATAGGTTGGGAACCCCACCCACTCCAACAATATTTAAGTTTGAGTAACTTAGAGTGTAAAAATAATATACATGGAATGACTAAAACTAAGAAAATATAACACTGGGTGACCAAAAGTATAGTTTACCTATTAGATATTTATAAACCTAAAATACCTGGCTTGCAAGGGGATTTTATTAAGAAGATAAACTTTGTTAATTATGACAAACAAAAGATGCGGCAACCAAAAAAAAGTAAAAAGAAAAAAAGCAAGAAAAAAATTTCATATTCAAACCCTAAACGTAATTACTTATTAATAAAAAAAGATTACAATATCTCATAATTACGTAAATTCAGTGGTCAGTATTGTTCGGAAAGAGATGTGACCTAAAACGGAGTTGGTCCATGAGGTACAATATTGAATTGGGTTCATATGCCTTAAAAGACACCACATGATCCTACTTTCTAACCGATGTGGGACTAAATTACCAACTACATTGTCACCTCTCATTTGAGCGCTCAACCGAAAATGAAATAACAAGTATATGCGTTGTCAGTTGAGTGTTTGTTCTTTGGTGATAATGCTATAGAGAACATGAGTTCTAACACTAATGAATGGAAAAAGAAAATTCAAACAGTCTCATACCAAAAATATAAGATAAATACCTTTCTTTGGTAGTTAAGTGTTATTTTACATTTTTAATAACCCATCCGCGTGTTACAAAATACTTATTTAACTTCCCTTTGTTTAGATTGCATAGCAATTCCCTTTTGTTTAGATTTTTGCATAGACTGACAACTTTTAACATTGAAGTATATGTTCTTCAACCACGTTTTTAATTTAACTCCCTTTTGTTTTGTTTTTTGCAGCAGCGTAATGTTGTCATTGTCAGAGTTGCATTTTAATTTATAGATGGGAAGGAAAAATTTACAATACAAAAATTAGCTTGTGTTACTATCTTTTTGTTTCAACTCCATTTTGTTTACATAATAATTTCAAGTTAATATATAATTCTACAAAAGTGCTTACCTATATTAATCAATTTTGTTTGGAAGTATCCTTCAAAACGAACAAAGTTACAAAAAAAATGTAATAAAATTTAGACTTTGAGTTGGGGGGTGCGCCAAGCCCAAGCAGTAGTGCAACACAAGGGCGACGCATGAGAGCCCACAGTAGCAAGCTACTGCTGGTGGGCCCTCCCCAAAGAAAGAAATTAATTTAATATCGTTGTGGACACATGGTCCACATATCAGATATTAAACTGATAAGAACAGATACTACACTTGATCTTAGCCAAAAGGCCGAGAAAGGTATGATTTGCTACGGAGCCACTCCAGCACTTTTATAGATGCTACTGCTCCTCGATCATTCCCTCGCAGCCGATGTGGGACTAAATAGAAGAATATCAATAGCATTCCTCCATGAGTTGTTACTTCCGTCTGTTGTGTGGTGATGGCAAAACTTATAAAATCAAATATGTTTATAATGTTATATGAGCAAATATTGGAATTGATGACACTAATTCTTCTGCTTCTACTTCGACATATTATAAAAATTATGTCGGCTTCACTTCTAGCTTTGTTTATTTGGTCCCAAAGTCGAGTCACTTTACAAAATGTTCAAGATTTTCTCCAAAATGAGTCGAAAGAGTATAGAAGGATGGAAGTTCTGGCATAGGATAATTTGTTGGTTGTCCATAAATTGAAATTTGTTGCAGTTTTTGTTATCCTGAATGGTGTTGCAATCAATTTTTTTACTACAACAAAAGTTGTAACAAGTGGGATATTTAATGCACCATTTACAGCAAAATATGCGATAAAATTTTTGTAAATGTTATAATGGTGCCAATTACCACAACAATACTTACAAGGACGGAGTATCGCCTGGTACAAGTACTATGCGGACTTAGTTCGGAGATAGAGCCATGAATGTTGTTTGAATGTTGTTTCGGTTGTATACTATATAACTTGTCTGTAATTTAGAAAATAGAAATTTTAATATGGAGGAAGGAAGAATGCAAGTATTGCACAGAGGAGGAAAAGTTTTGGAAAATTACGATTAGGAGAATAGGCGTTGACTCCCATGGCTCATTAGAAGGGAGGAAGCTAGGTGCCGACAGAGTTGGTGGCCCCTAGAGAGCGAGGTTGTGGGACGTAAACTCCTGTGGTGCCTCATGAATTTATTTTTAAATTAAAAGAAATTAACCCTAACCTGGTTCCTAAAACCCTAACCCTAAGGTCATGTTTGGTTCACGAAATCATAGCATTAGGAAAGGAAAGTCATTCCTTTCCTATGTTTGGATGCATGAAAGAAAGGGGGAGAAAAGGAAAATGATTCCCAAAGGAAGGGGAAATAGGGGAAAATGGTTCCCCCCATCCACCCAAGAATTTACTTTCTCATACTAAAGATTCACTTTACTTCCTAAATTCCTTCGACTTTCCAAATACCAGAAAGGAAAATAGATAGGAATAGCAATTTTCCAAATGAAAGGAAATGACAAGAAATTGATTTTGCCTTAGGAGAATACAGAGAACCAGAGAGAGCGACTAGGTTTCATACATGGTCATCGTAATATTTGTTAGGGGATGTAAATGATTATTTTTGTGCTTGACTTATATTTTTGTGTCATAAATTTGGTGCACTAATTTGGCCTCTAACCAATACACTTTGGAGATCGTAAGGGAATGGAATTGGTTCCAGGAGTGGCTCATTTGTTTTTCTAAATTTTTCATTAGAAAATAGTGTTGGATAAAAAGATGTATATACCACTGGCTAAACAAGTAAAGTTATGTTTAATTGTTATATCACTTATAAAACATCTAAATTTAAAACAACTATCAAATGATTGTTCGAAAAATAATCCAAGAGTACTTGCATTATCAATATGTTATTCCCGAGGCTCAATCTAAGATGAAAGAACCGTCAAAAACTGAGATTTAACGCAAACAAGTTTGCTTCTTAGCTCTGAGTTTGAAGCTGAGACTTCGGAGTTCTTTCACAAACAAGTTTGCTCTCTAAAGAACTCGAATACCACTTATAAACATCTGATTACAATTCTGTTACAAATTGACAGAAACTAATTCATGTTCTTCCATGTAATCGCAGTTGCAAACAGATAGAACGGTTTACAAAACGTGATAAATTACTATATTTTATTTAAAGTCGACAATAAACGGATTTTTATTTTAACTAACTTTAATTAGAGATACTTGTACTAAAAAAATACACTTTTTCGTCATAAAATATTTTTTGGAAAAAAATAATGTTTTATTATCGTAAATAACCGTAACATATATAATAACTCCTCTTTAATCCAAAATACTATTTTTATTTTTTTAAAAAAATTGAATCTGAATATTTGACCATCTTTAACCGTTCAAATCCTGCAATCAGCGGCAACATGCGCCAACCATGCTGAATGTGCATCTGTGCCACAGTAGTACAAGCGCAGCTGCTCCTGCACATATGCCAGCAGCGTAGCAGCCAATGCGCTCATACGCGTAAACGCGCATACATGCATAGCCATGCATAGCTCATGCAACGATGCATGCGCGCATATGCGTAAATGCGGATACGCGCATAACCGCACATAGCCCGCTCTTGTGCCCACGCCAGCACCCGCGCATGCGCCTGCTCATGCGACTATTATGTATTGTATCATGTCCGATATAAATCGATCATTATGTATTGTATCATGTCCGATATAAATCGAAAAAGTTGCGACCATTATGTATTGTATCATGTCCGATATAAATCGATCAAAATACAAACACAATAAAATACTTTTACCAAAAACATACCGTATTCGTGTTTCTGTGAATATATTTTCCTCCTACCATATTTGTGTCCAATTATCTTCTATTTCACAAAGGGCTATTGTAGCTATTGTACCCAGGGGTAAGCATTCGGTTAATTCGGTTCAAAAAATCGAATTGGACCGAAAACCGAATAAGCAAAACCGAAACCGAACCGAATTGGCCCATAATCAAATTAAGCCGAACTAAATTAAATCAGTTCGGTTTTTGGTTTATTCGGCTTATTCGATTTTTTGGTTTATTTTGCGCTTTTTTTGTTTTATATATATATATATATATATATATATATATATATATATATATATATATATATATATATATATATATATATATATATATATATATATATATCAGTTTGGTTTTTGGTTTATTCGGTTTATTCGATTTTTTGTTTATAAACCGAATAAACCAAAAATCGAACTTATATATATATATATATATATATATATATATATATATATATATATATATATATATATATATATATATATATATATATATATATTTTTGAGGATGTCCACTTCTTAATGGTGCTTGGAGACATGCCTCCAAGGGGGCTCGAACCCGCGCCACTGCGTCGGGGTGCTCCACCGTTCCCAACGGGCTACGGCCACGGGGACTATATATATATATATATATATATATATATATATATATATATATATATATATATATATATATATATATATATATATATATAAACTAAAAAAATTTATTCGATTTTCGGTTTTGGTCAGAAATCGAAACCAAAATCGACCCGATTTTTTTAAAACTGAACTGAATAAGAATGAATTTCTTATTCAAATTCGTTTCGATTTTCCGTCCAAAACTGAACAATGCTCACCCCTAAGGCTATTTTGACTACATTGACACATTGTAACACCGACAAAATACTTTGTTACAACAAACAAAGATGCGGCAACCAAAATAAAGTAAAAAGAAACAAAAATCAAGGAAAAAATCACATTCAAACCTTAAACGTAATTACTTGTTAATAATTAAAAAAAAAGATTACAATATCTCATGATTCTTACCTGCTTATAGAAAACATGGGTTCTAAGTAGAGCTGTCAAGTGGGCCGGGCCGGGCCGGGCCGGGCTCGGGCCTCTTGAGCCCATGAATTGTAGCGGGCCGGACCTGGCTATGGATGTAAATTTTAAGCCTAGTTCGGCACATGACCCACGGCATGGTGGGCTTCGGGTCGGGTTGGGTCGGGCCGGACAGGACCATATATATGTGACCACGTGAAGTGAGACATGCACGGTGAAGCTTATAGTTGATGGCTACCAACTAAGAATTTGACTAAGCTGATGTATGGATGCATGCATGTATGTTGTTGTTGCAGCAACTTGCAACTTAAATATTCTGAAACGAATTGAATTGAATTTCAATTCAGTTCAAATATTCATTCCATTTCAATTCACTACTACACTATATAATCATAATAATAACAGAGGCCACCACCACTTGCACTTGTTGCTTTAGGCAGCGGAACAACTCATATTTGAAGGACAGGGTGTTCGTTATGTACATATTTTTCTTTTCTTTTCCTTGTTTATGTACATATTTTTCTTTTCTTTTCCTTGTGAAAGTGACAACACTGCTGTTAGCTGGCAGGATTTGGGACCAATCAAAGAGATTGTGCAGAGGATGTGCAACCGGGTCGAGCTTCGGGCCGGACCAATATATGCGGCCCGGCACAACCCAATATATGGAGCCGGGCCGGGCCGGTACAACGATCAATCGGGCCGGGCCAACCCATGACCAATTTTTCGGGCCGGGCTGGGCCGGCCCGGCCCAACTGACAGGTCTAGTTCTATGAATGGAAAAAGAGAATTCATAGTCATATACCAAAAATATAAGATAAACAGCTTTGTTCTGGTAGTTTTATTTAACATTTTTAACAACCCATTCTACTAACGTTGCCTCCCTTTTGTTTAGAAAACACACAGCGTCCCTTTTGTTTAGAAAATACACGTAGTCTATGTTCTTCAACCTTTGTTTTTAATTCAACAACCTTTAAATTTTCAAGTTAAATAAATGCTTGAAAACTTTTGCTAAAATATTCTTTAAAGGGGATACGACTAATTAACTCTATAAACCAGGAGGACCAGGAGGATACAACTAGGGTACACAACTAATTAACTCAAAAAAAAAATTTGTCTTTGCCTTGGAGATGCGTACAAACCACAGGAAAATACAACTAATTAACTCTAAAATATTTGCCTTTGACTTGGTGGGTGCGCCAGGCCCAAGCGGTAGTGCAATGCTTGGGCGACGCATGAAAGCCCGCAATAGCAAGCTACTGCTGGTAGACCCTACCCAAAGAAAGAAATTAATTTAATATCGTCATGGACACATGACGCACATATCAGATATTAAACTGATAAAAACAGATACTACACTTGATCTTAGCCAAAAGGCCGAGAAATGTATGATTTGCTGCTGTTCCACTTGAGCATTTTTATAGGTTGCTACTGCTCCTCGATCATTCCCTCACCAGCCGATGTGGGACTAAATAGAAGAATATCAATAACGTTCCTCCATGACTTGTTACGTTGTGTTGGTGATAGCAACTTATAAAATCATTATATTATGAGAAAATGTTGGAAAGATGACACACTAACATCATCTACTTCTACTTCGACATGTTTTTTATATTATGTCGTCTTCAATTCTAGCTTTGTTTATTTGGTCCCAAACTCGAGTCACTTTACAAAATGTTCTGGATATGTTCAAAACGAGTCGAAAGAGTAGAGAAGGATGGAAGTTCTCACATAGGATAATTTGTTGGTTGTATGTAAATAGAAATTTGTTGCAGCTTTTGTTGTCCCGAATGGTGTCGTAGTCACTTTTTACTACAATAAAACTTGTAACAATGGGATATTTAATGCATCATTTTTAGCAAAATATTCGATAAAAATTTTGTAAATGTTTTAACAGTGCCAATTATCGCAACAATGCTTATAGGCAGGGAGTATCGCTTGGTACAAGTACTATGCAAAATTAGTTCGGAGATAGAAGCATCAATGTTGTTTTTGCTGTATACTATAAAACTTGTTTGTAATTTAGAAAATAGAAATTTTCATATGGAGGAAGGAAGAATGCAAGCAATGCACGAAGGAGGAAAAGCTTTGGAAAATTACAATTATGAGGACAGGGCACCAACTCCCATGGCTCATTAGAGGGGAGGAAGCTAGACGCCAATAGAGTTAGTGTCCCCTAGAGAGCGAGGTTGTTGGACGTTAACTCCTATGGTGCCTCATGAATTTATTTTTAAATTAAAAACTAACCCTAACCTAGTTCCTAAAACCCTAACCCTAAGAGAAGGAAGAAAACATGAAGCAAGAGAAGCAAGGAGGAGGGGAAGCAGCAACACAGCAATGAGAGGAGAAAAGATTAGTTAAAAAAGAGAGTAATTTTTTATTTATTTAGCTGCTTTATTATTTTTATAAAATTAATTAATTTTTATCAAACCCTGGCACTAAAATCATAATCCTAAGAATTACCCTAACCTGGTTCCTAAAACACTAACACTAAACCCAACTCAAACCCTAAAATCCTAATACTAACCCTACATGAACCTTAAAACCGTAACTCTAATCCTAACCCGAACCTGAACTTGAACCCTCAAACCCTAATCGAACATTAGAACCTGAAACCTAAATCCCTAACCCTAACCCTACACGTCACAATAAAATATTATCAATTTGCCAGGGGTCATAGCTGATTAACTTTGTGTTTGACATGTATTTTCTTCAGACTTATATCATAAAATTTTGCCATAGGAGAATACAAAGAATCAGATAGAGCGACTAAGTATCATACATGGTTCATTGTAAGGGTTACTGTGATTTGTTTGCGGCTGTAATTGATTAAAATTTTGTGCTTGACCTATATTTTCTTTGGTCTTCCGACTTTGTGTCATAGATCTGGTACTCTAATTTGGCATCTAACCAATACACTTTAAAGATTGTAAGGGACTGTTATTTGTTCTGTCACGTCCCGGTGTCGCAGAATAGATCGTTCTCGCGAAGGGGTGATGTCGCGCGACCCTAAGTTGCACTCGCACAAGACAAATTTCATAACAGCCGATTACAGCAGCTTGCGACAGGGTCGTCGCACAGAAGTCCGAGCAGAAAAGTTGAATAACCCAAAGACATGTATAGAATGATGCTCTTTATTGATATTGAAAATAAGATTACAAGGGCGCGAACGCAAGATTACGAGTCACTCAAGCTCACTTTCTTTCTGATTACAAGCAATCATCTCTCTCTCTCTCTCTCTCTCTCTCTCTCTTCTCTCAATTAAAATCGCTCATGTCCGAAGGCTTACAACTTTGCGGGTGCTTCAGAAGGCGATATTCATATATTATGACCCATATAGGTAAAGTCTTATCACGCCCCAGTTCTAAAAATACGGAACCAAGCCATGTGGCAATGGCCAGCGAGTACCACTCCAATGGTAATGGAACTGGTAGCACTTAAGCTGTAAAGAACAACATCAAAAATCAATGTCCAAAATCACAAGTAAACTAATGTCATCAACAATACGAAACCAAGGAAACACATAGAGGTAAAATGACTACCACATGTGCTGAAATAAATATGTATAGAAGTAATCATAATACAAAGCTGAAAGAAAGTCTTGCAGGGACAATCCAACTGATACAATACAAAATGAAGAAAGGCATGAAGATAAATAGATCTAATCATCAGCTATCTAGATAATGGTGACCAAAATCAAATAAAGAGCTCTACCCCTGGTCAAGCTACTCCGCTGGGAAAACCTCATCCTCTGAAACTGGTCCCGCTCCTGAGTCTATCCCGGACCCGTAGATCTCTGAGTAATCCTCCTCGTCTATATCTGAAGAGAAAACCAGGTCCTCAGCGGGACGCAACAAGATAAATAATATGCAAACCAAGTGTACAACAGTGATGATATATATATATATATATATATATATATATATATATATATATATATATATATATATATATATATATATATATATATATATATATATATATATATATATATAAAGGTGTATGTTCTCCCCTCCCATGTTAACCCCTCTTCCCGAATTTGTAAAATTAATTATTTTTTTATTTTAGTTATTGGGTTTAAAAGTATTTTTTTTAGCAAAACTTTGTGAATGATATTTTCTTTTATCAAAAACTAATTTTTGATTTAAATATTTTGAGAGTGTTAATTTGGTTAATAAAAATATTTTATTATACTATATTATTGGAATTATGCAAGACATTGGTATTTATTATGGTTTTTATTGAAATTAGTTTCAAAAATGGATTAGAAAAGTATTTTTGGAAACAATAAAAGATTTTATCAAAGTATTTTTAAATTTAGTTTTGGATTTATAAAAATATAATTTAAATTATTTTGATAATATCATTATACTTAAATTACTAGGATGATTATTTATTTGAATTTAGATTGATAATATTAAAGGTTATTTAAATTATGGTAGTAATCAACTATTTGATTTAGATTACCATGTATATGATTTAAATTAATTGATATTATCGAATATATACTTTAAATATTATTTATATTATAGTGATTAGATTGGACTAGTTTTAAAACATTTATTTGGATTTCAATTAAAGGGAAGTACTTATCTACTAGAAATCCTAAGACTTATCGAACTAGGAGAGTAACTCCTATATAAGGAGACCCTTCCCTTAATTCCTCTCATCTATCACAAACCATCATCCACCAACGACCACGTGCATCGTATTCGTGTCCACCACCCATTTCCACTATTTCTATTATTATTACAAATACATTCACCCGTCGTGCATCCAACACACCAGACGTTCAATCAGATCTGCGTGTCCATGTCGACACGGACAAGACACAACGACACCATCCCTAATCCTAATTTTTTGCCGCCATTCTCACGACTTCCGACCTCCTTTCCGTCCAACACCCAACAACCATTGTCACAGCATCATCACGGTCATCACTGTCCTTATCCCGAGAGTCACCGGCCTCATGCTCCTCCATCAACGCCACCAAAACTCCCTGTCATCCTGCCCCGACCTTCCTATACCAGCATGTCACCACCACTGCTACTCCCAATCCACCTACAGCCATACCAAGGCCAAGCCAACCTCGATCTTCCATCGCAGCCTCCGTTCGCCACAGTGTTGGCCTGAGCACCATTGTTCTGCTCGTCCCCACAGAAACATCCTCTGCTCTCCCCTCCCATGTTTCTCGTCTCCTCTACCCGACGCTTCATCCACCAGCAACCACCACCAACCCATGCTTGCAACCATCATCCCCGACATCACCACACCTATCTCTACCTTTTTCCACCATGGTCAGCCACACATACCATCGCCATCATCAACATCATCACAATCCCGGCCACCTTCACCCTTACCTCCACCATCCTCACATATCACCACTACCGCCCGAATCGCTAAAACACCACCACCCAAAATCAGGAAGAAACCATACCTCACCGAGACCGCTCTGTCTTCACCAAACCGTCGTAGTAAGCAGTTGCTACACCTCTGACCGCTGCCTCGTCCTCCGAATATAGAGAGCCGAATCGGATGCCGCCACCATCGCATATGTTCTCCTCGGTAGCCTGAACAATCGACTTCCTGTGTCGTTCCCCACCAATGCGTCTGTACCCTCTATGAACACCAGCCATCGCCATGACCCATCACCGAATCAACCGACACCGTGCATGCGGATAGCCGCTCAGCACACCGACTCATCTATATGAAGGATCACCGGCAATGTCAAGCCATTTTGGACATGGCTTGGATAGATGACGATTGCCCAGTATGGGTAGCTAGTCCCACTGCAAGTCCCAAATCTTCACTGAACACACAGCTTAGCCACCGCTTCCTCCTAGGGCGACATGATCCAGGTGCTCCGGCGATTCATTCGAGGAAGTATGTACATTGTGCACAAGTTGTCCATGACCACGCACCTACAACGACATATAGACTCAACGTAAATGCCTAGCCTACTGATGAAACTGCTCAAACATTTGTTCCTCATCTCTTTTTTCCATAACCAATGCAAATCCAAAGTCAAGGACTACCTCAGCGACTACCGGTCACGCTAACTTTCCGTTCTTTAAAACCCAGGAAATGGCTACTGCATAGCCTTCCTACTTAACTTGAACAAAACGTGTTATATCCATACCATAGACCATAGCATACTCTATATGACAAACCGTGGAATCGTGATACATATTACTTAATCGGTCGTGTACCGTGCCTTAACCCAACTACATTCCATGCGGCACTGCCGTCCAAGACATATTCTATATGACGAGCCTTGAGATTATTGAAACGTGTGGCTAAACCAAGCTATGGAACTGTGGGACCGTGCACGTGCTCAACTTGAACAATCGTGTTCTTTGGGTGCCATAAACGTGACATCTTCCATAAGACCGACGGTGAGACCGTGGGACATATTTGTTATGCAGAGCAGTAGGATCATGGGGATGTGCTGCTATGACATCAAGTCGATAGCTCGTAGTGTAACTTTGCCAAACTCAACATGTGGGGTCAAAAGACCAAGTGCCAACTTTAAAAACCATCTTGGAGAACATGTAATTATTTTACTAATTAAATGAGAACTATTTGGAAGCAAAAATGGGGTAATCATACATATGGTTACCACATCTTCAATTTACACTTTGAAGTGGTATCCAAACACATCCTGTTGGAACTTCTCACTTGCGGACGACAAATTCCTACGTATTCAAGCACATCTTAGAAAGTAAAATGTATTAAAAGTGACATGTATCACATCATGGGAAAAATGTCACTTTTACACTTTTTGACAGCTACCACGAACAAAACAGGCCCTAAGGTAAAGTATTTATATCTTTCAATCATGTTGCTATAAACTAGTAAATGAATATATGGGAAAGAAACTTTAATATACTTTTAAAATACGATCTTACACGGTATATATTAGGCTGAACCAATTTAGTTTAAAGACATGTTTGACTACCAGCAAATAGCATGAAAACAAGATATTAGTAGAAAGTTTTCATAATTCAGTTGCAATGTTTTGCTTGTTTATCCTTACAAAAGGTGGTGTATTATATCATATAGTCGGTAGTACCATGTATTCATTAGAGTTTGAAGTTACCTTAGAGCCTGGGATGTATTATATCAAATATTCAGTAGTACCAAAGACATCATAGAGGAAAATAGAGAATGTAAAAATCTTGTGAGCACATTAGATGAATATTTTTGGGTATCAAAGTGTAATAACTTTGTCTATCCTTACAAGGAGGCAATAAACTTGAGCATTAAACTTGGGGTGGCACCTAAAGTTTGAAGTTCTTTTACTGTATCGGTGCACAAAAACTTTACAGGACCAATAGATACGGGGTAAACTATACTCTTGGTCATCCAATGTTTGAAATATTTAAGTTTGAGTAACTTAGAGTGTAAAAATAATATACATGGAATGATTAAAACTAAAAAAACCACTGGGTGACCAAAAGTATTGTTTACCCATTAGATATTTATAAACCTAAAATGCCTGGCTTGCAAGGGGATTTTATTAAGAAGATAAACTTTGTTACGACAAACAAAAGATGCGACAACCAAAAAAAAGTAAAAAGAAAAAAAAGCAAGAAAAAAAATTTCACATTCAAACCCTAAACGTAATTACTTATTAATAAAAAAGATTACAATATCTCATAAATACGTAAATTTAGTGGTCAGTATTGTTCGGAATACGGTGTGACCTGAACCGGAGTTGGTCCATAAGGTGCAATATTGAATTGGGTTCATACGCCTTAAAAGACACCACATGATCCTACCTCCTAACCGAGGTGGGACTAAATTACCAACTACATTGTCACCTCTCATTTGAGCGCTCAACCAAAAACGAAATAACAAGCATATGCGTTGTCAGTTGAGTGTTTGTTCTTTGGTGATAATGCTACAGAGAACATGAGTTCAAACACTATCGAATGGAAAAAGAAAATTCAAACAGTCTTATACCAAAAATATAAGATAAATTCCTTTCATTGGTAGTTAAGTGTTATTTTATATTTTTAATGACCCATCCGCGTGTTACAAAATATTCTTATTTAACTTCCCTTTGTTTAGATTGCATAGTAATTCCCTTTTGTTTAGATTTTTGTACAGACTGACAAGTTTTAACATTGAAGTATATGTTCTTCAACCACGTTTTTAATTTAACTCCCTTTTGTTTTGTTTTTTGCAGCAGTGTAATATTGTCACTGTCAGAGTTGCATTTTTATTTATAGATAGGAAGGAAAAATTTACAATACAAAAATTAGCTTGTGTTACTAACTTTTTGTTTCAACTCCATTTTGTTTACATAATAATTTAAGTTAATCATAATTCTACGAAAGTGCTTACCTATAAGTATCTTTCAAAACGAACAAACTTAAAAAAAATGTAATAAAATTTAGACTTTGAGTTGGTGGGTGCGCCAAGCCCAAGCAGTAGTGCAACACAAGGGCAACGCCTGAAAGCCCGCAGTAGCAAGCTACTGCTGGTGGGCCCTCCCCAAAGAAAGAAATTAATTTAATATCGTTGTGGACACATGGTCCACATATCAGATATTAAACTGATAAGAACAGATACTACACTTGATCTTAGCCAAAAGGCCGAGAAAGGTATGATTTGCTACGGAGCCACTCTAGCACTTTTATAGATGCTACTGCTCCTCGACCATTCCCTCACAGCCGATGTGGGACAAAATAGAAGAATATCAATAGCATTCCTCCATGAGTTGTTACTTCCGTTTGTTGTGTGGTGATGGCAATAAAATCAAATATGTTTATAATGTTATATGAGCAAATATTGGAATTGATGACACAAATTCTTCTGCTTCTACTTCGACATATTTTTATATTATGTCGGCTTCACTTCTAGCTTTGTTTATTTGGTCCCAAAGTCGAGTCACTTTACAAAATGTTCAAGATTTTCTCCAAAATGAGTCGAAAGAGTATAGAAGGATGGTAGTTCTGGCATAGGATAATTTGTTGGTTGTCCATAAATAGAAATTTGTTGAAGTTTTTGTTATCCTGAACGGTGTTGCAGTCAATTTTTTTACTACAACAAAAGTTGTAACAAGTGGGATATTTAATGCACCATTTACAGCAAAATATACGATAAAAATTTTGTAAATGTTGTAATGGTGCCAATTACCGCAACAATACTTACAAGGACGGAGTATCGCCTGGTATAAGTACTATGTGGAATTAGTTCAGAGATAGAGCCATGAATGTTGTTTCTGTTGTATACTATATAACTTGTCAATAATTTAGAAAATAGAAATTTTAATATGGAGGAAGGAAGAATGGAAGTATTGCACAGAGGAGGAAAAGTGTTGGAAAATTACGATTAGGAGAATAGGCGCTGACTCCCATGGCTCATTAGAAGGGAGGAAGCTAGGTGCCGACAGAGTTGGTGGCCCCTAGAGAGCGAGGTTATGGGACATAAACTCCTGTGGTGCCTCATGAATTTATTTTTAAATTAAAAGAAATTAACCCTAACCTGGTTCCTAAAACCCTAACCCTAATGTCATGTTTGGTTCACAGTATCATAGTATTAGGAAAGGAAAGTCATTCATTTCCTATGTTTGGATGCATAAAAGAAAGGGGAGGAAAGGAAAATGATTCTCAAAGGAAGAGGAAATAGGAAAAATGGTTCCCCCCGTCCACCCAATAATATACTTTCTCATACTAAAGATTCACTTTACTTCCTAAATTCCTTCGACTTTCCAAATACCAGAAAGGAAAATAGATAGGAATAGCAATTTTCCAAAAGAAAGGAAATGACAAGAAATTGATTTTGCCTTAGGAGAATGCAGAGAACCAGAGAGAGCGACGAGGTTTCATGCATGGTCATCGTAATATTTGTTAGGGGATGTAAATGATTATTTTTGTGCTTGACTTATATTTTTGTGTCGTAAATTTGGTGCACTAATTTGGCCTCTAACCAATACACTTTGGAGATTGTAAGGGAATGGAATTGGTTCCAGGAGTGGCTCATTTGCTTTTCTAAATTTTTCAATAGAAATAGTGTTGGATAAAAAGATGTATATACCACTGGCTAAACAAGTAAAGTTATGTTTAATTGCTATATCACTTATAAAACTTCTAAATTTAAAACAACTATCAAATGATTGTTCGACAAATAATCCAAGAGTGCTTGCATCATCAATATGTTATTCCTGAGTCTCAATCTAAGATGAAAGAACTGTCAAAACTGAGATTTAACGCCAACAAGTTTGCTTTTTAGCTCTGAGTTTGAAGCTGAGACTTCGGAGTTCTTCCGCAAACAAGTTTGCTCTCCAAAGAACTCGAATACCACTTATAAACATTTGATTACAATTCTGTTACAAATTGACAAAAACTAATTCACGTTCTTCCATGCAATCGCAGTTGCAAACAGATATAACGGTTTACAAAATGTGAGAAATTACTGCATTTTATTTAAAGTCGATAATAAACGGGTTTTTATTTTAACTAACTTTAATTAGATATACTTATACTAAAAAAATACACTTTTCGTCATAAAATATTTTTTAGGAAAAAAATAATGTTTTATTATCGTAAATAACCGTTACATATATAATAAATCCTTTTTAATCCAAAATACTATTTTTATTTTTTTAAAAATTGAATCTGAATATTTGACCATCTTTAACCGTTCAAATCCTGCAATCAGCGGCAACATGCGCCAACCATGCTGTATGTGCATCTGTGCCACAGTAGTACAAGCGCAGCTGCTCCTGCACATATGCCAGCAGCGCAGCTGCCAATGCGCTCATACGCGTAAATGCGCATACGTGCATAGCCATGCATAGCTCGTACAACGACGCATGCGCGCATACGCGTAAACGCGAATATGTGCATAAACGCACATAGCCCGCTCCTGTGCCCACGCCAGCACCCGTGCATGCGCCTGCTCGTGCGACTCCACTACCAAAATACAGTAAATTAGCGACGAACAATTAGCGACGAAAATTTTCAGTCGACGTTAGCGACGGCTTCGTGGCAGCTCGCCGACGGATTACCGACCACACTCACATTTTTTTATTTCAATTTTAGGGGGGGAAGGGTCGCATATCCATCGCTAGGTAGTCGGTGATATAGCGACGGAACAGTAGTCGTCGCTACTCAGTCGATTATTTGGCGGGAATTGTGTAAAGAATTGGCGGGACATTTCTTCGACCACGTAGCGACGGATATTCAGTCGGCAAGTATCAAACAGGGCGACTACTAGGCGACGGGATACTATTCGTCGCTAGTCCGTCGCTAAATATACGTACCAGACTTTAAAAAAACGACGGGGGGAACTTTTCGCATTCTCCCCCAAATTTACTCTATCTCCTCTCTTTCTCTCTCTCTCTCTCGCTGGTATCGGCTTCGGTGATTGGCGTCGGCGTCGGCGTCCTCTCCTCTCTCTCTCCCGAAGGTAACCCCCTCTCTCTCTCGCGGTGTCGTATAGGGGCAGCGAGGGCGGCGGGCTTGGGGCAGGGGCGTCGGAGGCTGGGCGGCGGGCTTGGGGCGGGGGCTGGGCGGTAGGCTTGGGGCGGGGGCGTCGGGGGCTGGACGGCGGGCTTGGGGCTGGGGCGTCGGGGGCTGGGCGGCTGGCTTAGGTCGGAGTCTGGGCGGTGGGCTTGGGGCGGGGGCGTCGGGGGCTGGGCGGGGGGCTTGGGGCTGGGGCATCGGGGGCTGGGCGGTGGGCTTGGAGCGACGGCGTCGGGGGCTGGACGGGGGGCTTGGAGCGGGAGCGTCGGGGGCTGGGCGGCTGGCTTGGGACGGGGGCTGGGCGGTGGGCTTAGGGCGGGGGCATCGGGGTCTGGGAGGCGAGCTTGGGGCTGGGGCGTCGGGGGATGGGCGGCTGGCTTGGGTCGGGGGCTGGGCGGTGGGCTTGGGACGGCGGCGGCAGGGGCTGGGCGGTTGGCTTGGGGCGGGGGCATCGGGGGCTGGGCGGCTGGCTTGGATCGGGGGCTGGGCGGTGGGCTTGGGACGGGGTCGTCGGGGTCTGGGAGGCGGGCTTGGGGCTGGGGCATCGGGGGCTGGACGGCTGGCTTGGGTCGGGGGCTGGGCGATGGGCTTGGGGCGGCGGCGTCGGGGGTTGGGCGGCTGGCTTGGGGCGGGGGCGTCGGGGCTATTTGCAACCGACGCACAGCCATAAGCACTCTTCATATATATATGCAACCGAACTACTGGACGGCGGGCTTGGGGCGGCGGGCTTTGGTCGGGGGCGACGGGTGGCTTTGCTTCTCAAATTCATCTGAGTTTATATATTGGCTAAATAATGTGTTATCCATATTGGGCGTTATCCATTAGTTTGGTGGTGTTTGGATTAGTAAATATGAATATGGAGTTTGGATTCATGGTGTATATGTTCACTGTCTCAAGGACAGTACGAGTTCTATCAGTTGTGTGCTTCTGTATAGATGTATATATCTATACATCCACCTGTGATATACATATGTGTATGTGACAATCTCAGTTAGCGACGGACTAGTTACCGGTTAGCGACGGATATTTTCAGCTCCATTTGCATTAATCTACGGTACGACATGGTGATCAGGACATAGTCCCTGCAGCCATTCGACTGGCGAGGCAGAAACTATGTTGTCGTAGATAAAGTTGACTGTCCTCCCTTCATCTCTCGGCAATGATGATACAACAACCTATCACTATATCTTATATAGTAGTAGATGATGTCTTAGTATTACATTATGTGAGTTCATCTTGATTCTGTTATATCCTTCAGATACTAGATACGATAAGAACATATACTACACCATATGTATACAGAATATAGATGATTCACACTAATGTATGCTAGAATGAATCTTGGGTTGTGTTCTGAGCCATCCGTTCTCACACTTAAAACACATAGGAATTAGTAGTGTGAGAGCGCCGGAGAGAGTGAGAGCGCCGAAGAGGGGGGAGGAGAGAGAGAGTAAAATGGTACGACATGGTAAAGTAGTACTGTATTTTGGCTCCAGTTCCAGCTCCATTTGCATTAATCTACGGTACGACATGGTGATCAGGACATAGTCCCTGCAGCCATTCGACTGGCGAGGCAGAAACTATATAGCCGTAGATAAAGTTGACTGTCCTCCGACCCTCATCCCTCGGCAATGATGATACGACAACCTATCACTATATCTTATATAGTAGTAGATGATGTCTTAGTATTACATTATATGAGTTCATCTTGATTCTGTTACATTCTTCAGATACTAGATACGATAAGAACATATACTACACCATATGTACAGAACATAGATGATTCACACTAATGTATGCTAGAATGAATCTTGGGTTGTGTTCTGAGCCATCCGTTCTCACACTTGGCAAAAAATCGAATTTTTATACTTTATCGACTTTCGAAAATGTACTCAAATTACATGATGGTTCCTTTAGTTAGCTTGCTTATGTTACAATTATATTATTTGTGACTATCGATCTTACCAGATGGCACCCATGACCCGAGGAGCGGCACATCGTTTGAGGGAAACAGTGAATGCTGAGGTGGCTCCCCCTACAGTTAAGGAGGAAGTGGCACCAGTTGCTAGTGAGACCGGAAGTTCTATTCATCCAGCACCGGTAGCTAGTGAGACCGGAAGTTCTCTTCATGCAGCACTTGCAAGGGACGACATCTCTCCTCACGCCAAAAATCTTACTTTTTCGAGGTGGTTGCGTGATCGTATTACTGAGCGTTTGCGTGAGCTGCGTGGTTCTCATTTGCTATTAGTACTTATTTGTATTGGACTATTTGTATTGGGTTGTTTTTGTATTAGACTATTTGTATTGGACTACATATATGAATTAGTACTGTGTCAATCTCTGGATTGTATTGGACTACGATATGGTGATCAGGACATAGTCCTTGCATCCATTCGACTGGCGAGGCAGAAACTATGTATCCGTAGATAAAGTTGATTGTCCTCCGACCCTCATCCCTCGGCAATGATGATACGACAACCTATCACTAGAGGATACTGTGAGAGATCCATCTGAGTAGGACGTATACTCTGAGAGATCACCTTTACAAGAATGATATCAGTAGTGGGATTGAGTGTTGGAGGAGATATTATCAGAGTATACGTCCTACTCAGATGGGTCTCTCACTGTTACTATTTTTTCTGACAGCAAGGTGGATGTGCTCCGTCAACAGATTATTGCTCCGAGCCAAAACTTTGGCCCGGAGCTCAAGTGGACATCCTTCGTATTGAGCTCGAGTGAGAGGTTCCTGACAGCATGGTGGTCTCCTTTGTCAAAGTATCCGTTCTCATCCTACATTGGTTGTGGGACGAGCACGGATACTTTAACAAAGGAGACCACCATGCTGTTAGGAACCTCTCACTCGAGCTCTACACGAAGGATGTCCACTTGAGCTCCGAGGCAAAGTTTTGGCTCGGAGCAAGAATCTGTTGACGGAGCACATCCACCATGCTGTCAGAAAAAATTAGTAACGATGAGAGACCCATCTGAGTAGGACGTATACTCTGATAATATCTCCTCCAGCACCCAATTCCACTACTGATATCATTCTTGTAAAGGTGATCTATACGTCCTACTCAGATGGATCTTTCAGAGTATCCTCTCCTGTTGGGTTGTGTTCTGAGCCATCCGTTCTCACACTTAAAATACATATGAATTAGAACTGTGTTTTGTATTTTCGGTGAACCCAAGGATTTGATTCTGTATTTTGGTTTCTGTATTTTGGCTCCAGCTCCATTTGCATTAATCTGTGGTACGACATGGTGATCAGGACATAGTCCCTGCAGCCATTCGACTGGCGAGGCAGAAACTATGTATCCGTAGATAAAGTTGACTGTCCTCCGACCCTCATCCCTCGGCAATGATGATACGACAACCTATCACTATATCTTATATAGTAGTAGATGATGTCTTAGTATTACATTATGTGAGTTCATCTTGATTTTGTTACATTCTTCAGATACTAGATACGATAAGAACATATACTACACCATATGTACAGAACATAGATGATTCACACTAATGTATGCTAGAATGAATCTTGGGTTGTGTTCTGAGCCATCCGTTCTCACACTTGAAGATAAATCGAATTATAACGACGAATATTAGGTTACTCTTCAGGATAATTGATGTCTATTTTATATTAATTTGGTTTGGTCTATATAATTTTTGGATAATTGGTGTGTATTAAATTCGTATGTCCATATTTGGTCTATGTGATTTTTGGATAATTGGTGTACATTATATGTTGGTTTGGTTTATGCATATTTTTTTGAACAGGGAAAGTGCTGCAATTTTTTTTCAAAAAAATTCTCAGTTACCGACGGACTAGTGACCGGTTAGCGACGGATATTTCCAGCTCCATTTGCATTAGTTTATGGTACGACATGGTGATCAAGACATAGTCCCTGCAGCCATTCGACTGGCGAGGCAGAAACTATGTAGCCGTAGATAAAGTTGACTGTCCTTCGACCCTCATCCCTCGGCAATAATGATACGACAACCTATCACTATATCTTATATAGTAGTAGATGATATCTTAGTATTACATTAGTGAGTTCATCTTGATTATGTTACGTTCTTCAGATACTATATACGATAAGAACATATACTACACCATATGTACAGAACATAGATGATTCACACTAATGTATGCTAGAATGAATATTGGCTTGTGTTCTGAGCCATCCGTTCTGATCAAGCATCTTCCTTCTCCTCTCCTCCACCATGGCTCTGAACCCATCTGCTCCTCCCTACTTCCCTTCTTTTTATTTGACTCTCTCAGCCACATATGATATCCAGCTCAAGTGTAGAGTCGGGGGAGAAGAAGTGGGCAGGAAGAGGAGGGGGAAGCAGCACAGCCGGCGGCATGACCCAGAGGAAGTACAGAGTTTTTCTTCAACAGCCGTAGGAGAACTATAAGGATATATCTTTTCACAACATGTCATCTTGTTAAAGACCCTTCATATGAATATCATGTTACCGCGGTATCGGAAGACTAACATGTCATAAGTTTTTAAGCCGTATGTTTTGACATAATCTTCCCAACTCTTTTCTCCTATGTAGTAATCTTGCATTATTACATAGCAGGAAAGAGTTTGGAGGATTATGTCAAAACACACGGCTTAGAAAATTATGACATGTTAGGCTTCCGACACCGCGGTAACATGGTTGTCACATTAAGGGTCTTTGACAAGGTGATATGTTGTGAAAAGATATATCCTTATAGTTCTCCTACATATGTTGAAGAAAACCTCTGTACTTCCTCCGGGTCATGCCGCCGGCTGTGCTGCTTCCCCCTCATCTTCCTGCCCACTTCTTCTCCTCCGACTCTACACTTGAGCTGGATATCATATGTGGCTGAGAGAGTCAAATAAAAAGAAGGGAAGTAGGGAGGAGCAGATGGGTTCAGAGCCATAGTGGAGGAGAGGAGAAGGAAGATGCTTGATCAGAATGGATGGCTCAGAACACAAGCCAAGATTCATTCTAGCATACATTAGTGTGAATTATCTATGTTTTGTACATATGGTGTGGTATATGTTCTTATCGTATCTAATATCTGAAGAATGTAACATAATAAAGATGAACTCACTAATGTATGCTAGAATGAATCTTGGGTTGTGTTCTGAGCCATTCGTTCCCATACTTGGCAATTAAGCCATTCGACTGGCGAGGCAGAAACTATGTAGCCGTAGATAAAGTTGACTGTCCTCCGACCCTCATCCCTCGGCAATGATGATACGACAACCTATCACTATATCTTATATAGTAGTAGATGATGTCTTAGTATTATATTAGTGAGTTCATCTTGATTCTGTTACATCCTTCAGATACTAGATACAATAAGAACATATACTACACCATATGTACAGAATATAGATGATTCACACTAATGTATACTAGAATGAATTTTGGGTTGTGTTCTGAGCCATTCGTTCTCATACTTGGCAATTAAGCATGTGAAATAGAACTGATTATGTTTAGTTTGTCTTACGATACAGATTTTTATATCCAAATTGAAATGGATCGTTACTTCGTTGATCGTACATGGATGTACTAGCGGATCAACCTCCTGGACCGTAGGTACTTATAAGTATTGACCGTATCGGATTAGTATCGATCTATCATTTTGGTATGGGCCGTATCGGTTGGTATTGGTCTTAGCGAATTGGTATCGTCCTATCCGATATGTATCGGCCGTATAGCTAGGATTCATATTGGCCTTATCGATTTGGTATCGTTCATATCCGATAGGTATCGGCCGTGTTGCATTAGTATAGACCATTTTGGATTAGTATCGTGGAAGGTTTAGTAACAACTGTACTTGGATTTCTCTCTTCTAGAGCTAGATTACCGAGTCACGAGAGCGTAACTGGCTAGTTACAGAACATACATACTTACTTTTCAATCTCGCTTTTCCTGTTGGAAAAGGAAGCATGTATGTTACTGTAACTGGCCAATCACGATCTGGTGATTCTCTTGCAATTGTATTCTAGCTCAAGAAGAGAGAAATCCAAGTACAGTTGTTACTAAACCTTCTACGATACTAATCCGAAATGGTCTATACTAATCCAACACGGCCGATACCTATCGGATATGATCGATACCAAATCGATAAGGCCAATATGAATCCTAGCTATTCGGCCGATACATGTACATATCGGATATAGGACGATACCAATTTGTTAAGGCCAATACCAATATGATACGTCCTATACCAAACCGATAGACCGATACTAATCTGATACACTAGATACTAAGTACATCCGGCCTATACCGGCGGATCTACCAATTACTGCATGATAGGCTCAACGACTCCAGTTACATCCGGTTATTAGTGAGTACATAATTACATAGTAATTCTGTTAGTCTTGTGATACAGATTTTTACTCTCTCATGCTACCAACGTTACAACTTTTCCAGTGCTGCTCCCTCTAATGATGATGAACGCAAAAAACCAACGTCACAACTTTTATAATTTGAGTAAATTTCTTTACCCTATATGAAAATTTCTGTTGTTAGAAAGATGGCTCCTATGACTCGTCGAGGTGGTGCTGCTAGTCGAGGAAGGGGTCGAGGCAAGAAACCCTTGGAGGTCGACACGGAGGAAGTCTCCGTCATCAAACAAAAGCCGGTGACTTTTAAGGAGAAGGTGTTACCAAAGGTCGAGGTCAAGGAAGAACCGATGACCATCAGGGAAGAGATTGCTCCCAAGCTTGAAGTTAAGGAGGAGCCACCGTCAGAGAGTATTAGCATCGGGACCGACCCTCCTGTCCCTACAGAAGACCTCAACCAGATTGAGCCTTCGTATGCAAAGTGGCTGATAGAATGGTACATACCTCAACACAACTATGATCCCTGGCTGTGAGGATTCATCGTCTGACTTGTGGTCTTTGTTGAAGCCAAAGTCGATTTTTCTATGTGTTTTGGAATATTTGTGGAAATTTTGAAATATTTGTGCTATGATAGGATTATAACGACGGATATTAGGTTACTCTTCCGGATAATTGATGTCTATTTTATATTAATTTGGTTTGGTCTATATGATTCTTGGATAATTGGTGTGCATTAAATTCGTATGTGCATATTTGGTCTATGTGATTCTTGGATAATTGGTGTGCATTATATATTTGGTCTATGTGATTGTTGGATAATTGGTGTGCATTATATATTTGTTTGGTTTATGCATATTTTTGCGAACAGGAAAAGCGCTGTAAATTTTTTTCAAAATATTCTCAGTTAACGACGAACTTGTGACCGTTGCACGACGGATATTACCAGTTTTCGACTACTTTTCGACGGCTAATCCGTCGCTAACTGGAGATTTGAAAATGTTTCCAGGTAGCGACGGGTGGTCGACGGAATATCCGTCGGCATGGTATATAGTTCGACGGAATAGCGACGACCTATCCGTCGCCCTTATTCTGGAAATACCAAGAATTTCTAGAACATGGTCGACGGATAATCCGTCCGTATTCCGTCGACAGATATCGACGGAATAGCGACGACTGTTCCGTCGCCATGGTGCTGAAATGACAAGAATTTCCAGAACCTGATCGACGGATTTTTCGTCAGAAAACCGTCGCTAATCCGTCCTTTGTTATCGAAGGCGTCGACGGATTAGCGACGGCATGATACACTCTGATACGCTATTACGATGGGTTACCAACGGAACTTTACGTCGCTATTGTCTACACAGTTCAGTACTTAATACTTGCAATGGACGATAGTCCGTCGGAAAGTCGTCGCTAATGCTTCGTATTGTTAAGTCGACAAAACGTCACTATTCCGTCGCATGACGACTACGTAGCGACGGACAGTTATTAGCGACGAGCTGATTGCCGACGGATTTTTTTGGCCAAAACCCGTCAGTGATCGGTCGCTAATGGAAAGTCCCGTCGGATTGGCGATGGATAGGGCCGTCGCTAAATCGATAAATTTTGGTAGTGCTCGTGCATGAAACGAGTGCACGACCGCAACACTCCTGATGTGATCGTGCAAAATAATTTGGGATATGCTTATATCTTAGAGATAGAATTGTTATCAACTGTAACCAACATATTATCTCTTGTAACGAATCTAGCCTTGTATATTAGCAAACGGGCACATCGCTTGAGAGTTACTTGTTCTTCTCGGTAAGGAGCTGTTTGGATAGAGGTTAACTCTCCAAAAGTGAGAAAGCGACACTTTTATCATGTTATAATGTAGTGCACTTTCAATGCATTTCACTTTCCAAAATGTGCCTTGATACGTATGATTTTGGTCCCCGCAAGTGAGGAGTTTCAATATAGTGTGTTTAGTAAGTGTATATGGGAACTTAAATATGAATTTTCAACATTTGGATATAATCCCGCAAGTGATATAGTCCCTCTTTCTAAATTTGCTATGCTTATCCCCTCTTTAGACATAAAACCAAAAAAAAGACAACGTTTCATGCCACTATATACCATACCACGTTATTATATTCTTAAGAGCCATCTATTTTTTTTATTTTCTTTTCTCGGTACTCCACCCATCTCCTATATACAAACCACAGGAAAATACAACTAATTAACTCTAAAATATTTGCCTTTGACTTGGTGGGTGCGCCAGGACCAAGCGGTAGTGCAATGCTTGGGCGACGCATGAAAGCCCGCAATAGCAAGCTACTGGTGGACCCTCCCCAAAGAAAGAAATTAATTTAATATCGTCGTGGACACATGACCCACATATCAGATATTAAACTGATAAGAACAGATACTACACTTGATCTTAGCCAAAAGGCCGAGAAAGGTATGATTTCCTGCTGTTCCACTCGAGCATTTTTATAGGGGGCTACTGCTCCTCGATCATTCCCTCACCAGCCGATGTGGGACTAAATAGAAGAATATCAATAACATTCCTCCATGACTTGTTACGTTGTGTTGGTGATAGCAACCTATAAAATCAATATATTATGAGCAAATGTTGGAAAGATGACACACTAACATCATCTACTTCTACTTCGACATGTTTTTTATATTATGTCGTCTTCAATTCTAGCTTTGTTTATTTGGTCCCAAACTCGAGTCACTTTACAAAATGTTCAGGATATGTTCAAACGAGTCGAGAGAGTAGAGAGGGATGGAAGTTCTCACATAGGATAATTTGTTGGTTGTATGTAAACAAAAATTTGTTGCAGCTTTTGTTGTCCTGAATGGTGTTGTAGTCACTTTTTACTACAACAAAACTTGTAACAAATGGGATATTTAATGCATCATTTTTAGCAAAATATTCGATAAATTTTTTGTAAATGTTTTAACAGTGCCAATTATCGCAACAATGCTTATAGGCACGGAGTATCGCTTGGTACAAGTACTATGCAAAATTAGTTCGGAAATGGAAGCATGACTGTTGTTTTTGTTGTATACTATAAAACTTGTTTGTAATTTAGAAAATAGAAATTTTCATATGGAGGAAGGAAGAATGCAAGCAATGCACGAAGGAGGAAAAGCTTTGGAAAATTACAATTATGACGACAGGTCACCAACTCCCATGGCTCATTAGAGGGGAGGAAGCTAGACGCCAATAGAGTTAGTGGCCCCTAGAGAGCGAGATTGTGGGATGTAAACTCCTATGGTGCCTCATGAATTTATTTTTAAATTAAAACTAACCCTAACCTAGTTCCTAAAACCCTAACCCTAGGAGAAGGAAGAAAGCATGAAGCAAGAGAAGCAAGGAGGAGGGGAAGCAGCAACAAGCAATGAGAGGAGAGAAGGTTAGTTAAAAAAAAGAGCAATTTTTTATTTATTTAGTTGCTCTATTATTTTTATAAAATTAATTAATTTTTATCAAACCCGGGCAATAAATTCATAATCCTAAGTATTACCCTAACCTGGTTCCTAAAACACTAACCCTAAACCGAACTCAAACCCTAAAATCCTAATACTAACCCTACATGAACCTTAAAACCCTAACTCTAATCCTAACCTGAACGTGAATTTGAACCCTCAAACCCTAATCGAACATTAGAACCTGAAACCAAAATCCCTAACCCTAACCCTACACGTCACAATAAAATATTATCAATTTGCCAGGGGTCATAGCTGATTAACTTTGTGTTTGACATGTATTTTCTTCAGACTTATATCATAAAATTTTGCCATAGGAGAATACAGAGAATCAGAGAGAGCGATTAAGTATCATACATGGTCATTGTAAGGGTTACTGTGATTTGTTAGCGGCTGTAATTGATTAATTTTGTGCTTGACCTATATTTTCTTTGGTCTTCCGACTTTGTGTCATAGATCTGGTACTCTAATTTGGCATCTTACCAATACATTTTAAAGATTGTAAGGGACTGGAATTGGTTCTGTCACGTCCTGGTTTTACATAACCGATCGTTCTCGCTAAGGGGTGATGTCGCGCGAGCCTAAGTTGCACTCGCACAAGGCAAATTTTATAACAGCCGATTACAGCAGCTTGCGACAGGGTCATCGCACAGAAGTCCGAGCAGAGAAGTTGAATAACCCAAAGGCATGTACAAAATGATACTCTTTATTGATATTGAAAATAAGATTACAAGGGCGCGAAAGCAAGATTACGAGTCACTCAAACTCAATTTCTCTCTGATTACAAGCAATCATCTCTCTCTCTCTCTCTCTCTCTCTCTCTCTCTCTCTCTCTCCCTCTCTCTCTTCTCTCAATTACAATCGCTCATTCCCGAAGGCTTACAACTTTGCAGGTGCTTCAGAAGGCGATGTTCATATATTATGTCCCATATAGGTGAAGTCTTGTCACGCCCCAGTTCCAAAAATACAGAACCAAGCCACGTGGCAATGGCCAGCGAGTACCACTCCAATGGTAATGGAACCATTAAGGTAGCACTTAAGCTGCAAAGAACAACATCAAAAATCAATGTCCAAAATCACATGTAAACTAATGTCATCCACAATACGAAACCAAGGAAACACATAGAGATAAAATGACTACCACATGTGCTGAAATAAATATGTATGCAAGTAATCATAATACAAAACTGAAAGAAAGTCTTGCGGGATCAATCCCACTGATACAATACAGAATGAAGAAAGACATGAAGATAAATAGATCTAATCATCAGTTATCTAGATAATGGTGATCAGAATCAAATGAAGAGCTCTACCACTGGTCAAGCTACTCCGCTGGGAAAACCTCATCCTCTGGAACTGGTCCCGCTCCTGAGTCTATCCCGGACCCATAGATCTCTGAGTAATCCTCCTCGTCTATATCTAGAGCTGTCAAGATGGGCCGGCGGGGCGGGCTGGCCCGTAACCTACCATAACCCACCATAACCCACCATTTGGCGGTGCAGGGTGGGCCGACCCACCATTTTGGTGGGATGAAAAAATTCCAACCCAGTCCAACCCACCAGCGGCCCGTGGGCTAGGCGGGCCGGCCCGCTTAATTTTTTTAATTTTTAATTATTGTTTTAGTTTCTTAAAAATAAAAATAAATAAATATATATATATAATATTTTCTACTCACTCTCGTATGCATCAAATTACAAGTAAAATACCAGAAACATTATAATAGTGGATATTTCAATAAAACACCTTCATTCATGTAAATAAATGACCAAATTTAATATTTTATACGTCATTACTTGCATTAAATGAGAATTTTTGTCATTTATAATACATATCTCATATATGTGCTAAATAAAAAAATTAAAAATTTTATAAAAAAAAGATGGCGGGCCAACCACTTGGCCCGCGGGCTAGCCCACCGCGGGACGGGCTACTAGCGGGCAAGCCCGCCTAGGCCCGCCTGTTTGACGGGCGGGGCAGGCCGGCCCAACGGGCTTAGCCCATTTTGATAGCTCTATCTATATCTGAAGAGAAAACCAGGTCCTCAGCGGGACGCAACAAGATAAATAATATACAAGCCAAGTGTACAACAATGATGATATATATATATATATATATATATATATATATATATATATATTTTTTTAATGATGATGATATATATATATATATATATATATATATATATATATATATATATATATATATATATATATATATATATATATATATATATATAAAGTAAATATGAATGTGAAGGATGGGTGAATCTAACTTAACCAACTAAAATGATAATGCAATTTGAGAACATCACTGGAACACGCGAGCTATCACGGTGTACTCAGAAGACCTGATAGGCACTCCAGCAAACTATAAAATACCCTACAGTTCCGGTAAGGAAGCTGTGGAAAACTATAAAATTTTTGAAGTTCTGGTAATGAGACAATGGCATACTCTGTGAAAAAGTAGCCCCAGCGTACGGTGTGTTCTCCCATCCCATGTTAACCCCTCTTCCCGAATTTTTAAAATTAATTATTTTTTATTTTAATTATTGGGTTTAAAAGTATTTTTTAGCAAAACTTTGTGAATGATATTTTCTTTTATCAAAAACTAATTTTTGATTTAAATATTTTGAGAGTGTTAATTTGGTTAATAAAAATATTTTATTATATTATATTACTGGAATTATGAAAGACAATGGTAATTATTTTGGTTTTTTATTGAAATTAGTTTCAAAAATGGATTTGAAAAGTATTTTTGGAAACAATAAAAGATTTTATCAAAGTATTTTTAAATTTAGTTTTGGATTTATAAAAATATAATTTAAATTATTTTGATAATATCATTATACTTAAATTACTAGGATGATTATTTATTTGAATTTAGATTGATAATATTAAAGGTTATTTAAATTATGGTAGTAATCAACTATTTGATTTAGATTACCATGTATATGATTTAAATTAATTGATATTATCGAATATATACTTTAAATATTATTTATATTATAGTGATTAGATTGGACTAGTTTTAAAACATTTTTTTGGATTTAAATTAAAGGGAAGTATTTATCTACAAGAAATTCTAAGCCTTGTCGAACTAGGAGAGTAACTCCTATATAAGGAGACCCTTCCCTTAATTCCTCTCATCTATCACAAACCATCATCCACGAACGACCACCTGCATCGTATTCGTATCCACCACCCATTTCTACTATTTCTATTGTTATTACAGATACATTCACCCTTTGCGCATCCGACACACCAGACGTTCAATTAGATATGCGTGTCCGTGTCGACAGGCCGACACGAACAAGACACAACGACACCATCCCTAATCCTAATTTTTTGTCGTCGTTCTCACGACTTTCGGCCTCCTCCTTTCCGTCCAACACCCAGCAACCCTTGTCACCAGCATCATCACGGCCATCACCGTCCTTGTCCCGATAGTCACCGGCCTCATGCTCCTCCAACAACACCACATAAACTCCCTGTCATCCTGCCCCAACCTTCCTATACCAGCACGTCACTACCACTGCTACTCCCAGTCCACCTACAGCCATACCAAGGCCAAGCCACCCTCGGTCTTCCATCGCAGCCTCCGCTCGCCACAGTCTTGGCCAGAGCACCATCATTGTTCTGGTCGCCCTTGCAGAAACATCCTCTACTCTCCCCTCTCTTGTTTCTCGTCTCCTCTACCCGACGTTTCATCCACCAGCAGCCACCACGAACCCTTGCTTGCGACCATCATCCCCGACATCACCACACCAGTCTTCACCTTTTTTCCACCATGGTCAGCCACACACACCATCGCCATCATCAACATCATCACAATCCCGGCCACCTTCACCCTTACCTCCACCATCCTCACACAATTGCCTCACCCGATCACCACCACCGCCCGAATCGCTAAAACACCACCACCCAAAATCAGAAAGAAACTATACCTCACCGAGACCACGCACCTACAACGACATATAGACTCAACGTAAATGCCTAGCCTACTGATGAAACTGCTCAAACATTTGTTCCTCATCTCTTTTTTCCATAACCAATGCAAATCCAAAGTCAAGGACTGCCTCGACGACTACCGGTCATGCTAACTTTCCGTTCTTTAAAACCCAGGAAATGGCTACTGCATAGCCTTCCTACTTAACTTGAACAAAACGTGTTACATCCATACCATAGACCGTAGCATACTCTATATGACAAACCGTGGAATCGTGATACATATTACTTAATCAGCCGTGTACCATGCCTTAACCCAACTATATTCCGTACGACACTGCCGTCCAAATCATGTTATATATGACGAGCCTTGAGATTATGGAAACGTGTGGCTAGACCAAGCTATGGAACTATGCGACCGTGCACGTGCTCAACTTGAACAATCGTGTTCTTTGGGTGCCATAACCGTGCCATCTTCCATAAGACCAACGGTGAGACCGTGGGACATATTTGTTATGCAGAGCAGTGGGATCATGGGGATGTGCCGCTATGACATCAAGTCGATAGCTCGTAGTGTAACTCTGCCAAACTCAACATGTAGGGTCAAAAGACCAAGTGCCAACTTTAAAAACCAGCTTGGAGAACATGTAAGCAACATTTTGACACTTTTTTCATTCTACATACATACTTGACTCAATGGGATTATTCTTTTAGCTATGTGGATTCTTCTCTTTTATTTTTCAAGCCTATTCAGTGCAATAAAAACTTTCTTTTATTAGTGTGAAGGCCAAGCTGAGGCAAGTTCAACGAAGCCACCCACCTGAATGAGAAATTGCCTCGACTGTCGGGACTTCAAGCAAGCCATTGCATGGCTAAGTCCAAACATCGTTGTGTTTCAATTCCTCCGGTAGAACTGAGCGGGATAGGACATTACAGGTTCCACGTGTGGCTCATTTATATTCCTAAATTTTTCAATAGAAATAGTGCTGGATAAAAAGATGTTCATACCACTAGTTGGACAAGTAAAGTTATGTTTAATTGTTATATCACTTATAAAACTTCTAAATTTAAAACAACTATCAAATGATTGTCCGACAAATAATTCAGGAGTGCTAGAATTATCGATATTATCATCTAAATCGTCATATAGTTAATTAAATTATTCATATTTTTATCATCGTCGTCATCATCACCGCCTTAATCTAATATATGTTCTTTTTTAGCAAACGAAACAATTTGTTGAGAAGAACTAGACCCAGTTTAACAATTTGGTAATTAGAAACACGTTGACTACCTATTTATCAATTCCTGATGGTGGTGGAGTAACATAATTATTTATAAACTATAATTGTAAATTAACTTCAAGAAAAAAATTATGCTTCTTCACCATCTAATAGTAAAGAACTAGAAACAAAAATGTGTCAAAATATATATTTATATCAGATAGAAAAACTTCCAAAAATCAGATTATGTTAACTATCTAATGAAATATTTTGATCATCATGTGCATACTATAAAGGCGTGTTTTGTTGGGTGAAAGTGCCCCGGACCGGCCAACATTTTTTGGAAGGTGGTGAACTCCCATGAGTTCCCATGTTTGGTTGCCTCTTTTGAAAGAGGAATTTTGGAAGTGAAATGATGGAGTGCAATTCCTGTCCCCCACTCTTCCATCAGTTTTGACATCAGAAAAAATTGAGGAAACTCCTCTTGAATGTCTACAGGAAAGAGAAAGGAAAGGGAGAGAAGTTCATGTCACCGCAGAAAAGAGAGTAAAATCTTCCACTCGAGTGCGGCGGCCTCGACGGTGCTCCGTCTACCACTCTTGCTCAGCTCTCCCTCCACCATGTTGGGCCCGCACCAGTACCATCGGCTGTTGTGGCTCCAGACTCGACTGTAGAGGCCTCGGCGGCCTCCCGGAGATGGCTTCGGCCTCCGCGAGGCTTCTTCTCAGACCAAAAAAAGAGAGGAGGGAGATGAAAGAAGAGGAGGAGAAAGGCGGATCTTCTCCGACCAAAGCATGCATTTCCCTGTGGGAATAGAAATGGTTATGCGAATGAGAAAGTGGGAAAGAGAAATGGTTTTTTAACTTTTTTAAGAGAGAGAGAGAGAGAATTGGTTTTAGTGTGATAATTAATTTTGGTAATTATTTTACTAATTAAATGAGAACTATTTGGAAGCAAAAATGGGGTAATCATACATATGGTTACCACATCTTCAATTTACACTTTCAAGTCGTATCCAAACACATCCTATTGGAACTTCTCACTTACGGACGACAAAATCCTACGTATTCAAACACATCTTAAAAAGTAAAATGTATTAAAAGTGACATGTATCACATCATGTGAAAAATGTCACTTTTACACTTTTCGACAGCTACCATGAACCAAACAGGCCCTAAGGTAAAGTATTTATATCTTTCAATCATGTGGCTATAAACTTGTAAATGAATATATGGGAAAGAAACTTTAATGTACTTTAAAATACGATCTTACACGGTAGATATTAGGCTGAACCAATTTAGTTTAAAGACATGTTTGACTACCAGCAAATAGCATGAAAACAAGATATTAGTAGAAAGTTTTCATAATTCAGTTGCAATGTTTTGCTTGTTTATCCTTACAAAAGGTGGTGTATTATATCAAATAGTCGTTAGTACCATGTATTCATTAGAGTTTGAAGTTACCTTAGAGCCTGGGATGTATTATATCAAATAGTCAGTAGTACCAAAGACATCATAGAGGAAAATAGAGAATGTAAAAATCTTGTGAGCACATTAGATGAATATTTTTGGGTATCAAAGTGTAATAACTTTGTATATCCTTACAAGGTGGCAATAAAGTTGAGCATCAAACTTAGGGTGGCACCTAAAGTTTGAAGTTCTTTTACTTTGTCTGTGCACAAAAACTTTACAGGACCATTAGATAGGTAATCTACCATTATTCCAGAATACATAAAACCTCCCGAGACGATTCTATCGATTATCAATTTGTACCATTGTTCTGTGTACCAGATTTGGTACCGACTGAACTAATGCGTCTCAATTCAGCAGAAAACACACTTGAATTGTTTCAGAGTCGGCATACAAAGTATGACTGCAGCCCCCTCCCTAACTTTTAAAATTCTTCACATGATACATTACAAAATGAAATACTGAAGGCATTTTTTATTCCAAGGTAGAAAATATGTGAAAAATAAATTAATTCTACGGATAGGAGATTCCTCTGCCATATGTTGAGGAGTTAATGGGTTTTGTGAAAAATGGTAGAAGAGCAAAAGGTTCGGGATATAACAGGATGAAGCAATGCAATGTAACATAACATAACATCATAACCGTTATCCAACCAAAATAATAACAACGAAGAACCATCGTCTGAAAACACCAAAGTAGTCCATCAAGAAAAAAAAACACAAAATGATGGACAATCATCCAACCAAAATAACTATAATTTAGTAACAAAAAAGAACACTAAAACCAATTTGTGTGAAAGGTGCATGAATCACCCCAATGATATTTTGACTGAAAGTCACTCAAGCACTGCTTCTTGACATATGCTCCTGCCCCTACTCGAGCTGCTTTTTGACATGCTCCTGCCTCTGCTTCCTTGTGTTTGATTCTTCTTGGATAGTGGACAAGTCCTGTTGTTATGGCCTGAACCCCTACATTTCGAGCAATTTCTTGACTTTTTTGCTCCAACTGGCTCCTCATTTGCAGCTCTTCTCCTATTTTTCTTTGGTCTACCAGGAGCTCTATTTAGAATTGGAGGCATCACCTTTGTTGGAGTTGCCAACTACAAAAGAACCAAAATAAAGTGTTCAAATCCTACAATTAACTCATATTTATAACATAAAGATGAAAACAAAATAAAAAAGGTGTCGAAACCATTAAAATGTCAAAACCAATAAAATGTCAATATTTAAGTTTAGATGCACTTATTTATTACCTTCACCCAATCACGTTTTTCTCCTAAAGGGGCAATAAAGTCGGCATAACAAGCTCTGTAAGCATCCACAGAAAAGTACCAACTAGAGTACCTATACATTACCATCATGTTGTGTATGAGTACCTAAAATCAATATAATTTACTCAAAAACATATAAATAGAAAAATGGATGTAAAAAGGCCTTACTCTGCCCAATTTGGTCTGGAACTGGTCAAGATAACTACAGCATGTTGACATGGTAGACCTCTATGTTGCCACTGTCCACACGTGCAGGTTTTGTCTTCAATATTCACTGTCCATTTGCCTAGTAGACCACGATACACCTCATATGGAAAGTCAGATGAACCTTTCCATGTGTATTCATTGATCTTCAGAGTCAACCCCTCAATGTGTCTCTGCCACCTAGGCACCAACTGACCTACAATCATCTTCTTAGTTGCAACTTGCATCCTCTTGTAAAATATACTCATAAAAAATTCACCATACTTTTCCCCTACAGTACAAATAGGTTTGTCCCTCAGCTTTCTTATAGAGTTGTTGAAAGCTTCAGAAAAGTTGTTAGTTATATGCTCAGTATGGGTATTATGGTCAAAGAATGCCCTAGCCCAACTTTCCTTCTCCTCAGACATCAAATATGCATGAGCTCTAGCATCTACTTGCTCCAAATCATTAACCCATCTTTCAAAATCAACAACCTTGTATGCACCTGCATTATTAATGTCAATTACTAAACAAATATTAAACCAACAAATTATAAAAACTATAAAATCCAAAAGAATCACTAAACCTGCAGCATTCCAAGCTAGATGCTTCAAATGTGTCCCTGGAAATTTTCTCTTGAAGTTTTGGTACAAGTGTCTAAAACAGAATCTATAATTGTGATTCACATCACTGAAAACGTCCTTCACAGCCTGTATCAACCCCTTCTGTCTATCCGAGATGAAAGTTAGTTTCAAAGGATGCCTTGTCAATTCTCCCTTCAAGTTCTCTAGAAAACTCCTCCAATTAGCAGCATTCTCAAATCTACACACATATATGCCTAATGGAACAAGTCCATTCTCAGCATCTAGGCTTGTTGCTGCAAGTAACACACCACCGCACTTTCCTTTGAGAAAGCATCCATCAAGTCCTATTATTGGTCTACACCCCTTGATGAACCCTGTAAATACATGAGAAAACACAATTAAAAATTCATGCATGCAACTAGATACTCTAAGTATACAAAAAAATAAACAATTTAGTCCAAATTAAGATGCTTACCCTCCATAGATGCTCTGTAGGCTATGCACATGTGAGTGAAAGTGAGATCCAAATGGTCTCTAGAGAAGGTAGCCAAACTCCTATGATTGGTAAACAATATCTGGGCACACAACCGAGGAATCAATGCATAGCTATCAGAATAACTCCCATTGACCCTCTCAAGTATCTTAGCCCTTGCTTTCCAAGCAACCCAGTATAGAATTTTGGTACCGTACCTTTCCCATATCGAATCACAAATCCTTTCTGGCTTCCATATTTTGTTCGACTTCTTCACTACAGGTAGAACAACATCTGCAACCCACTTAGAATTAGCCATGGAATTAAACTCACCTTCTTACCATGTACATTTTTGTTCATTTACATAAGTGTTCAACCTCCATGTAGGCTTTTCATGCTTTATTTCCCTTGCATATACAGTCTATGGACAACCCTGATCCTTTTTCTTACAGTAGGACCTCATTCTATACCCTTCATTCCATGGGCTTCTAAACCCAAATTTGTTAAGAATGGCAAATGTCCTCAAATAATGCCTGTAATGCTTCTTAGTTTTCCATTTCATCCCTTTCTCAAGTGTTAAGACTGGCAATGGACCATTCTCTTCCGTATCCTCTGGGTACATATCAATAGATTGATCTACAATCTCATCAAACTCATTAGTTGGTGGAGCCTGTTGAACACCTTCAGTATCATCATTAAGAGCTTCACCACCACCATCACTATCACCATCTAACTCATTTCCGGCATCCCTAGCAACCTCTTCATCACTACTTTCAAAACAATCAAGATAACTCTCGTAGTCTTCTTCTTTTTCTGATTCATCCATGCTCACATAATCATAAACTGGATCCACATAGACATCTGCTCTATATTCAGGATCAATACAAGTTGATTCATGTTCTGCACTTGCTTGTCTTGCATTTTTGACAATTTTTTCAACCCTTGAAGCTTGTGTTGACACTTGATTCCAGTCAAATAATAGATCATTTAAGTTTGTAGGACATCTGCAATTCAAATAAAAAAGAGGCAGTAACATACATAAGTTTTATGAGTTGTAATAGTTAAAAATTAGAAGAAATGATAATAATAAAAGTTAAAAATAGAAAGAGTCTCAGACATCCAAGGAAGGTATGGAATGAGCAGCATAAGCTCTCAAGCCCAGTGAGGCGAAAGCACTCATATGGCCACTACAAATGTTTTGAGAAACAAGCATTTCCAGATATCATCATTAATATCAATTTTAGATTGCAACACAATAATTTCCACATTATAAGATCTCTGGCAAACAAAACATAAGAAACTACCAATAAACCAAATTATAGAGGCTTGACTTAGCTAAATACCAGAACTAGCAGTACTAACAGAAAGATATATTCTTATTGAAAAACAATACAAAAGAAAATATATATGCCTTCAAGCCAAGAGAGAGGCTTGCCTTAGCTAGGGATGTTTTCATCTGGACAAGGTTTCACACTGGTAAACTCAAGTGGTCATATTTTCTTTGTATAATTTTGCTTCGCCATGGGTCAATTATTCAAACGAGCACGTTTACGACCTCCTCTTGCTAGTTCACTACTCTCCATGCTTGTGAAGTTCATCTTTTGTGTTCTACATTCTTTTAGATGTGCTTTGAACAAACTTTTTGAATTTTATGTACTCTCAGTGCTTTTACTTGTTTCTAAAATTCTTAGGCACCACTCTTGTTATTAATTCTTAGGCACCACTCTCCACTCTTGTTTCTAAAATTCTCAGGACAAGTATTTCTGGCAACCATCTCTATTAGATAGTTGGAAGCAATTGAACCAAATTCTAAAATAAAATATCATAAGAACAAAATGAACTGAACCGATGTTGAGGATAATCCATTTGAAAAATCACTTGATTCATGTGTTGAGGATAATAAACTAAACCAATTTTGTCCATTTGAAATACTTGCCCTGAATCGATTTTGTCCATTTGAAAAATCACTTGAAAAATAAACTGAACTAATTTTGTCCATTTGAAAAATCACTTGATTAATGTGTTGAGGATAATCCAAATAAAATAAACAAAATAAAACTGAACCGATGAAACACAAAAATTTTGTGAAAACCAAACTGGGAAAAGAATTAAACAAAATTCTAAAAATACCTCTAAACTAATTTCGGACAGAAAATACAAATAGAACAAAAATGTATGATTGAAATAAGACTAACCTGGAATTCTGACTCATTATGCAAATCCTCTCTCTAAATCACCAAGCAATATTTTTTAGGGTTCTTTGTTTCAGCCTCTTTTTTAACCCCATTTTTTTTATTTAACCCTAAGGGTGTTTTGGTCTTTTCAATATGTATATGGAATGATGTGGTAATTTTTTTCTTTCCGTTAGAAACGTTAGCTCTTGGTTGTTAGAATGGGGGGTAATAGTGATTATATAAAAAATGGGGGGAAACAGGGGGAAAACAGAATTAATAATTAAGAATGGGAGGGTAAATACAAATAACACTTTTTAATAACCCATCCGCGTGTTACAAAATATTCTTATTTAACTTCCCTTTGTTTAGATTGCATAGTAATTCCCTTTTGTTTAGATTTTTGCATAGACTGACAACTTTTAACATTGAAGTATATGTTCTTCAACCACGTTTTTTATTTAACTCCCTTTTGTTTTGTTTTTTGCAGCAGTGTAATGTTGTCACTGTCAGAGTTGCATTTTAATTTATAGATAGGAAGGAAAATTTTACAATACAAAAATTAGCTTGTGTTACTATCTTTTTGTTTCAACTCCATTTTGTTTACATAATAATTTCAAGTTAATATATAATTCTACAAAAGTGCTTACCTATATTACTCTATTTTGTTTGGAAGTATCCTACAAAACGAACAAACCTACAAAAAAAATTGTAATAAAATTTAGACTTTGAGTAGGTGGGTGTGCCAAGCCCAAGTAGTAGTGCAACACAAGAGCGACGCATGAGAGCCCGCAGTAGCAAGCAGCTGCTGGTGGGCCCTCCCCAAAGAAAGATATTAATTTAATATCGTTGTGGACACATGGTCCACATATCAGATATCAAACTGATAAAAAAAGATACTACACTTGATCTTAGCCAAAAGCCGAGAAAGGTATGATTTGCTACGGAGCCACTCTAGCACTTTTATAGATGCTACTGCTCCTCGACCATTCCCTCGCAGCCGATGTGGGACTAAATAGAAGAATATCAATAACATTCCTCCATGAGTTGTTACTTCCGTCTGTTGTGTGGTGATGGCAAAACTTATAAAATCAAATATGTTTATAATGTTATATGAGCAAATATTGGAATTGATGACACTAATTCTTCTGCTTCTACTTCCACATATTTTTATATTATGTTGGCTTCACTTCTAGCTTTGTTTATTTGGTCCCAAAGTCGAGTCACTTTACAAAATGTTCAGGATTTTCTCCAAAATGAGTCGAAAGAGTATAGAAGGATGGAAGTTCTGGCATAGGATAATTTGTTGGTTGTCCATAAATAGAAATTTGTTGCAACTTTTGTTATCCTGAACGGTGTTGCAGTCAATTTTTTTACTACAACAAAAGTTGTAACAAGTGGGATATTTAATCCACCATTTACAGCAAAATATATGATAAATTTTTTGTAAATGTTGTAATGGTGTCAATTACCGCAACAATACTTACAAGGACGGAGTATCGCCTGGTACAAGTACTATACGAAATTAGTTCGAAGATAGAGCCGTGAATGTTGTTTGAATATTGTTTCTGTTGTATACTATATAACTTGTCTGTAATTTAGAAAATATAAATTTTAATATGGAGGAAGGAAGAATGCAAGTATTGCACATAAAAGTTTTGGAAAATTACGATTAGGAGAATAGGTGCCGACTCCCATGGCTCATTAGAAGGGAGGAAGCTAGGTGTCGACAGAGTTGGTGGTCCTTAGAGAGCGAGGTTATGGGACGTAAACTCCTATGGTGCCTCATGAATTTATTTTTAAATTAAAAGAAATTAACCCTAACCTGGTTCCTAAAACCCTAACCCTAAGGTCATGTTTGGTTAACGGAATCATAGCATTAGGAAAGGAAAGGCATTCCTTTCCTATGTTTGGATGCATGAAAGAAAGGGGGAGGAAAGGAAAATGATTCCCAAAGGAAGGGGAAATAGGGGAAAATGGTTCTCCCCATCCACCCAAGGATTTACTTTCTCATACTAAAGATTCACTTTACTTCCTAAATTCCTTCGACTTTCCAAATACCAGAAAGGAAAATAGATAGGAATAGCAATTTTCCAAAAGAAATGAAATGACAAGAAATTGATTTTGCCTTGGGAGAATACAGAGAACCAGAGAGAGCGACTAGGTTTCATACATGGTCATCGTAATATTTGGTAGGGGATGTAAATGATTATTTTTGTGCTTGACTTATATTTTTGTGTCATAAATTTGGAGATTGTAAGGGAATGGAATTGGTTCCAGGAGTGGCTCATTTGTTTTTCTAAAATTTTCAATAGAAAATAGTGTTGGATAAAAAGATGTTCATACCACTGGCTAAACAAGTAAAGTTGTGTTTAATTGCTATATCACTTATAAAACTTCTAAATTTAAAACAACTATCAAATGATTGTTCGACAAATAATCCATGAGTGCTTGCATTATCAATATGTTATTCCCGAGGCTCAATCTAAGATGAAAGAACTGTCAAAAACTGAGATTTAACGCAAACAAGTTTGCTTCTTAGCTCTGAGTTTGAAGCTGAGACTTCGGAGTTCTTCCGCAAACAAGTTTGCTCTCCAAAGAACTCGAATACTACTTATAAACATCTGATTACAATTCTGTTACAAATTGACAGAAACCAATTTACGTTCTTCCATGCAATCGCAGTTGCAAACAGATAGAACGGTTTACAATTTGCAGAAGCTAAAAGAAAAGGAAGAATGTCACGACTCGATCCCAAGATTCTGGGTCCAGTCGGATCATGCCCAGCCTGCACCATTGTGAGACGGCGACAGTAAGCTGTATTAATCAGTAGTAACACCATACACACCATTCTAATATGCGGTAATTTAAAACTTTTATTTCAAAATATTTAAGTTCAGAACTAAATGTCTATCTGAGAAATATATATCCAATTCTAGCATTTGAATAAACAATTAAAAGATGCAAGAAGCAGCTTTAAAACACTTTTTATATTTTTTAAATAACAATAAAGAATCAATGAAGCAGTAAATTCTCAAGGAAGCAATAATGATGCAATCTACAATCAGCAATAGTGTTTTGAGTGTGTAGCATCCCGTGGCTAGATGGGATTGGAGACAATATGTGTTCTAATGAACACTGTCCGGCTTCAGCCCGAGTGAGGTGGGGCTTCAGCTATCCACAATGAGACAATAAGGGTGCTTTGACCACAGGTGCTAATACTACTCCCCAATCCGAAGTCAATGAGTCAATCAAGCAATCAATTTGGATCCGAGAGCGATCCCATGAATCAAGTGTCAATACAATGTTCCTAATGATGCAGTACATTTAGTCATCAATTAAAATACGAGTTTTGAATATTATAAAACTTGTCTTGGTTACCGATGCTGTAGGTGGAGACATGAAATACGACCTGGCCTTAAAACCTACAATAATTAACTGTCTAGTTTAGAAATCTTTCTAAGGGTCCCAATGGATTTATTATTAATGCTAACGATTTACTCTAACGATTAAATTTATTAATGAAACTTGCATTCTTATAATAAATAAATAAAAACTATATTTTTTTTAATAATCTAATCATAATAAACATAAATAGCACTAGTTGATAAAACGATATTTTTACTAAAATCTTATTTGAAATACAAAACGTGAGAAATAACTGTATTTTATTTAAAGTTGATAATAAACAGATTTTTATTTTAACTAACTTTAATTAGATTTACTTATACTAAAAAATTACACTTTTTCATCATAAAATATATTTTTTGGAAACAAATAACATTTTATTTTCGTAAATAACCGTAACATATATAATAACTCTATTTTAATCCAAAACACTATTTTTTTATTTTTCTAAAAGAACATAATAATTATATGACTACAATAATTACTTATTTAGTAATCATTTTACTAAAATGCTATTACTTTAACAATTACGATGAACAATTATTAACTATAATTTTACAACTATATTTTTAATAAGACAACAACAATTATTAATTACAAATTAATCATTTTACATAAAATATTTATTTCAACAATTACGACGCCCTAATAATTATCATAATTTCTAATAATTCAATAATCGCAATTACCAGCAATTTCTAATTATTAATCTAACCATTGATTATCATCTAATTAGTTAATTGCACTAAATTAACCAAACATTAAATAAGAAACTAACTATCCTAAAATTGATAAAGCTTTATTCTATCAATTTTGTCGGACAAGAAATGGGTTTCTCGCTAAAAGGAAAAAGTTTCTGTGACAGAAAAATCTACCAGAGAGATCGGAGAAGGAGAATCGAAGTGTAGCTTTGGCCTCGGAGTTGCGCACGGAGCAGCCGAGCGGACATAGGGGGTCACGGACACAGGCGGTCAAGCGCACGGGGGAGCCGCGAGTAGTGGGGTGCCACGCGCAAGGTGCGGCGGCCGGCGTGGCGGCACGCACGGGATATGGCCGTCGGTCGGGTGCGGGATGCGGCGGTCGACGTCGGTCGATCGTCGGAAGGTGGCTAGGTGGGGTCCGGATAGGAGCGGGGTGGAGCGAGGAGCGTGGAGGAAGAAACGATTTGTAGAATGGTTGAGTGTGGAGGGAGGTGGAGAGGAGTTTGTGAAACTTTTTGTGCGGAGAAATGGTTCTGGAAGAAAAAGAGTTTCTGTGTTCGTACATAGGGGAAGAGATGGTGGATCCGTAAGAAGTGGATCGAAGAGTGGGAACCGATGAGTGGGGTTGAATGAGGGAAGTGGGTTAATGGGCTTAAGAGTTGGATTTGGGTAGGAACTAAACGCCTAAATTAAATAACTAAATAATCAATCAATAATACAATCAATTAATAATCACAACCAATACTTAATAATTATTTTCAAAAATACTAATATTATTTTTCTTTATAATTGACTAAATAATAATAATAATAATAATAATAATAATAATAATAATAACACTAATAACCTAATTCTATTAATTCTAAATTACTAGCAAACAATTTAAATATCATAAAACCCTATTTATTATTAAATTTCAATTTATGAATTTTACAACCTCCCTCCTTAGAAAAATTTTGTCCTCGAACATTTTACAGGTAATGAAAAGAGAGGTTTAGAGCATACATAGAACAGATGAGGGTACTTCTCTCTCATATCTGCCTTCCGCTCCCTGGTTAACTCTCTTGGGGAGTTGTGACGTCACTCCACTCTCACTAGTGGAATCACGGTGCTTCGCAACTTCTTCTCTATGCGATCCAAGATCCTTATCGGTTGCTCCGATATTGTAAGACTTGGCCCAATTTCAAGCTCTGAGTGATCCAAAATGTGGCTCGGATCCGGTACGTAGAGCCTCAGCTGCGATACATGGAAGACGTTGTGCACGCCCGCAAGATTAGGTGGAAGGGCACTTTGTATGCTACTTCTCAAATCCTGCTTAGCACTTCGAAAGGACCAATATACCTGGGACTGAGCTTCCCAGCTTTACCGAATCTGATAGTGCATTTGGTAGGAGAAATCCTGACGAAGACTTTGTCTCCTGCCTCGAACTCTAGTGTTTGGCGTTTACTGTATGCCCAATACTTTTGGTGGTCATGTGCAATCCTCAACGTATCTCTGATCATCTTTACTTTCTCCTCAACATCCGTGATCATTTCTGGTCCCAGCATAATTCGATCTCATATGTCGTCCCAAGCTAGTAGAGTACGACAATGACGTCCATACAGCGCCTCAAATGGTGTCATGCGAATTGTGGTCTGGTAGCTGTTGTTATAAAAGAACTCGACCAGGTGTAAGTGATCTTTCCAAGATCCTCCAAACTGCAAGACGCATGACCTCAGCATGTCCTCTAGCGTCTGAATAGTCCTTTCTAACTGCTCGTCGGTCTTTGGATGATATGCGGTGCTAAACTTTAGCTGAGACCCCAAACATTCTTATAAGCTCTTCCAGTAGTGGGAGGTGAACCGGCTATCTTTGTCTGATACGATGTTGATTGGAATTCCATAAATCCTGTATATATGCCGCATATAAAGAGCTGCTAACCTCTCGGTGTATAAACCAACCTTGAAGGGAATAAAGCGGGCAGACTTGGTCAGTCTGTCTACAATTACCCAGATTACATCCTTCCCTCCTTAGGATCTAGCCAATCCCGTTACGAAGTTCATGGTGAAATGCTCATATTTCCACTCCGGAATGAAAAGCGGCTGTAGCAATCCTGCTGGCCTCTGACGGTCTGCCTTCACCTGCTGGCAGATCAAGCACTTAGAGACGAATAAGGTCACGTCTCTTTTCATTTCAAGCCACTATATAATTACTCTCATGTCTTTGTACATTTTGTTTGCTTCCAGATGGATTGAATGCTGCGACTGATGTGCCTCCTACATCAGTTCGTTCCTCAATTCACCAGCCGACACGGAGATCCTCGTGTCGTGTATTAAAGCTCCATCTCCAGCTATTGAGAAATTTTCGAGCGTTCCGACTAATACTCGGTCTCGCAGCTTGTACTGTGTCTCATCCTGGAATTGAGTCTCCTTGACCCTGTTGATCAGGCTGGACTGCACTTGTAGCTACATAAAGGGCGAGTCAACTCCTGGTACTACAACTTCTTTCCCAAGCCTCATCATCACTGCTTCCAGTAACACAATCACTAGCCCAAACTTCTCCACGTCTTCTAGCAGGTGCTGATCCTTTGTTAGAAACATAGCCATTGGGTACCGACTAAGCACATCAGCAACTACGTTAGCCTTACCCATAACTTCTAGGGCAACTTCCAGAAAGAAGTTTCGTTTGAAAAGCTTCTTGAAGGAACGCCAGGAGGTTCCTCCAATCTGGAACCTTGGCTCATTTCTGTACCAAATGCTAGCCCAATCCCTAAGCTGAAGAGTGACCACTACACGAAAATGGTCGATTGCCAACGGTTATTACCGTGACAAATAATTTTTGTCACGGTAATAACCGTGACAAATTGGGCGTGACTAATTTTTGTAACGGTTTTCGTCACGGTAATAACCGTGACAAAATTTACCTTAGTAACACTAATAACCGTTACAAAAATGTGCTCTTCTGTTACAATTTTTCCACTTTTGTAATAGTTATAACCGTTACAAAAAGTCATTTTTTGAAAAAAAATGTAATTTCAATATATTTGTCATGCACATGTATTCAATCAGTTTTCCAACAACAAGTAGTTAAACCACACTCCAAAACATGATAAGTTCAACAATAATATTTATATTCAACAAAAGTTGAGTTTACAAAATCTATATAAGATCAATAACACAACATTTAAGTTCCATGAATACACATTTAACAATAAACAGAGGGAAATCAGTAATAGGCCCCAATAGATAACACATTTCTCACTAATCAAAATGTTACACAAATACAAAAGCAGGTATGTGCACATACGTGTCACATAACTTTCTACAATTAGTAGAAGTCTTCAAGGCTGCGAAGATCTTTCCTTCCTTTAACTTGATAGTGATGTTTCTTATGTAAAACTGAATAACAAAACCATAATCAACCATTAATATCTAGATAAATACAAATCATGTTCTTTTTGAAAGACAGAGAAGAACATGAAGAAAAATTCTTATAGACACTAGAAATTTCTTGAACTTGACAGTAGATATAACTAAAAAGACACTACAGATGCTGACAGTAGATTAGCTTACAAGGATTCCAATAGAACAACAAGTTGGCCAATATCCCCACTTAGTGTACCTTTGATTCCTACGTTTGGTAGTTTCCTGGAAACATAAAATCATTTTAAGTAGAGAACGGAAGGAAGAAGAACCACCAAGGAATCAGTGGAACCAGTCTAGTCTAGGAAGGCTTATAACATGGTAACTTTGGACCCGTTGCATACTACTCCATCCCTGGGTGCACCACAAGGATCGTTCGACTTCCCCCAGCTTGGCGGCATGTTCTGCCATTCGCTTTCAAAGACTGGAGAACAACAGTTGTAGTATTTGACAGTTCTATTGTTAGCACATCAAATAAGTAGTTTTATGATTTTTCTGAAAGAAAAGCAGTCTACAACAATAAGTAGTTTTATGATTTTCAGAAAAGGATGACTTGTGGACCCTTGTTACCTTGTTAATACTGGTATTGTAAACTTTGGATTGCAAGAGATTGGCTGACTAATGTACTGTACTGATGCCTTATCACTAAATCAGAGTTACATATATGAAAGATGTAGACCAATGTATATATTTCCAAGTACCAAAGTCTGCAACACCAGATGCAAAGTCAACTTATGCAGTAAATCATTATATATCATAGGGCAAGTTGAACTTCAATCTGTAATGTATAATTAAGTAGAGAGAAAATTATAGTTATGCAGCATCAAAGTAGTTTATGGAAAAGGAAAAGAAAACTAATACAATGAATATGACAACAACATATAGAGAAAATATGTAGTAATTATGCAGCACTACAAAAAGTAAACCCTATAATGCTCCAAAATAACTTTAGATAATGCTACAGAGATACCATCACCTAAAAAGTAGACATATTGAAGAGCACCACATTCATAAAGTTCTACAAAACAAAGATTTACAGTACTTGTACCATTTGAATTAAAAAAAATTTTAGAAAAGCTTAGAATGTTTCAAGTCCAGAACTAGCAAACATGGGTAGAAGGGGGGTTACAAATCTCAAAATTCATGACAATTGAGAATGCTGCTTGCAAAAAGACTTTTGAATACAGTCACCATATAGCTCATACCATGAAGGATAATAGAAACTTTGCCCAGTCCTTGCATGTTCATCTGCTATAAACTTAGAAGTGTCATTGAACTCATAGCTCATGTTTCAATCTGCCTTTTACTAAGAAAAAAGAATTAAAAAGTATGTGAAGGGAGAGAAAATGATCAGCCACCAATAGCTCAAGCAAACATAACAATATATACTAAACTCCATGATAAAGTCATTCTTTGTTCACTACAACAACAATAAATCCTTTAATACCACACATTATTCTAGTTAAAAGCTATTGTTAACAACAAGTAGTCCCACTTAAAATAATAATTATTCAAGTTAAAATCTTTTAGCATGTGTAAGGATATTCTCAATTGGAAGATCTCCCATATGGATAATACATATTCCTGTTGACATGGAGACTTAAATACCTTGGCCTCATAGGGAAACCTAGAAGATCCGGAACATGATACTTTACTAATCTCCTCCACAGCCTGAACCCAAGAAAATGAACAATGGTAAATTAAGAGAAAATAGCCACACACAGAAAAGACCAATTTGTTAGAATAGTCCTATTTACGAATTACTTCGATCAATTTTAAATGTACTTAACAGAAAACATATTTAAACAGAATTTAACATCAAGCAGAAAGTGTCAAAAACAAGCTTGATAATACACCACACTATTTCCACTCAACTCTCGAGCACCATCAGAGTACATCTCATGATAGATTTTAAGCATCACGGTCTTTTGATAGCATCCAACAACATTTCTTAGATAACCTTTGAAGACCATCAGAGTTTCCACTCTGTTCATGAAGCAACACCAATTTCTAACATGGTGTTTCTTCCATTCAGATTATGAATTAACAATAAGCGAACAGAAAATTACTCAATAATAGAAACTAGCATCAACAAAGGGCAGAAAGATGTTACGTTGCCTAGATATATTAGAAATTTTAGCAGAAAAGGGCTACACATTAGACAAAGCAGAACTTAAGCACAATAATCCAAACAGAAGGAATCTTCAAAAGATTGGGCATTTTTCTGATAATATGTAATAAATGTACAATCAAAGGGAAATATGTAAAGAAAACTAAAGATCGGATACCTTTAGAAATGGGATTGTCAAATGTGGATTTTGATGTTTACCAAGGGCCTCCAATTCTGAAGAAACAACTTGCATCTGTCGAAGTAAATATTTTCTAAGCAATTTCATCTAGCATAACATGAGAAAACCAAGAGTGGGAAAACAAAGAGAGCTAAAAGAATATTTAAATTCTACAAAACTAAAAACATAAATCTAGATAGGACATGTAATTCAAACACATGACAATGTAGGTTTACTATAGTAGTTGACAAAAACATCAAGAAAAGCATGTCTAAGCACACACATGCACGGACGTACAATGTGTGTATATACATAGAATGTCAAAACTCAGAAGCCAATAGCAAGGAACCTTCAGAAATGATCAAGTGAAGTGTATACATACCTCATTATCAGTTTGAATACCTCCCATTTTTGTTCAGAATCTCAATAGCTCTCACTTCCTTTTCCTGGTATGATAATATGGATATCTCAGGATTTATTGGAAGTTCATAACATTGAAAGAACTTGTAGTTATGAAAGGCAGATAATAACAAGCCTTTTGGTAAACATTTGTTGTTAAATGTCAGTTTGAATAACTTATGTCATTTAGGAAATTACTAACTACTCTATTTAGAATTATTTAAATAATGACCAACTCAGGGTTTAGTGCAACATTTGCCAGCTACTGCTTGCTAGTCCTAAATACATGCTAACCACACGTTCTTGAACATTTTGCAAAAAATAATGCATGTTCAGTTGTTCACTGTCGCACCATTGACCATTGTCTAATTTATGAGAAAAATAAGGAAACAAAATAATATTAAAAAGACAGTACGTAAACAAACAGAAAAAACAAAAATGTTTTTTGATCCTAGGAATCCATAGAAAAGGCAATGTTAAGCCTGATGTTTTTTATCCAATCAGTATCCATGCATTATCTATTGATAATTGAAAACATAAGATCTCTTACATGCTAAATGTCATTTTCGTGTTCTCTTCTTAGAAATTATGCAAACATGAGTTTATTTGTTAGATTGTTAGATTATATCTGTAATGTAAATATGGCCCATAAGCCCAAGCCCAAATGTAGACACTATATATATTGTAACAAACCCTAGCAATAAGAATAAGGCATTATTATTTCCGACATGGTATCAGAGCCAGGAGAAAAACCCTAGCCGCCAAAATCTATCCTCCTCCTCCACCCGCGCCCGATCCGGCACCCCTCCTCCCGATCCGGCGCCCGACTGCACCGGCCAACCCCTACCCGCAGATCCCGCACGGCGCCCGATCCGGCGCCCCTCCTCCCGACTGAACCCGCCGACGAATCGGCGACCCCTACGCGCCTGCGCGCGGCCCCCAATCGGTGATCCAGAACGTCAATCCTGAAGAAACATGTGATGTATGTCTTGAAGCCCCCTCAGTCGGTGAAACCATTCGCCATCTTCGTATCATGTGTATCCACCATCCCATTGACGTGCAAGAAGTAACCCGCCGCCAGACTAGTAATGCAAAGAACCAACAATATGCTCACAATTTCGGTTGCCATTTGGAAGAATAAAGGAGTTCCACTTCCATATGTATATGTAGTTCTAGAGTTCTAAAGACTAATATTGGAGTTCCACTTCGGGTGGTCAGATCATCCACTGCTGCTTGAGATGGATCTTTGGCTGACCTCCTATTTAGGTTTGGAGTGTTGACCCCCTACGCGCCGACCCCTACGCGCCTGTGCCGACCCCTATACGCCAGATTCGGAGCCTCCGACCCCTACGTACCAGATCCGACGCCCAGATCGCGGCCGATTCGCCGTCGACCTCGTCCATCAGCGGCCGATTCGTTGCTCGTTCGGCTGATCTGTCGGCGTTGTACAAAATTTTGTACACCCGACATCCGCGTCTCCAAGTTCTATGCGCCAGATCCGATGCCCCGATCGCGGCCGATTCACCGCCGACCCCTCCATCAGCGGCCGATTCGTCGCTCGTTCGGCTGATCTGTCGGCGTTGTACAAAATTTTGTACACCCAACATCCACGATGGCTGATGATGCTGCATCCAGCTACTCCATCGCGACTGGCGGTGGCGGTGCACACAACCCAAATTATCCTAATCCGAAGGATCCATATTTTTTGAGTTCTGCTGATCAACCAGGAAATATCATTACTCCTTTTGTTTTTCGTGGACCGAACTATGCCGAGTGGTCTCGGTCGATACGTCTCTTCCTGATCTCTAGGCGAAAGATCACTTTTTTGGAAGGTACTAAAATCAAACCTGTTAATGATGCTAGTAAATTGCTTGATTGGATATGCGTGCAAGCGCTATTGGTTCAATGGGTTCTTAATACCATTGATCCGTCTATGAAGAAATCTTTGCCGTACTTTGAGGAGGTTTATCCATTGTAGAACTTGTTGGAGAAAAGATTTGTTGTTAGCAACGGCACTCGAAAGCAACAAATTAAGGTGGCTTTGGCCGAGTGCAAACAAACGGCGTCGATGTCTGTGGAAACCTATTTTGGAAATTTGTAGTCTTTGTGGGATGAACAAGGTACTTATTTTCTATTGCCTACTTGTACCTGTGGTGAACTTGCTGCAAAGCTACAGGCTATGAGGGATGAAGACCACTTTCAGAAATTTATGTATGGATTAAATGCTGAGTTGTATGGTCATACTCGATCTAATCTTCTGGATCAGGATCCTCAGCCAAGTTTAGATCGGGCATACCAGACAGTCCGTGAGGAGGAGGATATGCAAAAATCTCAAGTCCAATCCGCTACTGAGGAGGTGATGGTGCTGGCTATCAAGTCTTCACCTCGTATTTCTACTACTTCTAATAGTAGAACCTCAGATTCCAGGGACAAATCAGGTATGATCTGTACTCATTGTAAGAAAACAGGTCATGATGTTGCAACTTACTTTGTCAAGATTGGCTATCCAGAGTGGTGGAAGACTCGTCCTCGGCGTGAGGGTGGACATGGTGGTGGCAGAGGCCCGGCACCACCACAGAGACGTGATGGGGGACGTGGTGCTGGTGGCGCAGGGGTTGTTCATCATGTCGTCGCTGCTGGTCATGGTGTCCCTGCTGGTCTTGATGGGAGTTCGGCGGATATGATGCATGGAGGGTATCCTTCACCACTCTCAGGTGAACAATGGCAGAAACTGATGAGCTTGCTGGGTAACGATAATTCTTCCAACCCTGGTTTTTCAAACTCTGATCGTCTGATGGGTAAGAATTCTTCTGTCCCTTATATTCGATACTGGGGCTACTCTTCATGCGACAGGCTCTCGTGACTGTTTAGTTGATTGCTTTGAGGGCCCTGTCTGTCCTGTGATTTTGCCTGATGGAAGCACTATTAAGGCTGTTCTGAGAGGCAAAGTATTTTTGACTGCTTCGTTGGTGTTGACGGATGTTCTTTATGTTCCGACATTGACTTACAATTTGATCTCTGTCTTCCAATTGATTGATGCCAGAAATTATGATATGTTATTTACTCCTAATTTGTGTTTTGTTCAGGACCGAAGTACGAGGATGGTGATTGGAGCAGGTAAACAAAGGGGTGGACTTTACTTCTTGGGGGAGGTTCCAGCTTCTTTGGCTTCTGTGATCCTGGCATGCAAAGAGAGTGATTTCGAGGTGTGGCATAGTAGACTGGGGCATCCTTCAGATAAAGTAATGCAGACTTTACCTTTTCTCTCTAGTAGTAGTATGTTTTCTCATAAGGCTTGTGATATTTGTCATCAAGCTAAACAGACTCGTGATGCCTTTCCTGATAGTAGTAGTCGTGCTTTGAGATGCTTTGAACTTATACACTGTGATCTGTGGGGACCATATCGTGTTTCGTCATCTAATGGGGCACGATATTTTTTGACTTTGGTTGATAATTTTTCTAGAGCTGTTTGGGTTATTTTATTGACGGATAAGTGTGCTGTTTATTCTATGTTTCTTAAATTCATTGCTATGGTGAAGCGTCAGTTTGGGGCTGATATACGTCGTGTGTGGAGTGACAATGGCACTGAATTTAATTGTTTATGAGATTATTTTTCAACTCAAGGTATATTGTTCCAAACATCCTGTGTTGGAACACCTCAGCAGAATGGAAGGGTGGAAAGAAAACATCGACATATTTTAAATGTAGCCAGGGCATTGAGATTTCAGGGTTCTCTTTCCGTGAATTTTTGAGGGGAATGTGTTTTTGCTGCATGTTATTTGATAAATAGAACTCCTTCTAGTATCTTGCATTTTAAGTCTCCTTATGAAGTTTTATATGGTTCGGCTCATTCGTATGATCATCTACGTATTTTTGGTTGTCTGTGCTATGCATATGATTTGAAATCCCGACATGATAAATTTGCTAGCAGGAGCAGAAAATGTATCTTTGTTGGGTATCCACTTGATAAAAATGGATGGAAACTGTATGATTTGGAGACTGGTGAATTTTTTGTGTCCCGTGATGTTACTTTTTATGAAAAAGAATTTCCTGGGTGTGGCTCTGCTAGCGAGATATCTTATGCGACCCGCCTTACATCTGTTGAGGTGCCGGGAGACGATATAGAGGTTTTTGGGATGGTGCCGGCTACGGTTGCTGAGGCCGGAGGGGTTGATGGTGGCTCGGCACCGAGTGGCGAGGATGCAGAGGTAGATGCAGAAGTATTGACAGGAGAGTCCGCTGGGGGTGATACGGATACGGATACTACTGATGATACAGGGGATACAGTATTGCCAGAGGTGCCCGACGAGGTAGTATTGGGAAGAGGAATGAGAAAGAAATCACAGCCAGTGCGATTACAGGATTTTGTGATGAATGTTGTTCGAAGTAAAAGTCCCTCCTTCACCACAGTTCATCTGTTCCCGTCACTTCCTCAGGTACTTCGTATCCTCTAACACAATTTCTATGTTATGACATATTTACTGCTGGACACAGAGATTTTCTTGCAGCTATCACTGCAGGTGTTGAGCCTACTTCATATCGCCAGGCCTTGCGAGATTCGGGCTGGCGCGCGGCTACGCAAACTGAAATACAGGCTCTGGAAGATAATGGAACATGGAGTCTTGTCGATTTGCCTCCTGGAAAGAAAGCATTGGGAAGTAGATGGGTGTACAAAATAAAGTACAAATCCGACAGCAATGTTGAGCGTTTAAAGGCACGGCTGGTTGTGTTCGGTAATCATCTGGTCGAGGGGATCGACTATTCAGAGACATTTGCCCCGGTAGCTAAGATGCCTACAGTTCGGGCATTTTTGGCTGTTGCAGCTGTAAGAGGCTGGACTTTACACCAGATGGATGTGCACAATGCTTTTCTTCATGGCGATCTGACAGAAGAAGTGTATATGAAGTTGCCGCCAGATTTTTTGCATAGTGAACCTAACAAAGTGTGTCGCCTGCGTAAGTCTCTATATGGATTGAAACAGGCACCACGTTGTTGGTTTGCTAAGCATACTGCTTCCCTGATATCCTATGGATTTATTCAATCTCATTCCGATTATTCCCTTTTCTCTCTTTTTAAAGGGAAGGTAGAGTTGCATGTTTTGATCTACGTGGATGATATGATTGTGTCTGGTAATGACTCAGGTGCTTTAGATGCTTTCAAAAAGTACCTTAGTTCTTGCTTTCACATGAAGGACCTTGGTGTGTTGAAGTACTTTCTTGGCATAGAGGTGGCTCGGAGTGCAGAAGGTATTTCCTTGTGTCAAAGAAAGTATGCTTTGGACATCATTTCAGAATGCGGTTTGATGGGGTCTCGACCTGCTGGCTTTTCCATGGAGCCCAATCACAAGCTGGCAGAATCGACTAGTCCAAAGATGGCGGATGCAGAGCCTTATCGGAGGCTGGTTGGGAGGTTGATTTATCTATCATTTACTCGCCTGACTTAGCCTATGCTATGCATATCTTGTCTCAATTCTTACAGGAGCCTCGACAAGATCATTGGCATGCTGCTTTGAGAGTTGTCAGATAGCTCAAACATGCACCAGGACAGGGTATTCTTTTGAAAGCTGATTGTGATCTCCGTCTTTCTGGTTGGTGTAATTCCGACTGGGCCAGCTGTCCCTTGACTCGCCGCTCTGTTAGAGGATGGTTGGTGTTTCTGGGGGGGTCTCCTATTTCTTAGAACACCAAGAAGCAACCAACTATTTTTCGATCTTCCGCTGAAGCTGAATATCGATCTCTCGCTGCGCTTGTTTGTGAGTTGAAATGGTTGAAGGAGTTATTGGTGTGTTTGGGCGTTCGCCAGGAGTCTGCTATGTCAGTGTATTATGACAGTCAGTCAGCCCTGCACCTGGCTCAAAACCCGGTGTTTCATGAGCGCAATAAGCATATTGAGGTGGATTTGCATTTTGTTCGCGATGCTATTAGAGATGGCACCGTAATAGCCTCGCATGTTCCTACTTCTACTCAACTGGCTGATATCTTCATTAAGCCCCTTGGAAAGCAAGTGTTTGATTCTTTCCTTTCCAAGTTGGGCATTTGTGACTTGCATGCTCCAACTTGAGGGGGGTGTTAGATTGTTAGATTATATCTGTAATGTAAATATGGCCCATAAGCCCAAGCCCAAATGTAGACACTATATATATTGTAACAAATCCTAGCAATGAGAATAAGGCATTATTATTTCCTACATTATTTCCTAGAGAAATTAATTTGGGCCTATGTTTGCACTGTATTAGGGATTGCAATAATAACTTTGCTAAGAAGCTAGACACATCCCAGCAATAGATAATGACATCATAAACTAATACATATCCAAAAACTTAGCACTGTATATGACAACAATAATAATCAAACATTCAAATAAAATTAATTGAGTGTTTCAAAGGATCCCTTGGCAACATTTATTAGACCATCCCATAGACTCATTAACTCTCATAAGTCGTTTAGATCAATACTTTCAAGGCAAGGCAGAGCACTATACCAGATTGGCCATCTACTTTCACAAAGGATATCGTTCGGCAACGTTCATGTGCACGAAATTTTCATGTCAGGCATGGAGAGAAGGCCCAATTCTTTTACTTCATATAATTTATGCCTCACAATAAAATCTTTTTCAACACCGATCATGCATTCCATTCTGGACCTGTTAGGCATCCACAAACTCTCTGTTTTCATCGTGCGGTGAATAACCGAGTGGTATGTCGATTTTGTTATCGTAAGATCTGTGGTGCAAAATGAATTTCATATATCACCATAACTACCATAATCCATACAACAACCATTAGAGCATAATTCTTCGCAAAAGAATTTTAGTTAGTAGACTTACAAAAGAAAATTTGGGACTTGTAATTATGAAGTTGCAATTCTAAATTTCATGAAAGCTAGCATCATAGTTTGTTCCCAAACACATCATGATGAGAACTCTCTTCCAATTGAAAATCTCTTCAACCAAACAAGCGTAAAGACTACTACCCAGGAAGCACGAACATTCTGAGAAAATAATGCCATATTCAAAGCCCTTCCTGCCGAAAATATATCGGACACCACAAATACACCCAAAAATATACTATGACATTCCCAAATCAGTTACATGTCGTGTCATATTCATTTCCGTGTAACATAAAGTCCCATAAAAATGACTCAAAAGAAATAAAAAGAAGGGAATTAACACTTACCAAACACTTGAAGTTACAGGGGTTGACACCTTCAGCTACTTATGACACACACCACCTATTTGGGAAAATCCCCAGCTAAAATTCAAATTTGCAAAACACTATAATATACACAGAGTAACTTTCTCTATGTACAGACCAATAATCAAGAAATATGATACAATCGAATATATTCTTCACTGAGATTTAGAAACGAAAAGAAGGAATGAAGAAAAGGCCTTATTATCATCTTTGAGCATGCTTGAACCCTTTCTTCATGTATCTTCCTCGTGCAAATAAAAGTCTAAGGATAAATTATCTATAAACTATATCTGCAAAGTCTTACGGCATGTTGCGGATGTGCTTAAGCAACAGATTCCCCTTTTGTTCCAACAAAAACTAAGTAAAATAAATGAGTGAGGAATAAAATGAAACACATAACGGTCAATAAGCAACTGATAGCAGTCGCACCTGGAGATGGCTGACGAGGATGCCTCTTCGTCCAACCAAGTATGTTGATATGACTATATAATGACCACCTCTAACATAAATTGTTATCAGCATACAAATGCAACACTCACTTCAATGTCAAATTATATAGAATAGAAATAAAATTACTATAAAACTATATGAACCAACAAATCCAGATCCTTACGTAATATTTCTAGCAGTTGAGGGAAAACCATATTCATCAAATAGACGCATTAGATCACCAAAAACTATCACTAGTCCTTTCAACTGTAGAAGAGTTGGCCCGCATAAATATCTGCTCAGCTCTAACACAAAGCTCACCAATTTCAAATGCATCAGCAAAAATTCTTCTATTAACAAGAGCTTTCCAGTTTCATAAATATATGCTCAGTTTATGTTTCATTTATGCCTATACATAAAACCTTGCCTTTGTTAGCATTTAGTGTATTCCGAATGATCAAAAGGGGTTTAATAATAAGTTATGTATAAAATAATTTCTATTCAGACCCATGAAAGCAGTGACGGCCTCAACCACGAGGTCGGTAGGGAGTCGAACGACGCTAAGGAGTCGCTCCATATCATCCAACCATTTCTTTGCGTAGATGATGCCCTATGTTTCTTTGAAAGGGTACAGGTCCAATTTCTTGAAATTCTTAATGGTTCCAACCTTTACCTGGATAACAGGTTTCTTGTCAGGCTTGAATTTTATTAATAAAACATAAACTTTTAAATTCTTATTTACTTTAGCAGGCCTATGTTATGACTAAGATGAATCTAGTGTTGCCATGGCTACATTATGGGCATTCTTTATGCCCTCTCTCATAATCGTAGTCTGCTCACGATTGGCTTCGGCCTGGACTCTCTGGGCCTCAAGAACTCCTCGTAGCAGGCCTACGAGCCCGGTAGGGTCTACTGGCACGGGTGGAGCAATAGGAGGATTCACACAGGCAGGAGGTAGTGGTGTGGTCCTGGGAGGAATAGGTGATGCTGCATGCACTGAGGAAGTATAAGCAGTGCAGAAAGCTCGTGCAGTATGAGGACGATCAGTTAGCTGCAATGGAGAAGGGTCGGATTGGGCCTAAGTAGGGGTGTGCTCAGAAGGTGAAATCTCTTCGACGGCAGGACCGAAATGGGTTGTCTTTCCTTTCGCCATCCTCTGAAAAATTTTAGGTAAAAAATATAAGCAAGGTAACCTACGAAGCTATAAGCAAGCAAAAATAGATATATAGATAATTTTGGTCCTATGTTGTGACGGGTCATAATTTTTCAAATAGTCTAAGTGTTCTAATTATTTCTAGTCTGTTTCCTAAAGTAATACTTAAACCTAAAGTCAAGTGCAGGACTGTATGTTTGGCAAGACTAAGTTGACTATACCAAAATCTTTAGAAAAAGACCTGTATGGGCCACCACTGAAAATATATCACGATCTGATCCCAAGATTCTGGGTCCAGTCGGATCATGTCCAGCCTACACCGTTGTGAGATGGTGGCAGTAATATGTATCAATCAGTAGTAAGACAATGCACAACATTCTAAAATACAAAAATTTAAAACTTTTATTTCAAAACATTTAAGTTCAGAACTAAATGTCTGTCTAAGAAATTCAAACATACAAACACAGTAATAGTCAAATTATTACAACCAGTCTTTTATTATAACTATTAATCAAAGGAACTAAACTGCAAGTGTTACTAACGATCATGGGCTGTTCATCTATCTCCTAAGAACTCAAATTAGGTCCGTAGTAGGTACTAAAAGGCACATCCTCGTCATCGTAGTCACCAAAAAATGTTGGTCTCCCGTCAGAAGAGAAGCAAGAAACATATATCCAATTCCAGCATTTTAATAAACAATTAAAAAATACAAAAATCAATTTTAAAATATTATTTATATTTTCTAAATAACAATAAAGAATCAATGAAGCAGTAAAATCTCAAGGAAGCAATAATGATGCAATCTACAATCAGCAAAGTGTTTTGAGTGAGTAGCATCTCGTGGCCGGATGGGATTGGAGACAATATGTGTTCTAATGAATACGGTACGACTTCAGCTCGAGTGAGGTAGGACTTCAGCTATTCACAATGAGACAATAAGAGGGCTTTGACCACAGGTGCTAACACTACTCCCCAATCCCAAGTCAATGAGTCAATCAATCAATCAATTTGGATCCGAAAGGGATCCCGTGAATCAAGTGTCAATATAATGTTCCTAATGATACAGTACATTTAATCATCAATTAAAATACAAGTTTTGAATATTATGAAACTTGTATTGGTTTTCGGTGCTGTAGGTGGAGAAAGGAAATACGACCTCAGAGTTAGGCCTTGAAACCTATATTAATTAACAGTCTTGTTTAGAAACCATTCTAAGGCCATCTCCAATGGGGGTTTCTATCTTCCCTATTTATATGGAAGAAATCTATTTTAGAAAGAAAAAAAAAAACTTCTCCCAATGGTGGTTTCTATTATCATTTCTATCCTAGGTGGTAATGATGTTGGATGGAAAATTTCTATGAGGGTTTCTACATGTAGAAACTCCCATAGAAATTCTTCATCTCTCATGACAATTATTATTGGGCCCCATACCATTAAATTGATAATTTTATTTTGTGACACCTAGAATAGAAATAAAGAACCATTGGAGAGTATTTTTTGTTTGTACAATTTATATATAGAAACTCTTACTAGGATAGAAATCTGTTTAAAGTACAATACCAAGTAGGATAAAAACTCAATTTTAGAAATCACTATTGGAGATGACCTAAGGGTCCCAATGGATTTATTATTAATGCTAACGATTTACTCTAACGATCGATTTTATTAATGAAACTTGCATTTTTATAATAAATACAAAACTATATTTCTCTTTAATAATTTAATCATAATACACATAAATAGCACTAGTTGATAAAACGATCTTTTTACTAAAATTTTATTTGTAATACAAAACGTGAGATATTACTGTATTTTATTTAAAGTCGATAATAAACGGGTTTTTATTTTAACTAACTTTAATTAGATTTACTTATACTAAAAAATACGCTTTTTGTCATAAAATATTTTTTTGAAAACAAAAAATGTTTTATTTTCGTAAATAACCGTAACATATATAATAACTCCTTTTTAATCCAAAATACTATTTTTATTTTTCTAAAAAAAATTGAATCTGAATATTTGACCATCTTTAACCGTTCAAATTCCGCAATCAGCGGCAACATGCGCCAACCATGTTGTATGTGAATCTGTGCCACAGTAGTACAAGCGCAGCTACTCCTGCACATATACCAGCAGCGCAGCAGCCAATGCGCTCATACGCGTAAACACGCATACATGCATAGCCATGAATAGCTCGTGCAACAACGCATGCGTGCATACGCGTAAACGCGCATAGCCGCAAATAGCCCGCTCCTGTGGCCACGACAGCACCCGCGCATGCGCCCGCTCATACGACTCGTGCATGAAACGAGTGCACGAGCACAACACTTGATGTGATCGTGCCAAACAATTAGGGATATGCTTATATCTTAGAGATATAATTGTTATCAACTGTAACCAACATATTATCTCTTGTAACGAATCTAGCCTTGTATATTAGCTAACGGCCACATCATTTGAGAGTTACTTGTTCTTCTCAGTAAGGAGCTGTTTGGATAGAGGTTAACTCTCCGAAAGTGAGAAAGCGACACTTTTACCATGTTATAATGCAGTGCACTTTCAATGTATTTCACTTTCCAAAATGTGTCTTGATACGTATGATTTTGTCCTCCCGCAAGTGAGGAGTTTCAATATAGTGTGTTTAGTAAGTGTATATGGGAACTTAAATGTGAATTTTCAACATTTGGATGCAATCTCGCAAGTGATATAGTCACTCTTTCTAAATTTGGTATGCTTATCCCCTCATTAGACATAAAACCCAAAAAAATGAAGACAACATTTCATCCACTATATACCATACTACCCTCATTATATTCTTAAGAGCCATCTATTTTTTTTTTCTTTTTCTTTTCTCAGTACTCCTCCCAGCTCCTACGAGGACACTCGCGCATACGGCTACGTGCGGTGGTCTCCAGCGGAGCGCTATGCTGGTGCCACGGAGGTGGAGTCGTAGGTGTAGAGGTTACGGGCGGCGGAGTCGGAGGCAGCGGACAGCAAAGTCGTAGGCAAGGGCGACGAAGTCGTAGGCACCGACGACAGTTCGTATTCGACAGAGAGAATGTGACCAGAGCTTTGGAAACTTGCAAGTGTGCAGAAGAACAGTGCCCTTAACATTGAGTTATTTCACTTTTTAATGTAGGTGAGAAGTGAAGGAATTGGAGGGACAAGACCTTGTTCTGTGTTAGTAATGGAACACTTGCAACACAGTTGTAATGTGTATCCAAACACAGACTCTCCAATTTTTAACATTCAGTTTCAATGGAAGTCCCTATTTCAGTCCACTCCCATCTGTCCAAACAGCCCCTAACAGAGACCTGTGGCTTTTACATTTCTTTTTTCTTCCACATAGTTCTCAAAATATACCACAGAAGTTTATACTACAAACACGGAATGACATTAACTAATCCTAATTTATTTATTACATAATATCCAATAATGTTTTAGATAAAACTTTAGTCAAATTCTTATATTGAGTTTTTACGTCATTATGAAATGTTTATTGGCTTACTTTTTTGCCCAAAAAATTACTTCGAACCCATAACCCCATTAGCGGATAAAAAAACCCATTAGCGGATAAAAACCAAAGATTTTCATGGATATATATAACAATTTTTGGGTGACCAAAGTAACTCAATACTTGTTTTATTCATAAACTAGTAAATTCACTGCTCAGTACATACGTTGCCAGTTAAGTGTGTTCTTTCGTGTTAATATGCTATAGAGAACACTAGTTCTAACATCGTCGAATGGAAAAAGAGAATTCAAATAGTCTCATCCAAAAAATATAAGATAAATACTTTGTTAAGTGTTATTATACATCTTTCATAACCCATTCGCATGTTACAGAAATATTCTTATTTTACATTTTTTGCAGCAATGTAAGGTTTTAATGTATTGCCACTGTCTGAGTTGCATTTTAAAAGATAGGAAGGAAATAATTTCTTCGAAGATCATTATAATCGCATAATAAACTATCAATAACTTATTTTGTTTAAAAGTACTCTTCACAAAACTAATTTTAAAAAAATAATTGTAATAATATTGGAAATAAAACTTGACTTTGATTTGGTGGGTGCCGCCAGGCCCAAGTAGTAGTGCAACACTAGAGCGACGCATGAGGGCCTGCACCCCCCCCCCCCCCCCCCCCCCCCCCCCGGTCCAGCACTCCGGCAGGCCTCTGCCGGCGGCCTGGGTGGTGATCCGCTCCGGCGAAGGGCCAGGTAAGGGTCAGGTAATCCCTCCGCTTCATCTGACTGGTATTTTTGTGTGGTTCGTGGTCTTTTACAGGTTCCTTCCTCTTCTCCGGCGAGGTTGCTCGGTGGTTTTCTGGCTTCTCCGGGACCACAGAGCTGATCGACGATTATGGACGGGGACCCCCCCGCCTCGGGCGGGGTTGCTAAACCACCTCCGGCGAAGGCTACTTCCGGTGATCGTCTCTCAGGCGACAATCAGCCTCCCTCAACGGTCCCGGCGGGTGTGCAGGGGCCCATAACTATTCTTAGAAGGCCGTCCCCGCCTTGGCCCAAGGAGCAGCTTTTCCTCATCGGTCTACTTGCTCCTACTCCTCAACCCTCCCCACCGACGTTGGCTGGCCGGGACTCTATAGTCTCTCAATCGACTGGTTTCTCATCCCTAGCCGCCCAGGAAGTGAATCGAGCGGCTACGAAAATTAAGGCGAACGTCCGGCGTTTAAGGTCCTGGCCGGAAATCGTGGCTTCACCGGCGTCCATGGAGAAGACCGGCGCTACTCCGGCGGTTCTGCCGGAGAAGCAGACCCCACCTGGGAAAACGTTCCTGGGGATACGTGCAGCCTTGGCGACCGTTGCTGGCTCCTTGGCTGTTGCGCCAGGAGGAGGCCACGTGGGGGTGGACCCCACATGCTTAATCCCGGCTGATTGCTCTGTTCAAACAGCAAGCAAATCGGATGCCCCTAGCTCACCTCAACCGTTGGATCCTTTGCCAGCTGGACGACTTCAAACTGTTGACCCTTCGTTGGAGTCTGACCTATCGGTGGTGGACTTCCCTGTGTTGCCACCTAAGCACCCTCTGGAGAAGAATAATGAAGCTGTTCCCAGGGGTAAGAGCATCTCCAACCCTATTGTCTTGTTTTGTGTGGTGAATCCTATGTGGCATGAGGGACAAGACAATGTCTTGTATAGGTGGCAAGGTTATATTCACAAATGACAATGGGTTTAAAAAGTCATCTCCAATGCAAAAGTATTGAGAAACAATATAAATATTTTTTTACAACTTCCAAGACAACTTTTACTCTTCTACTTCTTTTTTATACATATTTTTATTCACAAATGATGATGTGGACATAAAGACATTGTGAAGTGCATTGTCTAGATCTAGACAACCAACTTCACATTGTCTTTGCCATGTCATTGCCATGTCAACTCCACACTTTATTTCACATTTGCATTGGAGAAGTACTTTTGGAAAAAATGGTTGTCATTCCTATGTGGCAACCATTTTTTTCAAACTCACAATAGGGTTGGAGATGCTCTAAGAGCATCTCCAACCCTATTGTGAGTTTAGAAAAAATGATTGCCACGTAGGAATGGCAAACTTTCATTCCAAAAATTCTTCTCCAATGCAAATGTAGAGTAAAACATGAAGTTGACATGGCAATGACATGGCAAGGAGAATGTGAAGTTGGTTGTCTAGATCTAGACAATGCACTTCACAATGTCTTCTCTTCCATGTCATCAATTATGAATAAAAAATATTAGAAAAAAGAAAGAATATGAGTAGTTGTCTTAAAAGTTGCATTGGAAGTTGAAAAAAATATTTTTTATTGTCTTCTCAATACTTTTGCATTGGAGAGAGTTTTTCTTTCTCATTGTCTTTTGAGATATAATTTTGCCACATAAACAAGACATTGTCTTGTGGCTCATGCCACATAGGAGCCACCTAAGACTCACAACACTTAACAAGACAATAGGGTTGGAGATGCTCTAAGAGCATCTCCAACCCTATTGTGACTTTGGAAAAAAGTTGATGCCACATAGGAATGACAAAATTTTATTCAAAAGTTCTTCTCCAATGCAATTGTCAAGTCAATTGTGAAGCTTATGTGGCAAAAATTAAAGAAGACATTGTGAAGTTGATTGTCTTGTTCTAGACAATGCACTTGACAATGTCTTCTCTTCCATGTCATCAATTATGAATAAAAAATATTAGAAAAAAGAAAGAAGATGAGTAGTTGTCTTAAAAGTTGCCTTGGAAGTTGGAAAAAATATTTTTTATTGTCTTCTCAATACTTTTGCATTGGAGAGAGTTTTTCTATCTCATTGTCTTTTGAGATATAATTTTGCCACATAAACAAGACATTGTCTTGTGGCTCATGTCACATAGGAGCCACCTAAGACTCACAACACTTAACAAGACAATAGGGTTGGAGATGCTCTAATTCCGAACCTTCTCTTACAAAATTTGCTCAGTTTCAAAACTTTAATTTTGGTGTGGGCCATCCGAATATGCACATGAATTCCACGAACACTAACAGTCCCACCACAACTGTGGACCACCCTCATATTACTAGCACTTTGGCTCCTAATGCTTCAACACAGGGTCAGCACAGAACCGAATCCAATATAGCCAAATTGTCTTTTGCGGATATGGTCAGACCGGATAGAATTAGAGACACGACCGATATTGTCCAGGACGTTCCTCTGGCCAACCTAGACAGCACAAACACGGATTTTGATCGGGAGGAAGGTCAAGATATCAATATCTATTTTACTTCCCAGGAAGGAAGGTCTCTTGCGACGCCTTTCAAAAACACACTTATTTTTAAATTTATGTCGGGGTGCCCGAAACTTTCTCGGGTACAAGAATGTGGGGTTAGATGGGGTCTCTCGGATAATTATACGGTGGCGCCAATGGACGCTAGACATATAGTGCTTCATTTATCTGGTGTAGAGGACCATAAAATTGTTTGGACCAAAAATGTTTTGAAAATCGACAATTTTCCAGTTAAAATTCTGAAATGGACACCGGACTTCAACTTTAAGGAGGAATCGTCGATTGCGTCGGTTTGGGTTACTTTCCCAAACCCTCCTTTGGAGTTTTTCGTCCCCTCGGCGATTAAAAGAATAGCTAATTCTTTTGGAAAATTTCTTATATTATCAGAGGAAACTAGAAATTTTACTAAGGCCAACTATATTAAAATATGCATGGAGTTGGATATTTCAAAAGAACTTCCACATAGTATTAATGTTACTATAGGTAACAAAGTTCATATTCAACCGGTAATGTATGACAATAATGTTTTATATTGCAAACACTGCATGATACGGGGACACAACATCAAATATTGCTTCAAAGCGAATCCGGAAATACGAAGGAAGCCTCAGAACAATCGGGATCCAGCCATAAAAAAGAAAACAGCAGAGAAGGCTACTCCAACCACTGGAATACAGGATACGGCATCCATATTGGGAAGACCGAACCAACACACTCATTTCCAAACCCCTGGAGACTCGAGCAAGAGCAAAAGTCAATCCAACAAGACGGGAAACTCAGGTAAAAACGGGATTCAGATTTCAAATAAATTTGATCTTCTTATAGCGGAGAATGTTGGTACTGCGAATACTTGTGTTGACAACCAGGTTGAAGAAGAGACTAGGGAGCACTCTCCAATTGCCGATTCGAAATCGGATGACAATACAGGAGCAGTCGCGGGTAACACGAAAGAACAAACTGTTAGCTCACTTTAGCTTTTTTTGGAGCAAAAGCTCAACTCCCACTTAGCTATTAGTCCCACATCGGCTGCACAATAGTCTTCAATGTGCATATATTCACTTCTCCCTTCTTGCTTCATTAAACCATTTGAATGGGAGCCCCATGGGCCACACGCGCGCGCCGCCGCCCGGCCCGGCTCGGCGCGCGTAACGGGTGCGGGCACGTGCCCACATCTGCGGGCGCCGAATGCCGATCCGATTCCTTTTTCGGGTTCGGGCTGAGACCCAAAAATCTTTTTTGCTCCTATTAAATTTTTTGACCGTTACAGTCATATTAATTTCTTAACGTTTATATTCAAAATTGTGTCCAGATTCATTGTACCACATTTTTTTGTATTTCTCATTGCTTGTAACGTTAAATTATTATTGTCCATTATTTCTGAACGTTACAAAGAGCCTCACTCAGTCTATATAAGGCTGTGATTCTTCTTCTTCAACACAGAAATTTTTCCTCTCAAACCTCTCAAGAATTTTTGTCTCCTTCGTACTGTTGTTGCTGTTCGTCGTTGCTCTGGGCAGAGCTAAGTCGGGGTCATTCTCTCGGCGTCGTGTGCGACAACGAGATCACGGTAGAGCGGGGATTTTACCACTAGGAGCGTTCGGAAACCGTCTGCACATAGACCCGGACTATCTCTTAGGGCAGTGCTACGTGCGCGACTTTCCCGGAGGCCGGTAACATTTAATCATTTTATTTTCTTGTAGTTTTCAAAACGAAGAATTGTGAAGAATTTCTAACAATCTAAGAGATAATTCGGTTTTACAAACTAATTATTTGTCTTCCTCATTTTACTATTCATTCGGATAACAAGTTACTGCTTGTTAAACAATTAATCTTTTAAATCATCTCTTACATTCGGATAACAAGTCACTAGCCTTCTGGTTTTACTATTCATTCGGATTTTTTTTTTCAAAACAATTAATTTCTAAAAGTAATTGTTTACTGTTTGTTACATTCGGATAACAAGTTACTGTTCATTAAATCATCTGTTTGTTATATTCAAACTGTTCTCGTTAGTTGCTTACATCTTTGTTTTAGTTGCTTACATCTCTATCACTTTATTTCTAATCATTTGTTACTTAGATCTCTGTCTTAAAATAAAAATTAATTGTTATATAGTACATATATTCTTTTTTAGAATATTTGCTTAGATCTCTGGTTAATTTTTCCAATATATCAAAATTGTTATATTGCTATTCAAGAGGTATTTTTGTCCTTCATTAGTTGGAAAATTGCTAGATTAGTATCAGTACCATTTTCTTTATTAAGTATTACAAACTAGAAATTGACATTTCTATACCCAATATTGTAGTATTATTGTTTTGTCAAATACTAGCTTTCTTTTACTCGATATTTTTATTTTACGCTAAATCAAAACAATTAACTGATTTAGTAAAATTCCTTTAATTTTAAAGTTCTAAAGTCAAGATTTGTTTGGGAACAAGCCGAAAGGGCCCTTCTGTCAACAAGGCGAAAATTCGTCTAAGCGATCGGTACTTAAGAGTTCCTAGTGAACCTCCGCTTGCTGGGATCCGGCCCCCACAGCTAACCCAATCTTATCGAAACTTGAAAAACTAAAATTTTAAAGGTCTATTACTAAAATCTTCTTAATTGTCAATATTAGCTTAAAAGTCATTTATTGAGTAAATTTAAACTTTTACAGACTTTAGAAAACATGACTTCCAAGGAAGAGACTTTTTCAGCAAAGCCTGCAAAATTCAATGGCACCTACTTCAAGAGGTGGCAAAGCCAGATGAAATTTTGGCTTACCACTTTAGGTTTGATTTCTGCCATCGATGGGTCCACGCCCATCTCAAATGATTCTGATGAAACTGAGTCTGACGTAGGGGTTTCCAAGTCTTCCTCTTCTTCAAAACCCAAGACCCCTAAGGAAATTGACTACCACTGCTTCCACATAATCTTAAGTGCTATGTCGGAGTCACTCTACGATATATTTTTTGAGTATAAAAGCGCTAAAGAACTCTGGAATGCTTTGGAAGATGAGTATGGTTGTGATGATGCTGGAATTGATAGATTCAATTCTACCACATTCAACCAATATGTCATGGTAGATAACAAACCTATCAATGACCAAATCCATGAGTTCCAAGAACACCTTAGGCAGCTTCAAGCCAAGGGAACCGTCTTTTCTACTGAGCACAAAATAGGGTGCTTAATAGATAAACTCCCTCCTTCATGGTCTAAATGGCAAAGGACCTTCTACATCTACAAGGATCTATTACATACTCTCAAGCTCTACAGAGAATTAGAACAGAAGAGAAATATAGGTCCAAGACCAAAGCTAGGTCAAATGCCACAGCTAAGGTAAACCTTGTAGAAAGCCATGAAAAACCTAAGTCAAACAACCATCTCAAATCTAAGAAAATCTCCTTCAAAAAGAAGCAGAGTTTTCAACCTCCTCCCAAAAACCATCACCACCAAAACCCTCAACCCCAAAAACCTAGAACCTCTGGTCAGACTCAGGATCAAAGAAGATTTTGTTTTGTGTGTGGTAGAACCAACCATACAGCCATCAACTGCTTCCAAAGGAAGAAAGAACCTATTCAGAACTCATTCAAGGGAAAAGACAAGCCAGAGGCTAACATGATTCTGAATGTGTCTTCCAGCTCCTTCAGGTCTGTAAGCTTTCAACCTGTAGTAAACCTGTCTTTCCATTCTGATGATTGGTGGTTGGATTCTGGAGCTAATGTTCACGTTTCATTTGATCGCTCCTGTTTTTCAACCTATCAGGAATCAGGTGGAGGAGGCGTAACCCTAGGAGATGGCTCTACGGCACAAGTTGTGGGAAGAGGAAGAATAGATCTGAAGATGACATCAGGAAAAATTCTACCTCTCCATGATGTGCTTCATGTGCCGTCTGTCAGGAGAAATCTTGTTAGTGGATCCCTCCTTGTAGCCTCAGGATACAAAATTGTTATGGAGGCCAATAAAGTAGTTTTCTCTAAGAATGATCTATTTATTGGAAAAGGATTTGTAAAAGATGGACTTTTTGTTTTAAGTATTATGAATAAAAGTTCTAATCCTTCTTTTATTGCAAATGTTGAATCATCAAATGTTTGGCATGGTAGACTAGGTCATGTGAACTTAGGATCTATCAAAAGGATGATGAACTTAGATCTTATCCCTAAGACTCCTATAGACGATGAACACAAATGTAAGACATGTGTTCAAGCCAAACATACTATATTACCTTTCAAATCTGTCCATAGGGATTCTGAACTCCTAGAACTTATCCATAGTGATGTTTGTGATTCCAATAGGGTCTTGACCCGAGGCGGTAGGAAATACTTTGTTACTTTTATAGATGACCATTCAAAGTATTGTTACACCTACCTTCTTAAGACAAAAGATGAAGTTCTAGACAGATTCAAGGTCTATAAATCTGAAGCTGAGAACCAGCTGGATAGAAAGATTAAGATCCTTAGATCAGATCGTGGTGGAGAGTATACCTCAAATGAAATGACTAACTTCTGTGAAGAACATGGAATTATTCATGAGGTAACTGCTCCTTATTCACCACAATCCAATGGAGTTGCTGAAAGGAAGAATCGCACTCTTTTAGATATGGTCAATGCAATGCTTCTTAGCTCAGGTGCCCCTGATAATCTTTGGGGAGAAGCCTTATTGTCAGCCTGTTATATTCTAAATAGGATACCCAATAAGACTAATGATAAGACACCATATGAATTATGGAAAGGTCGGACTCCTAGGATTAATTACCTCAAAGTTTGTGGATGTCTAGCTAAAGTAGGAATTCCTGAACCCAAAAAAAGGAAGATAGGACCTAAGACAGTAGATGCTGTATTCATAGGATATGCCCTAGATAGTAATGCCAATAGATTCCTTGTAACCCACTCTGAAGTAAATGAAATCTCTAATAACACAATTATCGAAGCTAGAGATGCAGTTTACTTTGAGAACATTTTTTCCTTCAAAGATAGAACCCCTTCATCTTCCTCTAACCCTTCTCTTACTCCGTCTACTAGTTCTCATGACCAAATGACTAATTCTCAATCTGTACAAGTCATAGAACCTAGAAGGAGTAAAAGAGAAAGGATTGAAAAGAATTTAGGAGAAGGATTCTTCACATTTTTGATAGAAGGTGATCCCTCAACTTATGAAGAAGCCATATCCTCTCCTGATGCCCCTTTCTGGAAAGAAGCTATTAACAATGAGTACAACTCCATCATGGAGAACAATACTTGGCTTTTAGCAGATCTTCCTTTAGGCAGCAAACCAATAGGTTGTAAGTGGATCTTTAAGAAAAACTTAGAGCCGATGGTACCATAGAAAAATATAAGGCTAGATTAGTAGCAAAAGGTTTTACCCAGAAGAAAGGATTAGATTATTTTGATACATACTCTCCTGTAGCTAGAATATCTTCTATTAGAACCCTTCTAGCTTTAGCATCCATACATGATATGCTGATCCATCAAATGGATGTAAAGACAACATTTCTAAATGGAGATTTGAAAGAAAAAATTTATATGGAGCAACCTGAAGGTTTTATTGCTAAAGGTCAAGAAAAGAAGGTTTGTAGATTAGTAAAATCTCTTTATGGCCTAAAGCAAGCTCCCAAACAATGGCACAACAAATTTGACAAAGTTATTATAGAATTTGGTTTTGTGCCAAATGAATATGACAAATGTTTGTATTCTAAAAATACAAATGGAAGTTGTGTTATTTTATGCTTGTATGTTGATGATATCCTTATTCTAGGATCTTCACTGGAACTGATAAATAATACTAAGAATTATTTGTCCAACCAGTTTGATATGAAAGACTTAGGTGAGGCAAATCTGATCCTAGGAATGCAAGTGTCAAAAAGGAAAGAGGGCTATACTCTATCCTTAGCACATTCAATTGAGAAAATGCTAAGGAAGTTTGAGTACTTTGACAAGAAACCTGCCCTTACCCCTTATGACAGTAATGTTGTTCTCAAGAAGAACGAAGGATCATCTATAGAACAACATAGATATTCACAAATGATTGGGTCCCTTATGTATATAACAAATAGGACCAGACCTGACATTGCATTTGCTATTGGGAGACTAAGTAGATATACTAGTAACCCAAATCAGTCACATTGGACTGCATTAGACAGAGTATTTAGATATCTTAAGGGTACTCTAGATTATAAACTTCATTATACTAGACACCCTGATATCATAGAAGGTTACTCCGATGCAAATTGGGTAACTGATTCACATGATGTAAAATCCACTACTGGATATGTTTTTACCCTAGCAGGAGCTGCAATCTCCTGGGGATCATGTAAACAAACTATCATAGCCAGAAGTACAATGGACTCTGAAATGATAGCTTTGGATACTACATGTACAGAGGCCGAATGGCTTAGAAATCTTGTTATGCATATACCTATTTCTGTTCATCCTGTTCTTGCAATTTCTATAAACTGTGATAATAAATCTGTTATAGAACTACTAAAGCATGATTCTGTGAATGCTAAGATGAACAGGCACCTGCAGCTGCGCTTCAAGTCAATAAAGAGCCTATTGGGCAAATATGTGGTTCTTGACTATATAAAGTCAGAAAAGAACCTTGCAGACCACTTGACGAAGGGTCTGTCTAGGACATTGATCCTAGAATCATCGAGGGGGATGGGGTTAAGCCCATAGTATAGTCACCAGCAGTGGCAACCCAACCGAGTCAGACTGGAGATCCCAAGAAGCCGGTTCAATGGGTAGAAACAAGCTGGACTAGGTGACTATTATGGAACACTGACCTGAGATTAAATTCTCTTTAAAATAAAAGCCCAGGAGGCTGTACATGTGTACATTCATACCCCATCCCTATGGTGACAGTGTTCCTTTTGTGATATGGATAGGTTGAGTTTAAACTCTTAATAAGTTCAAGCATTATATGCAGGGTTGATTCCTATCACCAACCCTTAAGGACTTACCTATATGAGAGGTCGTGAGGGCCGCGACTATAGGACAGGACGATCCTAGACAACTCTCATGAATGTGTAAAAGTGCGCATGGCCAACCAAACGCGCCACCCGATAGACCCAAGTACCTCTAGCGTACTATGTGTGCTATTGTCTGAATCTGGTTTAAGAAGACTGATTCAAGGCGTAGTCCATCAAGCTCTTCTTCAGACAAAGACAATAGTCACTACGTGAGATTCAATGCTGTAGTCCATCTCATTTATGCATAGTATACAACTGCCCAGAAATTCACATACTCTTCTTTTATCTTTCTGTCTTCCATTACCCTGGAACTTGAGCTTTTGGGGGGGGATTGTTAGCTCACTTTAGCTTTTTTGGAGCAAAAGCTCAAATCCCACTTAGCTATTAGTCCCACATCGGCTGCACAATAGTCTTCAATGTGTATATATTCACTTCTCCCTTCTTGCTTCATTAAACCATTTGAATGGGAGCCCCATGGGCCACACGCGCGCGCCGCCGCCGCCGCCCGGCCCGGCTCGGCTCGGTTCGGTTCGGTTCGGTTCGGCGCGCGTAACGGGTGCGGGCACGTGCCCACATCTGCGGGCGCCGAATGCCGATCCGATTCCTTCTTCGGGTTCGGGCTGAGACCCAAAAATCCTTTTTGCTCCTATTAAATTTTTTGACCGTTACAGTCATATTAATTTCTTAACGTTTATATTCAAAATTGTGTCCAGATTCATTGTACCACGTTTTTTTGTATTTCTCATTGCTTGTAACGTTAAATTATTATTGTCCATTATTTCTGAACGTTACAAAGAGCCTCACTCAGTCTATATAAGGCTGTGATTCTTCTTCTTCAACACACAGAAATTTTTCCTCTCAAACCTCTCAAGAATTTTTGTCTCCTTCGTACTGTTGTTGCTGTTCGTCGTTGCTCTGGGCAGAGCTAAGTCGGGGTCATTCTCTCAGCGTCGTGTGCGACAACGAGATCACGGTAGAGCGGAGATTTTACCACTAGGAGCGTTCGGAAACCGTCTGCACATAGACCCGGACTATCTCTTAGGGCAGTGCTACGTGCGCGACTTTCCCGGAGGCCGGTAACATTTAATCATTTTATTTTCTTGCAGTTTTCAAAACGAAGAATTGTGAAGAATTTCTAACACAAACCCGCAGCAACGTGGCTACTGGACAGGTGCATGCTGGGGATATCGGAGAGGAGGCTAACAGCACACGGCTAAACAAACAGAGTGCGGAGGAGGACCACACGTCAAGGCATTTGGCGGAGGCTCTGGACGTCTCGGCAGCTCAAACAGTTGACTCGGATGAGTCCTCGAGTGGGGAACAAGACCGGGGATCGATCAGTGAGCATAGCCAGGATGTCGACTCCCGCAAAGACAAAACTGAACCTGACACATCGAGCGTATCATCCTTCGTTCAGGAGCTAAATTCGAGGAGCATAAATCAATCCATCGGTATGACTCGAGACTACTTGCTTGGATCGCAATCTGCGGAGCCAGGGGAGCCTCATGATGAAGAGATAGCAGCCATCAAAGCATTCAAAGCCAAAAGCTACAAAAAAGATAGCAGCTGAAACTGCAGAGGCAAAAGCTAAGGGGTCAAGAAACAAAGTCAGGCCGAGAGTTTTGGATGACAGCGAGATAATGGATAGAGGTAATATCCGACGGGAGGCTATTGGCTTCCTGAATGAGATCGTGGCGGGGAGGACTGCTGCGCTGCAGACGGATGTGGGGTGCACTAGAAGAAAATTGCCGAAGATCAGCAAACCTGAATCCAGGAAGATGAAACCGCCATCGAAAGACAACCAGGGGAAGCAGAAAGGCAATACCAGTAGAGAGGAGTCGACTATCAGCACTAGGGGCCGCAGGAAACCGAGCCATAGTGTGGTCGCGGATACAGGGAGGGACTACCAAGGCGACGGGGAAGAGGAAAATACGCAAGGAAATAACAGCTTTGATGAACTTGATCAAATCAGTGATGAAGAATGGGCTCTCGCGGTGGAAGCCAGTACTATGATGGGTCTTATCCCGCCTCAACCAACAATGAAGATGGATGATCCGATTAACTCCGGGGACACACTTGCGGGTACCGGATCTACAAAGAAGCACATCACATACACTGCTACTACTACTTCGGTCCAAACCAGGCGCCAATCCGGTGCCGAAATTCAATCTTCCACTACTACTCATAATGTTTAAAACCATTGTGTGGAATGTGAGGGGCATTAGAAGTCAGAACACCAGAACCTATCTCAAGTCTTTGAACCAGAATCATTCCCCTGACCTATTGGCGATCATGGAACCTAAAATTGAGGCGGACAACATCAATGATCTGGCTAGGGAGCTGCATATGACTAACTTCAAACATGGGGGCGACGACAATAAATATATATGGCTTTTTTGGACTAGGGAGATAAACCTGGACATTGTGGAGGTGCATCAACAATATATTTCATGCATTATCAGGGGTCCGAGAGTAGGGCACTGTATCCTGGTTACCATCGTGTATGCTAGCTGCTCTCCGATTGAGAGACGGGAGCTGTGGTCGACCCTCCCACTCATGGCCGAGCAGCAGAATTTGCCATGGCTGATCGCGGGAGATTTCAACACCGTCGCCGCTGCCTCGGAAAAAATAGGCCCTAATGGCATCAACCGGAAGGGGGTCGCTGAATTCAACAACTTCATATCTGGTTCGGGACTTGTTGATGCTGGATATCAGGGTACGTGGTTCACGTGGTGCAACGACCTGACGCACAACCCGAGAACCTGGGAACGGCTTGATCGTGTGATGTACGACGACCGCTTCATCCTCGGCATGCCGCCTATCACGGTGCGTCACCTTCCCCGGCTATACTCCGACCATGCTCCTCTTCTCATACATCCCACCGAAGCGTCTACTACTCATGCCCCATTCCGGTTCCAGCGCATGTGGACCACTCACCCGAGCTTCATGGAGTTCGTCCCCACGAATTGGAACCAGGAATGTCCGGGTCATCCTTTGGAGGTTCTCCACTGTAAACTCAGAAGGCTCAGAAATGCACTTCGGGTGTGGAATTGGGACACATTTGGGGATCTTAGAACAAGGAAGAAGGCTCTCCTACAGCAGATTGAGACTTCAGAACTGGATCTCCAAAGGCAGTGGAGCGAGAACAATTGCGAGGAGCTCACCAAAGCTAAATGTGAACTGGAGGACATACTTAGCCTGGAGGAGCAACTGCTACAAGACCAGGCGAGGGTGAACTGGATCAAGGAGGGAGACCGTAATTCGAGCTTCTATCATGCGACCAGAATGTTCGAAGAGGATGGTACCATTGTGGAAGATCAGGTATTTATGGATAGAGCTATTTTACATTTTTCTAATTTTTTCCAAGCAGAAGCTACGATCCCTATGAATTCCTCGGCTGTACTCCGGCGTTGGTCTCGGAAGAGCACAATAGGGCCCTTTGCAGGGTTCCTTTGGAGGACGAAGTGGAAGGAGCGATCAGGGCTTTAAATCCTAAAAGCTCACTCGGACCCGACGGATTCACGGGCTATTTCTTCTCCTGCTGCTGGATCATCATAAAAGACGACATCATGGCGGCGATTAGAGACTTCTTCCTAGGGATTGAGCTCCCCCAAGGTATCACTTCTGCCAACATCATTCTATTTCCTAAAATACCCAAACCCACTACTTGTAAAGATTTTCGTCCAATAAGTTTGAGTAACTTTTCTCATAAAATTATCTCAAAAATTTTGGCGGATAGACTTTCCTCGGTTCTTCCTTTGATTATATCTAGAGAACAGTCGGATTTTGTTAAAGGTAGAAGTATACACGAGAATATTAGCATGGCCCATGAGATCATTGACACTATTGATAAAAAGGTGATAGGGGGTAATGTTGCTATTAAACTAGACATGTCCAAAGCCTATGATAGGGTGAGTTGGAGTTTTCTAATTCGGGTTTTAAAGAAACTAGGTTTTAATAATGTCTGGATTGACCTTATTTTCAGAAACATTTCTAATTGTTGGTATTCTATCTCTATTAACCGCAAGATGGGGGGTTATTTTAGGTCGGGTAGAGGACTCCGTCAGGGAGATCCTCTATCACCGGCCCTGTTTATTATTGCTCATGACTTTCTTAGCAGGAAAATCTCTGATTTGAGCCTCCATGGGAGAATCAAACATTTCACGGGCCGTAGAATTGGTTTGCGTATCTCTCATTTATTTTATGCGGATGATAGCTTGATTTTTATTAATGGCGGTATGGAGAATGTTGATTGCCTTATGAATACTCTAAAGATTTATTCTGATATCTCTGGGCAGGTTATTAATGTTAGTAAATCCTCTCTCATTGTATCTTCTAAGCAGCATATGATCAGTCAGGCGGAGAGAATTGCGGCCAACACGGGCCTCAATATCACTCACCTTCCTATACAATATCTAGGGGTTCCGTTATTCAAGGGAAGGGCTAAAATGGAGTACTTCCAGGATCTGGAGGATAAAATAAGGAAGAAAATTACGAGATGGCGGGGCCGACTTCTTTCTTTTGGAGGTAAAATTACGCTTATTCAAAGTGTGCTAACGGTGTTACCTATTCATGCTATTTCAGTGATCAAAGCGCCGAACAAATACTTTCACAACATTGAGAAAATTATGGCGAGTTTCTTATGGAACTCGAACGAGAAACATCGTAGAAAATGGGTATCATGGAAGAATGTGTGTAAACCTAAGGAGGAAGGTGGCCTAGGCATCAGGCCGCTCACTCAGGTCATGCAATGTTTACATGCGAAGAGATGCTGGGCTCTCATCAAGGGGGAAAGCGTTTGGGCGCAATACATGACCAGGAAATATGGGGACCCCACGAGTAGCAGTTTCACCCAACCATATGCCCCGTCGGCTCTTTGGAAGTCTATGATGGCATGCTTGGACAAGGTTAAAACCAATAGTATTTGGGTGATCGGCAGAGGTAATATCAAGGTTTGGGGAGAGAACTGGAGTGGCCAAGTAATCCCCAAACCCGCCAACATCAGGTTTGTTCCTAACATCCGCCAAATCATGTCTACTCCATATATTCGTTCTAGAACTGGCACTACCGTGGATGCTCGTAGATTGCTACCTCATGCGGCTAGGGTGGTTCTCAACAACTTGATATTGTGCGACATTCCGGACAGGTTGGTTTGGACACTGACTCCATCAGGTGAGTTTGAGACTACTTCCTTCTGGGAGGAATATAGAATCAGGTACCAATCTTTCAAATGGGCTCCCTATTGCTGGAATAAATTCATTCTCCCCAAAATTGGTGCTTTCATGTGGAGGCTCAGCCGCAATGCCATCCCGGTGGATGGTAGGCTTCGTATCATGGGGTTTCATTTAGCTTCTAGATGTGTCTGTTCTCAAAATCCTACGGAGGAAACGATAGACCATTTACTTGTTCACGGTGAGACGGCTAAGGCGGTTTGGGCTCATTTTGCGGATAATTTTCGTATTCCCGCCATTGCTGATGATGTCAACCACCTTGTGAGATTTGGCTTAATAATATTTGCCTCACTAACACGAGTAATATTTGCAGGAATGTCACCTTCGGCACGTGTCTTTGGGAATTATGGAAACATCGCAACAGGATTATATTTGATAAAGGAAAGCGCAACGACCGGGATATCATTTGTCGGGTTTCGATGGCTGTGCAACATGGGATGACGGCTCACAAGCTAGAGATGGGGGAGCTATATAGGGCTGAAGCCAGCAACAGGGGATATGGAGCTCACAGCAGCTCCGGAGGAGTGCTGGATGCGGCCCAGGACAGCAGCTTTGCTGATTTGGGCGGGAGTGTTCCACTCCAGGCCAGGGCTTGCAGCAGCGTCGAGGTTGCTGGTCAGGGCAGCAGCTCCAGCATCATGGGAGGCCGGAGGCGGGGTGCAGCTATCGGCAGCAGTCGGGCCAGCGTTAGTAGCAGTTTGGCGGAGGCTGGTCAGGGCAGCAGCACCGGCGAGGTGAGGGGACTGAGGCGGAGCGCGGTCCCCGACAATAGACTGAACGCTGGCAGCGCCGGTACCAGAGGCGGACACCACAGGGCGGCGTCGGGTTCGGCGTGGAGACCTCCCAACGTGGGTCTCAAACTCAATGTGGCGGGCTACTCGGTCTCGAGTCCTTGCACGGCAGTTGGCGGGATTATCCGGGACTCGGCGGGGAACTTGAGGATGGCGTTCCAAATGTTCTTTTGCCAAGGGACTACATCTCTACCGGCCGTAGATGCGACTATTTGGGGGCTGTCTCTTTGTGCGGAAGACAACATTGAGCTAGCTTGTTTGGAGACCTCTTCGGAACAGTTATTTAACTTACTTAAGGGGAAGACTAGAACTCCATGGATGATGGTTTACAGCTTCCGTAAAATTAGGAGTCTTATTGCGCCTAATACCGAAGTGGTTCTTTGTAAGAAAGAGGCGGCGTGGCAAAAGATCTGCCTAAACTGGGTTTCAACGCCTGGCGGTCGTTCGGGATATACGGGGCCCGGGTTAGTTTTCGGGCGGCTCTCCACATGATGCTGTGCACTCTGGGGACGTTTGGATAGACCCTACGTCCATTTTGTTGTTGTGTAGTTTGGTTTTTGTTTTTGCATGGCCATGCATGGGCCCATCTTTTTTGTGCTGGACTTTCTCACTTGGGTTAGTTCCCAAGTATTTTGTGCTCCTTTAGGAGCTTCTGCTGCTATTGTTAGGTCGGCCTCTGTGGCACATTTCGTAGGCGGGTGGGGAGTCCCCAACGACAACGGAGCTTTCTGCTCCCTTTTGCTATCAATAAAATTTTTCCTAAAAAAAATAATAAATAAAAAATTTAGACTTTTGAGTTGGTGGGTGCGCAAAGCCCAAACAGTAGTGCAACACAAGGAAGACGTAGACGCATGAGAGCCTGCAGTAGCAAGCTACTGCTGGTGGACCCTCCCCAAAGAAAAAAATTAATTCAATATCGTTGTGGACACATGGTCCACATATCAGATATTAAACTGATAAGAACAGATACTACACTTAATCTTAGCCACAAGGCCGAGAAAGGTATGATTTGCTACGGAGCCACTCTAGCACTTTTATAGATGCTACTGCTCCTCGACCATTCCCACGCAGCCGATGTGGGACTAAATAGAAGAATATCAATCGCATTCCTCCATGAGTTGTTACTTCCGTCTGTTGTGTGGTGATGGCAAAACTTATAAAATCAAATATGTTTATAATGTTATATGAGCAAATATTGGAATTGATGACAATTCTTCTGCTTCTACTTTGACATATTTTTATATTATGTCGGCTTCACTTCTAGCTTTGTTTATTTGGTCCCAAAGTTGAGTCACTTTACAAAATGTTCAAGATTTTCTCCAAAATGAGTCGAAAGAGTATAGAAGGATGGAAGTTCTGGCATAGGATAATTTGTTGGTTGTCCATAAATTGAAATTTGTTGCAGTTTTTGTTATCCTGAACGGTGTTGCAGTCAATTTTCTTACTACAACAAAAGTTGTAACAAGTGGGATATTTAATGCACCATTTACAGCAAAATATACGATAAATTTTTTGTAAATGTTGTAGTGGTGCCAATTACCGCAACAATACTTACAAGGACGGAGTATCGCCTGGTACAAGTACTATGCGAAATTAGTTCGGAGATAGAGCCATGAATGTTGTTTGAATGTTGTTTCTGTTGTATACTACATAACTTGTCTGCAATTTAGAAAATAGAAATTTTAATATGGGGGAAGGAAGAATGGAAGTATTGCACAGAGGAGGAAAAGTTTTGGAAAATTATGATCAGGAGAATAGGCGCTGACTCCCATGGCTCATTAGAAGGGAGGAAGCTAGGTGCCGACAGAGTTGGTGGCCCCTAGAGAGCGAGGTTATGGGACGTAAACTCCTGTGGTGCCTCATGAATTTATTTTTAAATTAAAAGAAATTAACCCTAACCTGGTTCCTAAAACCCTAACCCTAAGGTCATGTTTGGTTCACGAAATCATAGCATTAGGAAAGGAAAGTCATTCCTTTCTTATGTTTGGATGCATGAAAGAAATGGGGAGGAAAAGAAAATGATTCCCAAAGGAAGGGGAAATAGGGGAAAATTGTTCCCCCCATCCACCCAAGAATTTACTTTCTCATACTAAAGATTCACATTACTTCCTAAATTCCTTCGACTTTCCAAATACCAGAAAGGAAAATAGATAGGAATAGCAATTTTCCAAAAGAAAGGAAATGACAAGAAATTGATTTTGCCTTAGGAGAATACAGAGAACTAGAGAGAGCGACTAGGTTTCATACATGGTCATCGTAATATTTGTTAGGGGATGTAAATGATTATTTTTGTGCTTGACTTATATTTTTGTGTCATAAATTTGGTGCACGAATTTGGCCTCTAGCCCATGCACTTTGGAGATTGTAAGGGAATGGAATTGGTTCCAGGAGTGGCTCATTTGTTTTTCTAAATTTTTCAATAGAAAATAGTGTTGGATAAAAAGATGTATATACCACTGGCTAAATGTCACGCCCCGCTCCCGTAGGAGCGATCGTCCTCGCTAAGGCGTGATGCCGCACGGGCCTAGGTTGCGCCCGTGCAAGGCCAAGTCCAGAAACGGCCGATTTGAGTTCTAGGCCACAGAGTCGCACAGAGTGTCCCCATTTGCAGCGGAATATAAATGAACACAATTGAAGCGAAACCAAATTCTTTATTGATATTCAACAAGTTTACAAGCGGCGCTAGGCCGATATTACAAGTCGCTCAAACTCTCTCTCTCTCTGAAACATAAAAGGCGTGCCAAGTGGCTTACAAGATGGAATGATTCATGGCGATGTTCCGATACATTATGTCCCGTATATGGTGCTCCAGCTCCTTGCAACGCTCCAAGGCCCAGAGATAGCTCCGCGCCTTAGCACGTTCGATTGAAGCTCCGCACCCGCCGGCGTCTCCTGCATCCTGCAAGTAGACTGTGGGGTTATCAGTACATTGTTATGCACTGGTGGGGAGGCTAGCTCGCCCATAATCACTATCATTACCGAACACGTTCCATTTACTTGTGTGCATCTCTATCATTCATTGTCTTTCTAATCTTGCCTTAGGGTCATTTACATGGCATATGATATAACCTATCTCGTGTTACCGATTTCAGAGTGTCGCATGGAGATACATGCACAACTTACCCATACTTACCGTCCGGCCTTCCCTGTCAAAAGTAAACCAAGTTAGCCAACCATTCGATATTAACTTTCAATGTCAAGTGTGTGTCCCTGCCTCGGATTTTAGCATGTCGTAAGCACGTTATCTAACTCACTTGTATAAATTTCTCATTGTCATTTGGTGTGTTACGTTTCAAGCATATTCATAAGGCACTTCATTTGTTAACATAAATTACTTTGATTTCAATGCAAGGACTTGCACGTGGATCGCCACCAGCAAAGCCCACTTAACTCTATATGCATCGGTCGCTGGCACCACAAGCCATCCTGGACATTATCCCCTTGGCATTTTCGCACCTATCATGGCGTGCGGCTGGTACACCCTGATAGTCTCTTGAAAAGTACCCTGCACTTACGTCTCCTGGGGCCAAGCCTCCCCCAGTTAAGCCCGTAAGCCCCTTTTTGATTTCGTCCGGGCCGGCAAGTCCTTCCCACTTTGACAACTGCCGCGGAATCTCTTTCTCTACGGCACAGCATACGCCACCCCTCGCTCGTACCGTTTGTCCACGACCATTTCGTATTTTATTAACATTTTAACTTAACGGCTGTCCTTGAGCCATAGGCTAACCCTTAGCCATCTTACATTATCGACCAGGTTGGCGTCCGTGCAGCGCGGGTAGCGAGCCCCGATGCACGTGCCCGTCACACCTGTCGCTAACCATTCATCTCCTTTCTTTCTTATCTTTTCTTCATTCTTTCTTTTCTTTCTTTCTTTCACTTGTTCTTTCGTTCATTGATTCATTCACACATTCATTCGTTTCATTCATTGATTCGTTGATTTATTCATTCAAGCATTACGCAACTCCTCGTGCGGGAGTCGCCTTGGCGATCCATCGGTCCCATTGCCTTTCAATGTTGCTATACTCTACTCGGGTGACTATATTGATAGTCTTCCGTTTCATTGTTGTAAACCATTCATTGTTTCATTGTTGAACGCAAGCTTGTGCCTTAGCACGAGCGTGGAGCGCGGTGCGAGAGTTCTCGTATTTTTCCATATTCCTTTCCATATTCTATGCACGCATACAAGTTGGGATTACTCCCTTAGCTAGGTGCGTTGAGTCATTTATTAGCATGCAAGATGTTATCGCCTAGCGATTCTCGTGAATGTGTCCGTTTTGTTATGTGTCTAGGCTAAGCAAAGACGGGTTCATCGGAGCCACCCACCTTAGCGATGTTCGCATCGGCCGAGCGATATTCCGAGCGCGCCTTTGAAAGTCTAAGTCTGGATTCATCCTGTCGGGCCAATGTAAGCCTTGCATCGATTCGCATCGATACTTCATCGGGACGAAGCAACTCTTCGGGTCGACGGCTCGTTTGAGTCGTTGCACTTGCCGTTTGGAATCGGCGTTCCGCTAGGGCGGAGCGGGTCACTACATAATACACCACTCAAAACAAGTCTCGTCCTCGAGACTTCCTGAGTGCAGGTCATCCTACCATTCCTTAACTCGGACCGTGTACATACCTTAGACAATTTCCTATGCATCGTCGTTCGATGGCATCGAACGACACTCGGTTTCTTTCTAAGTTCCGTGTCGTATACGTTTTGGTCGATTTTTATTGAATAGCTTCTCGTTCATTTTAGACTTGATGTTATCTTTTCAATTCAAGCGTTCCTTCGTATTGGTTTCTATTTCTTCGTGTCATGGGACTGGAGTGGTTGCACAAGGCACGCTGGATTTTGCCAAATGCGTGGGTCGTAATTGAGGCAACTCACTTTCGTTTACCTCCATTATCGGGATCACTCGATTCGCTTCTCAAGCGTTTTCATCTATGAAATCATTATGACTTCTTCTTAGCGGAGTCGACCAAGTCTACGAAATTTCCGTCCGATTCAAGACCAAGAACGACACCATCGTCGAGCATAACTTCCTATCGATGGTTCAATTCGTTGCACCAACTTTTAACTAGCACGATTTTACGTTCACGATACTCGTTCACTCCCCAAGTCGTGCTAGAACTCAGCGTATCACTTGGTTGGATCGTGCACGCATTTCAGGCGTCCCCAAAATACATGTATTCAGCCAAGCCGCAGGATAGTGAGTTTGTCATTCTCACTCGAGTCGCATCGTGCACATACTCAAGCGTCCCTGAGATATATGCATATCAGCCGAGTCTCGTGAGCAGGGTTTCTTACTCTTGATCCACTCCTTCAATCCATGTCAATCCTCAAGCTCAATCCTTTGTTTGCAACTCTTGCAACAGGGGCGTCTCGCCTATCCGCTAGGCCAATTCTCAAGGCTAAGTCAATGTCAGGATTGGAATCATAGTTCCCCAACAATAATGCCAACACTGACCCCAATCCTAGGGTCAAACCAAAGTCGGTGGTGCGGGATTTTTCTACCCAAGCTCGTGTCACTCAGATTCCTAAACATCGAGCACGATCACTTAGTTCGCATAGATGCATTCGTTTTGCAACATCCAAATCTGTTCAATCACCAATTCTAAATCAATTCATGTATTCGATCACGAGGTCATCCAGCTCGACAATACGTTCTGCCCCAATCTCACGCGAGTCCGATTATCCACGGCGGTTCATGAATCACCATGCAACGCTCCCGCAGAATAATCATTCTCATCGGGGCGTAACTCTTGTTTGAGTTTAGACTAACTCATTCTCGATACGCAGATTGGACCTACTCAATCCTCAAGTTCAACTCTTCAAACACACAATTCATCCTCAAGTCTCCTTCGTGTCAAACCACAAGTCGAAGCATACGAGTTGCCACGCCAGGCGAGTACCGATCACTCCCGCTGTATGAATCACCATACCAGCGCTCACGCGGAGTGATAGTCCTAGTCGGCGCGACGCATGTGCGAGGCTGGGGTTGCGCTCGCATAAGGCAAGAACGTCTACGTTGTGGTTGACAACGAAGTAAATCCAAGCACTCCGTTTTCATCCAAGCCAAGTCTATATTTGATAGTCCGACCGTCATTCATCCTCGAGCCAAGTTTATCTTTTCCTCGACACATCCTTAACGACCCAAATATAGCATCCAACGGAACAATGACATTTGCATGATCGTCATTCGCCGAGTTGGAGTGCCCCCGAGTTATCGCATATCGATCTTCGATACGCCTCAATACCATCGACGATATGCGTAACCTGACGATCTTCCCTTGCAACCGATTTTCGAGTCATGCATTGATGCTATTGTCCGAATTGGATATTCCACAATTTCCTCGATATTCAAGATCAAGTTCGACTGCTATCTCTCCAGCTAGGGTCAAGATCGTTGTTCAAACTCAAGTCGCGATTCATTTGAATCAATCCGAGATCGTACGCGCAATCCTCTAAGTTTCCTCGATCAAGACCATTCATTTACCTCTGTCGTTCCGAGTCGTTTTCTAACTCACGTTGTCTAACGACAAGTTGTCCGAACGACATCTCGCTCGGGACAATCGAAGTCACAACCAACTAAGTGTGACGCGTTCTAAGGCTTTGCGCGACCGCATCGCCTCGCCGACATACTCGTAATCCTCGATTTCGCTCGAACTATTTCCAAGACGTCCATACACCACTCGGATTCGAGCCATCTGATCTAGTCCTCAATCACGTTTGCGCCACGCGCTAAGACGTCTTATCGATTCGTTCAACGAATCGCTAGCGTAGTCGTTCGTGCCGTTGCGACGCATTAAGTCGTTCGCAATAATCCTCAAGGTCCAAATCGATCCTTCGAGTGCGCCTAAGCGTTAACTCGATAACGTTCCTATCGATACACACTCAAAGTGTATCTCCGTTCTCGATCGAGCGATACGTTGATATCGCTCGCAACCCGATGGCACCCAAAAGTCGAGGTGCGCGACACGCGGACTAAGTTGTACCGCTTAACCATCCCGTTCGGACCACATTCAAGTTTGCACGCTCACTTATTCTCGTTCGCAACTCGTTTGCACCAAAGGGTCTAGGTGCACGATACTCCGCACAACTTAGCCAAAAGGCTGCGTGCAAAACCATCCTGTTCGAATAATACTCCGGTCTCGTGTACCCGTTTGCTATCGTCAACGTAAGCCTATTCAAGCATGCCTCGCGTTTGCTAACTCTTAGCATTTAGTTTTCGTCCGACTCGAGTCCGTCGTGGTTTGGCACAAAGGCCATCGCCTATCAAGTCCGTCGTAGTGGCACAAAGGCCATCGCCTATCGGTCCCGTGCAACCGAGTACTCGTACGAGCTTTCGCAATATTAGACTTATTGTATGGAACATCCCAATGCACAACGAGAGAGAGCATACACTTCTTTTGTTTCCAACGCGAGCTTTCAAAACTGAGAGAATCGAAATGATGTCCAAGGACGTAAAGCCGTGCTCTGATACCAATCTGTCACGCCCCGCTCCCGTAGGAGCGATCGTCCTCGCTAAGGCGTGATGCCGCACGGGCCTAGGTTGCGCCCGTGCAAGGCCAAGTCCAGAAACGGCCGATATGAGTTCTAGGCCACAGAGTCGCACAGAGTGTCCCCATTTGCAGCGGAATATAAATGAACACAATTGAAGAGAAACCAAATTCTTTATTGATATTCAACAAGTTTACAAGCGGCGCTAGGCCGATATTACAAGTCGCTCAAACTCTCTCTCTCTCTGAAACATAAAAGGCGTGCCAAGTGGCTTACAAGATGGAATGATTCATGGCGATGTTCCGATACATTATGTCCCGTATATGGTGCTCCAGCTCCTTGCAACGCTCCAAGGCCCAGAGATAGCTCCGCGCCTTAGCACGTTCGATTGAAGCTCCGCACCCGCCGGCGTCTCCTGCATCCTGCAAGTAGACTGTGGGGTTATCAGTACATTGTTATGCACTGGTGGGGAGGCTAGCTCGCCCATAATCACTATCATTACCGAACACGTTCCATTTACTTGTGTGCATCTCTATCATTCATTGTCTTTCTAATCTTGCCTTAGGGTCATTTACATGGCATATGATATAACCTATCTCGTGTTACCGATTTCAGAGTGTCGCATGGAGATACATGCACAACTTACCCATACTTACCGTCCGGCCTTCCCTGTCAAAAGTAAACCAAGTTAGCCAACCATTCGATATTAACTTTCAATGTCAAGTGTGTGTCCCTGCCTCGGATTTTAGCATGTCGTAAGCACGTTATCTAACTCACTTGTATAAATTTCTCATTGTCATTTGGTGTGTTACATTTCAAGCATATTCATAAGGCACTTCATTTGTTAACATAAATTACTTTGATTTCAATGCAAGGACTTGCACGTGGATCGCCACCAGCAAAGCCCACTTAACTCTATATGCATCGGTCGCTGGCACCACAAGCCATCCTGGACATTATCCCCTTGGCATTTTCGCACCTATCATGGCGTGCGGCTGGTACACCCTGATAGTCTCTTGAAAAGTACCCTGCACTTACGTCTCCTGGGGCCAAGCCTCCCCCAGTTAAGCCCGTAAGCCCCTTTTTGATTCCGTCCGGGCCGGCAAGTCCTTCCCACTTTGACAACTGCCGCGGAATCCCTTTCTCTACGGCACAGCATACGCCACCCCTCGCTCGTACCGTTTGTCCACGACCATTTCGTATTTTATTAACATTTTAACTTAACGGCTGTCCTTGAGCCATAGGCTAACCCTTAGCCATCTTACATTATCGACCAGGTTGGCGTCCGTGCAGCACGGGTAGCGAGCCCCGATGCACGTGCCCGTCACACCTGTTGCTAACCATTCATCTCCTTTCTTTCTTATCTTTTCTTCATTCTTTCTTTTCTTTCTTTCTTTCACTTGTTCTTTCGTTCATTGATTCATTCACACATTCATTCGTTTCATTCATTGATTCGTTGATTTATTCATTAAAGCATTACGCAACTCCTCGTGCGGGAGTCGCCTTGGCGACCCATCGGTCCCATTGCCTTTCAATGTTGCTATACTCTACTCGGGTGACTATATTGATAGTCTTCCGTTTCATTGTTGTAAACCATTCATTGTTTCATTGTTGAACGCAAGCTTGTGCCTTAGCACGAGCGTGGAGCGTGGTGCGAGAGTTCTCGTATTTTTCCATATTCCTTTCCATATTCTATGCACGCATACAAGTTGGGATTACTCCCTTAGCTAGGTGCGTTGAGTCATTTATTAGCATGCAAGATGTTATCGCCGAGCGATTCTCGTGAATGTGTCCGTTTTGTTATGTGTCTAGGCTAAGCAAAGACGGGTTCATCGGAGCCACCCACCTTAGCGATGTTCGCATCGGCCGAGCGATATTCCGAGCGCGCCTTTGAAAGTCTAAGTCTGGATTCATCCTGTCGGGCCAATGTAAGCCTTGCATCGATTCGCATCGATACTTCATCGGGACGAAGCAACTCTTCGGGTCGACGGCTCGTTTGAGTCGTTGCACTTGCCGTTTGGAATCGGCGTTCCGCTAGGGCGGAGCGGGTCACTACACTAAACAAGTAAAGTTATATTTAATTGCTATATCACTTATAAAACTTCTAAATTTAAAACAACTATCAAATGATTGTTCGACAAATAATCCAAGAGTGCTTGCATTATCAATATGTTATTCCCGAGGCTCAATCTAAGATGAAAGAACTGTCAAAAACTGAGATTTAATGCAAACAAGTTTGCTTCTTAGCTCTGAGTTTGAAGCTGAGACTTCGGAGTTCGTCCGCAAACAAGTTTGCTCTCCAAATAACTCGAATACCACTTATAAACATCTGATTACAATTCTGTTACAAATTGACATAAACTAATTCACGTTCTTCCATGCAATCGCAGTTGCAAACAGATAGAACGGTTTACAAAACGTGAGAAATTACTGTATTTTATTTAAAGTCGATAATAAACGGGTTTTTATTTTAACTAACTTTAATTAGATATACTAAAAAATACACTTTTTCGTCATAAATTTTTTTTGGAAAAAAATAATATTTTATTATCGTAAATAACCGTAACATATATAATAAATCCTTTTTAATCCAAAATACTATTTCTATTTTTTAAAAAAAAATTGAATCTGAATATTTGACCATCTTTAACCGTTCAAATCCTGCAATCAGCGGCAACATGCGCCAACCATGCTGTATGTGCATCTGTGCCACAGTAGTACAAGCGCAGCTGCTCCTGCACATATGCCAGCAGCGCAGCAGCCAATGTGCTCATACGCGTAAACGCGCATACGTGCATAGCCATGCATAGCTCGTGCAACGACGGAAACGCGCATACACGTAAACGCGGATACACGCATAACCGCACATAGCCCGCTCCTGTGCCCACGCCAGCACCCGAGCATGCGCCTGCTCATGTGACTCGTGCATGAAATGAGTGCACGACCGCAACACTTGATGTGATCGTGCAAAATAATTTGGGATATGCTTATATCTTAGCGATACAATTGTTATCAACTGTAACCAACATATTATCTCTTGTAACGAATCTAGCCTTGTATATTAGCAAACGGGCACATCGCTTGAGAGTTACTTGTTCTTCTCGGTAAGGAGCTGTTTGGATAGAGGCTAACTCTCTGAAAGTGAGAAAGCGACACTTTTACCATGTTATAATGTAGTGCACTTTCAATGCATTTCACTTTTCAAAATGTGTCTTGATACGTATGATTTTGGCCCCCGCAAGTGAGGAGTTTCAATATAGTGTGTTTAGTAAGTGTATATGGGAACTTAAATGTGAATTTTCAACATTTGGATATAATCCTGCAAGTGATATAGTCCCTCTTTCTAAATTTGCTTTGCTTATCCCCTCATTAGACATAAAACCAAAAAAAAAGACAACGTTTCATGCCACTATATACCATACCACCATCATTATATTCTTAAGAGCCATATATTTTTTTTTCTTTTCTTTTCTCGGTACTCCACCCATCTCTCCTACATACAACAGCTAGAAAACCCCACACCTCCATCGTCGACCTGGTGACGTAGTTGAAGCCTGTGCTCCTGCGAGGAAGCCCGTGCTCCGGCGAGGACACTCGCGCATACGGCTACGTGCATAGGTCTCCAGCGGAGCGCTATGTTGGTGCCGCGGAGGCGGAGTCATAGGCGTGGAGGCTACGGGCGGCGAAGTCGGAGGCAGCGGACAGCGAAGTTATAGGCAAGGGCGACGAAGTCGTAGGCACGGACGCCAGTTCATATTCGACAGAGAGAATGTGACCAAAGCTTTGGGAACTTGCAAGTGTGCAGAATAATAGTGCCCTTCCATTGAGTTATTCATTTTTTTATGTAGGTGAGAAGTGAAGGAATTGGAGGGACAAGACCTTGTTATGTGTCAATAACACTTGCAACACAGTTGTAATGTCTATCCAAACACAGACTCTCCAATTTTTAACATTCAGTTTCAATGGAAGTCCCTATTTCAGTCCACTCCCATCTGTCCAAACAGCCCCTAAGAGTGACCTCTGGCTTTTACATTTCTTTTTTCTTCCACAGAGTTCCCAAAATATACCACAGTAGTTTATACTACAAACACCAAATGACATTAACTAATCCTAATTTATTTATTACATAAATATCCAATAATGTTTTAGATAAAACTTTTGTCAAATTCTTATATTGAGTTTTTACGTCATTATGAAATAATTATTGGCTTACTTTTTTGCTCGAAAAATTACTTCGAACCCATAACCACTCATTTCCAACTCGAATAGATTTTGATTTTGGATTTCCAAATGAATGTTCTTGTCTTGCCTTGAGTGGTACACTAATTTTTGGAATCCGGTCCCATTAGCAGATAAAAACATCCCATTAGCGGATAAAAACCAAAGATTTTCACGGATATATAACAATTTTTGGTGACCAAAGTAACTCAATACTTGTTTTACGCATAAACTAGTATGAATTTCAAAGGTGATTCCTATTATAGCTAGTAAGATCACCATGAATCCTTGTAAAAATTGCACTCTCCAGAAAATATGTAAATTCACTGCTCAGTACATATGTTGCCAGTTAAAGTGTGCTCTTTCGTGTTAATATGCAATAGGGCACACTAGTTCTAACATCGTCGAATGGAATGTTACAGAAATATTCTTATTTTACATTTTTTGCAGCAGTGTAAGGTTTTAATGTATTGCCACTGCCTGAGTTGCATTTTAATAGATAGGAAGGAAATAATTTCTTCGAAGATCATTAAAATCGCATAATAAACTTTCATTAACTTATTTTGTTTAAATGTACTCTTCACAAAACCAATTTTAAAAAAATAATTGTAATAATATTGGAAATAAAACTTGACTTTGATTTGGTGGGTGCGCCAGGCCCAAGCAGTAGTGCAACGCTAGGGCGACGCATGAGGGCCCGCAGTAGCAAGCTACTGCTGGTGGGCCCTCCCCAAAGAAAGAAATTAATTTAATATCATTGTGGACACATGGCCCACATATCAGATATTAAACTGATAAGAACAGATACTACACTTGATCTTAGCCAAAAGGCCGAGAAAGGTATGATTTGTTTGGGTGCCACTCGAGCACTTTTATAGATGCTACTGCTACCCCCATCCTTCCCTCGCAGCCGATGTGGGACTAATAGAAGCAAGTTAAGAACATTCCTCCATGAGTTGTTACTTCAGTCTGTTTTGTGGCGATAGCAACTTATAAGATTGATAAATTATGAGCAATATTGGAAAGATGACACACTTCGGATTTCGGAAGGGCTTACTAAAGTTGTAATCTGATTTTATTTTCTCCGCTATAAGAGCGCCTTCTCCATGCCTTGTGTTTGCAGTGCATCTTCCTCCCCTTGCCGTCTGAGAACCTGATGTCATCATGTCATTGTTGGTAAAAATGGCTTCCTTGTTCTCTGATGAATCCCCTCCTATAGCAGTGAACTTATCAACCAGAGACTACAAAAGTAGTTCCAACTGGAACTCATGTTTAGCCAGTAAAAACCATTCACTACTCGAACCTTCACTGTTAGTTCCCTATCAGTAATTCTTCCTAAGCTCTTATCTTTGATCTCTGGCAATTGGTCAGATTCTGATAAATCCAGTGCACTACACCTGCTTCAACCTAGATGTAGAGAATCAGACTTCTTTGCTAACCGCAAACAGCCGCAAGAAAAATGTTAGCCCTACCTTAGAATAGTCAGGGTGCGAAAAATGACCCGACAATGTAGAGTGGGGTGGGCTGGAGCCCACCTCAATTTTTTTTTTTTTACATTTTTATTCTATATAAAAAAAAAAGTGTTTTTTATATGGATTTATTTACTTTCAGCCCACCCAAAATTTTGACAGCCCACCCCAACTATAATTCCTGGACCGCCCCTGCATTTCCCAGAGGGACTAAAACCTTCCATAATCTTTATCTCCGAAACTTCGTCTTCTTTATCCCAATCCACCACCACTCTGTCGAAACTAGGCTATCCAAACTACCACATTGTTCCTTCCCATTGATCGTTCTGGTGGCATGTGGTTAGCTTGGGATGACGCAATCGCTGCAGATGAAATATCAAAGCCTCCAACTCCTCTCTAGCTTGGTGTCTGCTATGCATCTATGGATGTCGGAAAAAAATTCTAACCGTCAATACCATGGGTATGTATCGGAGACTTTAATGCCATATCCAAAGCTTGGAAATCAGGAAGGAATGGGTTTGATAACACTAGGGGGGCGTTTGGTTCAAGTTTTTGTGGCTTGGGAATGGGTTTTGAATTTCTTACCCATGTTTGGTATGTTTAGGATTGGGAATGAGGAGGGAATATGAGGGGCTTAGGGGGGAAAGCTATTCCCATTGACTTGGGAAAGCTATTCCCATTCACTTGGGAATAGATTTGCTTTCCTAGGAATGATACTTGGCTATTTTGTTTGGACGGTTATACCCTCTCTTTATTTTCAAATTTTCAACTTCTATCCCAAACATGTAAATCATCATGAAATTAATGAAAGGGTATTAAAGGAAAACTAAATAAATTAATATTTATATCCCTTTGTAAACCAAACATGGAGATAATTTATTTTTAAAATTTTGAACTACCTATTCTCATTCTAACCAAAATGGGTATGGGAATGTTGAATTCCTTTCCCATGGGAAAGGAATTGAAACATATTCCTAGGAATACAAAAACTTGATCCAAACGAGCGTCATAACACTGCTGCAGATTCCTTTAATGAAATGATAGACCACTGTGGATTGCTAGATTTGGGTTTCATGTTATACACACGGTCTAATAGGAGATATATTGGCCATCTAATCAGAGAACGGCTCGACAGAGCCTATGTTGATACCAATTGGAGAGCTTCCTCTCCTCGTGCTACTGTATCTGTGCTCCCCTGTGTCAACAATGACCATGCTCCTATATTATTTTTGAACTCCTGCAACAAAAATCAGATTCAAAAGACATCCTCTACCTTTTGAATCCTACTGGCTACATCACAACGACATTCAATCCCATCCCAGACGGAACAGATAACTAAATATGGCTACTTCAAACACCTGAATTGATTAATCTCCTATCTGTCTGTGGAAGAATCCCATTGGAAACAAAATCTGATCACAGAAGAACAGAACCAGCAATTATGTGGGCATTAACTATAAAAGAAGGGTCAGATGGATATCATTTAAATCGCATAATAACCTATCATTAACTTATTTGGTTAAAAGTACTCTCTACAAAACCAATTAAAAAAATAATAGTACTAACATTAAAATTAAAAATTTGACTTTGAATTGGTGGGTGCACCAGACCCAAGCAGTAGTGCAAAGCTAGGGCGACGCATGAGAGCCCACAGTAGCAAGCTACTGGTTGTGGACCCTCCCCAAGAAAGAAATTAATTTAATATCGTTGTGGACACATGGCCCACATATCAGATATTAAACTGATAAGAACAGATACTACACTTGATCTTAGCCAAAAGGCCGAGAAAGGTATGAATTGTTATGCGGGCAGTCGAGCGCTTTTATAGAGGCTACTGCTCCTCTATCCTTCCTTCTCAGCCGATGTGGGACTAATAGCATGTCAATAACATTCCTCTATGACTTAATGCTGCTACTAATTTGGAAAGGCAATATGTGCTTTTAATATTCAACAAAGTTCCCCTATGTATTGATAAAATTCTGAAAGCTGCTACTAATATGTGGGAGGGACCTGGAGAAATTGGATATAGTCGGGGTGAAATGAGAGAGCTATGGCCAATTCCTTTAAAATAAATGTGGATATGGAGCAACGTCCTCATCAGCCATTGCTGGGAACTTCGTAACTGCAATGACGTGGAATTCTTAGTCTTGATCAGAATTGCACTGTTCTAGGGCCTGCTTGGCAATTGTTGGAGTAGCGGTTATGAGGTGTTTTCAGAGTACCGGTTATGAGCGGTTACGAGGGATCCGATTTTTGGTGGTTTTTAAGTAGCGGCTTCTAACCAGTCCAATCCATGCTTGGTAATTCACTAACTAGCATCTCTGAAAGTTTTTTACACAAATAAAATTAAATAGGGAATAGTATTAGTAGTTATAATTATATATTTTTGTTGAGAATATAAATGGCATGAAATAATAAAACCCCTCAAAATCCACCGATTTGAGGTGTTTATAAAGCCACCCAAAAATACATTACACTAATTTTGAAGGGATTTTGAGCCGACCCAAACCAGTGTCTCAAAAAAATTAACAAGCAGCGATTTTCATAAACGGACGGTTCAAAAACATCCCAGAACTAGTGAAAACACCGTTACGAAGCAGACCCCTTAGAGGACCATCTGATATGTATTTATAAACCTAAAAAACATGGCTTGCAAGGGGATTTTACTAAGAAGATGAACTTTGTTACGACAAACAAAGACACTAACTTTATTGACATAATACATCCCAGGTTCACAAATATGCTCATAAATTCTTCAAGCATTACAAACTATATTGCACAGACACGAACACAACCACAAAATCGAAAAAAAATTCGGTAGCACATGAGCAACTCAATTTCTGGCACGTTGTCTTAGTATAATTCGGACTGACTTTCTTGTCTCATATGTGTAGGATACGGATACAACATGGATACAACAACCACTTTGGAGTCTCCCAGCTTATGAGATTAAATACAATTTTTTTAGCATATGCCCTTAGGAAGGACCTTCTTGATGCATGCCCAAGTTATATTGCAAGTAAATGATTGAGACTTTGATAATACACGGATAAACCAAAAAGCTGCGACCATTATGTATTGTATCATGTCAGATATAAATCGATCAAAATACAAACACTATAAAATACTTTTACCAACATTAGAGTGTACCAAACGAGGCCAAATTTTTTCATTTGGGAAGAGGAATGAGAAAGAAATCACAGCCAGTGCGATTACAGGATTTTGTGACGAATGCTGTTCGAAGTAAAAGTCCCCCCTTCACCACAGTTCATCTGTTCCCGTCACTTCCTCAGGTACTTCGTATCCTCTAACACAATTTCTAAGTTATGACATATTTACTGCTGGACAAAAAGATTTTCTTGCAGCTATCACTGCAGGTGTTGAGCCTACTTCATATCGCCAGGCCTCGCGAGATTCAGGCTGGCGTGCGGCTATGCAAACTGAAATACAGGCTCTGGAAGATAATGGGACATGGAGTCTTGTCGATTTGCCTCCTAGGAAGAAAGCATTGGGAAGTAGATGGGTGTACAAAATAAAGTACAACTCCGACGGCAGTGTTTAGCGCTTAAAGGCACGGCTGGTTGTGTTCGGTAATCATCAGGTTGAGGGGATCGACTATTCAGAGACATTTGCCCCGGTAGCTAAGATGCCTACAGTTAGGGCGTTCTTGGCTGTTGCAGCTGTGAGAGGCTGGACTTTGCACCAGATGGATGTGCACAATGCTTTTCTTCATGGAGATCTGACAGAAGAAGTGTATATGAAGTTGCCGCTAGATTTTTTGCATAGTGAACCCAACAAAGTGTGTCGCCTGCGTAAGTCTCTATATGGATTGAAACGGGCACCACGTTGTTGGTTTGCTAAGCTTGCTGCTTCCCTGATATCCTATGGATTTATTCAATCTCATTCCGATTATTTCCTTTTCTCTCTTTTTACAGGGAAGGTAGAGTTGCATATTTTGATCTATGTGGATGATATGATTGTGTCTGGTAATGACTCAGGTGCTTTAGGTGCTTTCAAAAAGTACCTTAGTTCTTGCTTTCACATGAAGGACCTTGTTGTGTTGAAATACTTTCTTGGCATAGAGGTGGCTCGGAGTGCAGAAGGAATTTCCTTGTGTCAAAGGAAGTATGCTTTGGACATCATTTCAGAATGCGGCTTGATGGGGTCTCGACCTGCTGGCTTTCCCATGGAGCCCAATCACAAGCTGGCAGAATCGACTAGTCCAAAGATGGCGGATGCAGAGACTTATCGGAGGCTGGTTGGGAGGTTGATTTATCTATCATTTACTCGCCCTGATTTAGCCTATGCTGTGCATATCTTGTCTCAATTCTTACAGGAGCCTCGACAAGATTATTGGCATGCTGCTTTGAGACACTACAAGAAAGTTGGCCTATCCCAACGTTTTATAAGCGTTGTAAAAACTGAATAAAACGTTGGTATATGTTTAGCCAACGTTTGTCCAACGATTTATGCAAACGTCGTCGTTGCTCTAGTTGGGAATTTACAACGTTTGCAATAAATGTTGGTATAGGGATTAGACGACGTTTGCAGTAACGTTGGCATACGTAACTTATTTCCAACATTTTATAAAACGTTAGAATTATTTTTACCAACCTTTGTCGAAGAAAACGTTGGGTTGTGATTTTCCAACGTTTCCCAAAAAATGGTTGGATTTGTGTTTCCAACCTTTTCTAAAAAAAGTTGGTTTTTTCCAACATGTTTCCACAAACATTGAAAATATAATTTTGGATGGTACTTTCCCAACAATTTACTAAAACGTCGTAAATTTAACCTATTTTCCAACAATTTTCCAAAATGTTGGGAGTTGTGTTAATGGGTGATAAATTTCAAATAATTGGACAAACATATCGAGAATTTAACTATTTTTCCAACGTTTTACCTAACCACTGGATTTGTTACAAAAATTGGTTAAAAATATCTACTACAATCGCACAAAAAATAAATGTGCTTGTACATATAAAAATTTCAGATCCCATCACAAACATGTAAATGCATCCACCACCAAACAATTGAACAAAATATTAATATAAAATTATTGTAAATCAAAATATTGTCTGTGTAAAAAGTCTTTATATCTTTATTCATTCACCAAAATACAAGTTCATTCAAAGTAAAAATTAGACAATCTTCATGAATCCATATAAGTAACTTGACCATGCATGTAAACCTGAAAAAAAAAAATTTAAAATTAGGACATACGAGTAAGTAATGAATATTTTTAAGATTTACTGTGCAAGTTGACCTTCTCCACTAATTAGTTCTTTTTCGCCCTCTTCATAGCCATGAGATCCTGAATTAATGAACACAAGAAAAGAAGAGTAAAATTTAAGGATATTTAATATAAATGTCAAAGTTTAATGCTTTAAGGAGAAATAAAAATTCTAACCTCACAATAGCTTCGAAGTTGAGATCGTGGTACAGTGTGCGTTTGTGCTTGCTTTGGTGGTTGCAGTTGCGCTTGCTTTGGTGGTTGCAGTTGTATTCGCTTTGATGGTTGTGTTTGTCTTCTTGATTGAACCTCTGATTGTATATGTGCCGACTGATGCAATATTGGAGGTGATGTGCGCTCAAAATTGTTTTCAAAAAACTAACATTATAAATACAAGAAAATATTACATGCAATCCATCAAATAAATTTAGCTCATATACATCTAATAGTTTGATAAATTCTAACCTGTTCTGTGCCAGAAGATACATCGCGTGGAGATTGTGAGAAAGCACCCATATCACGCAGTTGACTCTCAAGTAAATTTTGTATTTGTGCTTCCATTCGATCATTCTTCCGAGATTCCACAGCAGATAACTTTTCTTGCATCTGGAGTTCCATCTGCTCTTTCATTTCAGTTTTGTTTCTCTCATTTTCAGCCATCATCTCACGACGAACCCTTTTATTTTCAGCCTCCATTTCACGTTGCAGGTTCTCCAACTCTTGTTGATGTTGTGTCTCAATCTCCCTCCTCTCATCCTGGGACAGTTTATACGATGGTCCGAATACCATAGTCGGGGTAGCACCTAGCCCATATGTCCCCACACGACCGTGCCTATCACGTCCCATAACTCGCCCATATATATCATCTCGTGCAACACCGGTCTCTGGACTTTCCGCTTCTAGTTCATCCATCTCTTGCTGTAAAATCAACTCATGTTCATATAAACATAACTACAATTATATAAACTTATGAAAAGTGTAAATAATGAAATAAAATAAAATTAGAAGTAAGATCATACAATCGCCTTAGCTGCTATTTCATTTACTGGCCCTTTCCCTTTAGTTACATGTGTCTCCTTGTATACCATCCTACGAGTTGGCTCGTATCCGATGGATTTAGCCAACTATAAGTATAAAGAATCAACGCATCAGATTATTAGTAATAAACCTGCTTTCCTGGCACATTAAAAAATGTATGAACTAATAAATTAAATTAAATTTGTTCTACCTTATTTCTAACTTCAGCATGGGGAGTTCTACCAGATGTGTGTGGTGTTGTCCAATTTTTACGAATGGCTTTATTCTTTTCACTTTTGGCCTGGTACAAAGAAAAATACAAATATACAATAAAATATTATGATAAACTGAAAACCATTGCTTCCATAAATACAAATATACCTTTCCCTTATCAGAATCCCAATAGTAGATGAGTCTTGGCCACTGACTTTCCTCGACCCTTGGGGGGCAATGCTTCAACCGTTCCTCATTAGTCTTATACTTAGTATAACCCGGACGCTTTACTTCGGCCTTCCACTCCTTCCATTTTCTTCCGACAGACGCCATCATAAATTTTCTCATCCGGTCCGTGGCATTCGTATTTTCCTATTTAAATGAAATGTAAAGAAAAAAAAATCATGTAATTATTCACATATGTAAATTGCGACACAAAGTAATTTAATATTGCTAGGTGGTTATTCATCTACTTTACCTTAATATGAGTCCAAATTGCGTCCTTCCCAATGTCCGGTACATGCCTCCAATCAAGGTAAGTTAAAGGTGCTAGGTGGCCATTTCGTGCTAGAACCCCTAAATTTGAAGCAAGTCTGGAACATGTTTCCTCAATTGGTTGGCCAAAATTGTTGACATGAATCTCTAGAATGCCACCATCTTCTGCCCATCCCCTATGCATTAAAGTAGGACCACGGACTCGTCTATGCTCCTCCTGACTGGAATTCAGGTCTAAGTATAAAATAGGCCAACATAAAAATAATTAATGCACAATAATATTAAAACCCTGAAGTTTAACTTCAATAATATTAATATCACAAATATGTGTGATGTTAAGATTATTATTACCTGTCACTTGATCTTCTAGTTGTTCGTTGTTGCCGAACAATACTCCTGTTTGCTCCTCCTCCTCGAAAATAGTAGGAGGTGGCCAATTCAAAGGAGGTTCGACCATGACAGTGTTGGCACCTACTTGCTCTTGTTCCTCAATAACGGTAGGCATAGCTCCCCTATTCAATTGGTTGCGTCTACTTGTCGCCATGGAATTTTAGCTTGACTACAATCAAAAAATGTATAAGAGAAAATGAATGATGGCATAGTAGATCATATGTTACTTTTATTGAAGAAAGGATCTAAACAAACTTGAACATGAGAGTGTGCAGTCTCACACTTACTGTTGCCATAGAAGAGGATGAGAGACTGCTTAAGAAAGAAGAACTCATAAAAGATGACTTACCAATATTAGCATACAACACAGGATATAGTGACACTGAAAAAATTGTACCCCACATGGTTTTTTGTATCTTGATGAAACATACAACTTTTCTATAGTAGCGAAGTAGTCTAATGAACATCAACTAGAATATAACACCATCAACTTATTTCCACATACCACTTTATAAACAACTAAACACAATTACGCAAAAAGGTGAAGTTTTGATGGCAAAAATGTATTGTAGATTCTATCAGACTATCCAAGAAAAAAATGCACTGCAATTTTGATTCGTATGGGTCAACTTCTTGTTTCGTGGAGGAACTGTATAGAACATCAACAGCAATTCAATGGCTGCATGCCCCAAGATACACTGTACTATATGCTCTGCCTAGACCACATGATCCCCTTCATGTGGATAGAACACCATCCCTCAGATGGCACTTCATTGTATGGAACCAATTTCACCACTAACCTTCCCACATTGAAGTTTCAGTAAGGCCACATGTTATATCTAGTTTGTACCATTACTCCCTTTACATCATAATTGCCTTAACAATTCTAAGTGAAGAATAAGAAGCAACAGCAGTAGTAGCATAATACATAATGCCAGGTTGGTCTAGGCTAACTTGGAAGGGTCGTGTGTTCAGGTCCCATGAGCTATTAGTCTCATCATGAAATCAGAGAAGAGACTCCCCTGTTTACAAAAGATTTCTCTAACCATTTCCCCTTGCACCCAGGTTCTGTCATAAGGAACCTGCACACTGGTTTAACTCTGTCATTATGCTAGGTAATAAGAGGTATAGCAAGGTTTAAAATGTGGTATCAGCATCAAAATCAAACCCTCCTTATGAGTGCCAATGTCCATAACAGACAGTTCTAGCTAATTCAGGTTTTAGAGTATTTAGTTTCGAGTTTCAACATTTCAAAGAAGTATTTAAAATGTTAAAATTTACTAAATATATAACAAATGAAAGTTAAAATAACATAAGTCCTTAAATATTTTATGTAGTTTGTGTTAGTTTTGGTGAATTGCTGCATATTGTATGATTTATGTTAAATTTTACATGGTAATTGCATATCTAATAGGCAGGTTACCATATGTGTGTGTGCGAGTGCTCTCACTCTCAAAACAGTTCTTTTAACATGAAAATGTAAGTAAAACCAGAGTTACCAAAAAATGAACATGAGTACCATTTTGGAATTTCCCATCCAAAACATGGAAATGTTCAATTCAGGAACTATAATCTAATCATATAAATGTTCCAAAAAGAGAATAAACCATTAGCCCTAATCCTAAACCCTTATAGTTCTAGCCAGACTCAATGATCCTTACATCACTTGAGAAATATGAAATTGCAATCTTCAAAATTTTGGTTGCCTATAAGCACATGCACACGAGACAAGAAGCATGCTTAGTTCCGAAAGCACGAGTCATTCAGCTAAAGAGTTTTGCAGAAGCCTGCCGCTAGATACCACATTCCATATCAAGTGGCATTCCGGTTTTCATACCACAATATTCCACCTTGGAAGTAACATTGAGTAAAACAAAATCAATACATATTTCAGCCAGTATTTGCAAAGGGATGGACAATTCCGGACGGTTTTGGAGGGGGGAGTGTAAGTTCCAACCAATTCTGAAATTGTTGTCAAATTTTGACAAATTTTGGTCATTTTTGGGCCAGGACAGACCAAGAATAGACCAAAACTTTCCAATATTAGCCTAACATCATCGATATCAGCCAGTACCGATCTCATTATGTGGGTTTTGATCAATTCAGCTCAAATCCAATAAATACGGCCGATACATGTCAGTATTAGGCTATTAGCTGATTTTTTAAACTTTGAGAAGAGACCAACAAGTGTTAAGAAGTTCAAACTAGATAAGACCTCAATAGATGTTACGTTATAAGAAGACGAGAAAGCTATAGGAACTGACAATATAAATTCAGAACTTAAAACTCTACAACTTCTCGCATATCTTACAATCGATTTAACTAGTGAATTATGGAATACATTAGTTAATAGATTAGACGACGGTGCAATCAGACAACTATTACCAAAAGGACAACAAAAAATTTGAAGAAGAGTAGTACCTTATTCCCAGAATTGAGCTTCTATCATATCAAAAGGATTACAGGCTATATGTGAACGAAAAAATATACTAGAACTGAATGAGTTGAAAGAGACTTCGAGTATGGGCACCAAGAATGAGCTATTCTAAACCAGCAGCCAGCAGGTATTGGTTTACAGTTCAGCTACTTCATAAGTATGATTTAAGTTCCTGTCATAAGGAACCTGCACACTGGACCCTCCAAAGCAATCCCCATCACTGTCATGTAGGAAATCGGATACATAACAAGAAAGAAATAACGTTGAATAACTAAAAGTAGCTATCATTGTAAATCAAGCAGTAGTAAATCTGACATTGAGATTTAGAAACAAAGGAAGATATACTCTGGAAACAAGGATATATCTAATTTGAGATTTGCTAAAGAATCACAGGAACTTTTTCCCCCTTCGCTAAGAGAACCATAGAACTTTGTTGTGAAGTGATCGTTGAAGTAGTGTATAAATATTGACAAGTTATTCTTGATGATGAAGAAGAAAACTAGAATCTACATGTTGCCAATCAACTATTCTGTACAGCTAACATTGCGAGAAAACTATAAGATAACAATTCTGTTTAAAAAAAATCTGCCCTTAGATCTCCATACTTGTTTCAGTCAAAAACAAATAAAAAGTAACATCATATTAAAGACATGAGGAATGCATCAAGAACATCTTTACAATTTCGGGGATGTATTTGGGAGACATTGTTAGAAGAGTACTTAAAAGACAAAAATAATATGGCAAAAATAATATAGTTTGAGGATAAGGCTAATATACATAGTGTTGGCTGGTTTTTTCATTATGCTAGGTAATAAGAGGTATAGCAAGGTTTAAAATGTGGTATCAGCATCAAAATTGAACCCTCCTTATGAGTGCCAATGTCCATAACAGACAGTTCCAGCTAATTCAGGTTTTAGAGTATTTAGTTTCGAGTTTCAACATTTCAAAGAAGTATTTAAAATGTTAAAATTTACTAAATATATAACAAATGAAAGTTAAAATAACATAAGTCCTTAAATATTTTATGTAGTTTGTGTTAGTTTTGGTGAATTGCTGCATATTGTATGATTTATGTTAAATTTTACATGGTAATTGCATATCTAATAGGCAGGTTACCATATGTGTGTGTGCGAGTGCTCTCACTCTCAAAACAGTTCTTTTAACATGAAAATGTAAGTAAAACCAGAGTTACCAAAAAATGAACATGAGTACCATTTTGGAATTTCCCATCCAAAACATGGAAATGTTCAATTCAGGAACTATAATCTAATCATATAAATGTTCCAAAAAGAGAATAAACCATTAGCCCTAATCCTAAACCCTTATAGTTCTAGCCAGACTCAATGATCCTTACATCACTTGAGAAATATGAAATCGCAATCTTCAAAATTTTGGTTGCCTATAAGCACATGCACACGAGACAAGAAGCATGCTTAGTTCCGAAAGCACGAGTCATTCAGCTAAAGAGTTTTGCAGAAGCCTGCCGCTAGATACCACATACCATATTAAGTGGCATTCCGGTTTTCATACCACAATGTTCCACCTTGGAAGTAACATTGAGTAAAACAAAATCAATACATATTTCAGCCAGTATTTGCAAAGGGATGGACAATTCCGGACGGTTTTGGAGGGGGGAGTGTAAGTTCCAACCAATTCTGAAACTGTTGTCGAATTTTGACAAATTTTGGTCATTTTTGGGCCAGGACAGACCAAAAATAGACCAAAACTTTCTAATATTAGCCTAACATCATCGATATCAGCCAGTACCGATCTCATTATGTGGGTTTTGATCAATTCAGCTCAAATCCAATAAATACGGCCGATACATGTCAATATTAGGCTATTAGCTGATTTTTTAAACTTTGAGAAGAGACCAACAAGTGTTAAGAAGTTCAAACTAGATAAGACCTCAATAGATGTTACGTTATAAGAAGACGAGAAAGCTACAGGAACTGACAATATAAATTCAGAACTTAAAACTCTACAACTTCTCGTATATCTTACAATCGATTTAACTAGTGAATTATGGAATACATTAGTTAATAGATTAGACGACGGTGCAATCAGACAACTGTTACCAAAAGGACAACAAAAATTTTGAAGAAGAGTAGTACCTTATTCCCAGAATTGAGCTTCTATCATATCAAAAGGATTACAGGCTATATGTGAACAAAAAAATATACTAGAACTGAATGAGTTGAAGAGACTTCGAGTATGGGCACCAAGAATGAGCTACTCTAAACTAGCAGCCAGCAGGTATTGGTTTACAGTTCAGCTACTTCATAAGTATGATTTAAGTTCCTGTCATAAGGAACCTGCACACTGGACCCTCCAAAGCAATCCCCATCACTGTCATGTAGGAAATCGGATACAGAACAAGAAAGAAATAACGTTGAATAACTAAAAGTAGCTATCATTGTAAATCAAGCAGCAGTAAATCTGACATTGAGATTTAGAAACAAAGGAAGATATACTCTGGAAACAAGGATATATCTAATTTGAGATTTGCTAAAGAATCACAGGAACTTTTTCCCCCTTCGTTAAGAGAACCGTAGAACTTTGTTGTGAAGTGATCGTTGAAGTAGTGTATAAATATTGACAATTTATTCTCGATGATGAAGAAGAAAACTAGAATCTACATGTTGCCAATCAACTATTCTGTACAGCTAACATTGCGAGAAAACTGTAAGATAACAATTCTGTTTAAAAAAAAATCTGCCCTTAGATCTCCATACTTGTTTCAGTCAAAAACAAATAAAAAGTAACATCATATTAAAGACATGAGGAATGCATCAAGAACATCTTTACAATTTCGGGGATGTATTTGGGAGACATTGTTAGAAGAGTTAAAAAAAATCTGCCCTTAGATACTCCATTTGATTAGCTAATGCATGGTGTGCCTTATTACAGTTCATACTTATAGTGGTTGAAAATATATGGCAAAAATTCTTTACAAAGTAACAATATGGCAAAAATCAGTTTAGAAGTTTCAGTAAATAATATTGCAATGTTTACCTTACAAAAAAGAAAGTTTTCCTTGACGCAGGCAAGACCAAGATTACAAGTTCATATCGAGAAGAGTAAAGGAAGAAAGAGTATGATACCAAGGCTTAACTACATAAATTGTAAGAGAAAAACAAATTGATATAGGACAGGCTGCAAAAAAGCCTGAATAAAGAGTGTGACTTGATACATAACCAAAAAATTATGGAATTCAGATTGCAAAAACATATACTCCAACTAAAACTCCAAACTTCAAAGAATCAAAAACAGAAAATAAAATATGGATTTTCCTAATCATCTTTGTCATCCCGCCCACTTGGTTCCTCGTCGACTTCAACTCCATCGACACCTTGTTGAACCCAACTAATATCATCATCACGTGTGAATGGTGTCTCATCCAAATGTTGCTCGTCCCATAACTCTGTTTCATCTGCCATATATCTATGAGTTGTAAATTGCTCCCCAAACACATCAAAAAAATCTCGGGGCTTTGTCTTAATAACTACATGCCAGTCATTCTCGACGGGGTCTTGTACATAAAATACTTGTTTTGCCTGAGATGCTAGTATAAAAGTTTCATCTGTTATTTGTTGCCGAGTATACAACAAACGACGAAAGTTTACTAGCGTAAATCCAAAATCATCTCGCTCGATGAGACCTCTACTATTGTCAACCCAGTCACACTTAAACAAAACAAACCTATACTCTTTAGAATAATAGAGCTCAATGATGTCTGTCAATATCCCATAGAAATTAACGTCTCCAGATATAGGATTTCTATCTCTTGCACTTGCATAACTTTCAGTCGTTGCCTTTAACATGACTCCACTATTTTGTGTGGTTCTTTTTTGCTCACGGGCCTTTGTATGATACCGAACACCATTTATAATGTATCCTGTGAATCTTTTTGCTTTCTTAAGGGAGCCCAAAGCTAACATCCGGATTTCTTGTGATATCTCTACATTAGCTTCGATCAACTTCGTCACATATTTCAAAGGAGAAAAATATTATGCAATTCACTTAGGAGATTACCTATTTAACAGTAAAAGTTTTTAAATATCAATTTTTTGCTTACATGATCCTTAAACCATAAATGAAATGTTTCATTATGAATACGGTCAACATCATGTGGTCTGAGATGAGAATTACTCCTAATTGACATACGGTGAGCCCTGTAATAGAAAAACACCATATCAAATGTTATGTCTTAAATGGCTACAAAATAGAAGACTTAATAATGTAGCATACTTACTCTAGAAATGGTGAAATTGTATCGGTATTGACTAGCACATATCGATGTGCTTGTGCATATGTTATGTCATCAAGTACAAATCCCACTGACTTCCCTAATTTACGGCCCACTTCTAAATCAATAGAATTAGATACACCGTCATCGTTCCTTACCGGTCGACTGGACTTGGTCTCAATATCATTTAGGTACCTTGAGCAAAATGTTAGACACTCTTCTACCCAATATCCTTGTGCAATTGAACCCTCTGGATGACTGCGGGTCCTCACATAATTCTTCAATGTGGACAAGTATCTACGATGGGGATTTGGTTAGTTATAAATAATGTTTTTCATAAGAAACAAAAAAAAAATACAAAAATAATAAATGATATCATACCTCTTAATAGCATACATCATTCGGTAGTGTGGTGGACCTCCTATGATCGCTTCTTCTGCTAAATGAATGACTAAATGCTCCATGACATCAAAAAATGCAGGCGGAAATATCCTCTCAAGATGGCAGAGTGTGAGCACAATGCGGGTTTGAGCATGTTCCAAATCCTTTACATTCATCGTTTTTGAGTACATAGTCCTAAAATAGTTACTCAATTCAATCAACGGTCCAAGCACATTCTTGGGCAAAACATTTCTCAAAGAAATAGGAAGAAGCTCTTGCATCAAGATATGGTTGTCATGACTCTTAAGTCCTGATATAATACGTTGTTTAAGGTTAACACGACGTGATATGTTCGAAGAATAACCATCCGGGACTTTTACCACCTTCAACATTTTACACACTATATCTTTGCGTTTATTGTCCAACGTGAAACAAGCAGGCGGCAAATAATATTTGTTGTTTGTCCGTTTTTGAGGATGCAATGGCTTGCGAATACCGAATTCTTTTAGATCTTTACGAGCATTTAAATTATCCTTTCCCTTTCCATCAACATTTAATATAGTCCAAAGCACATTGTCACACACATTCTTTTCAATATGCATTATGTCAAGATTGTGGCGAAACAAATTGTCCTTCCAATAATCTAACTCAAAAAATATACTTCGTTTCTTCCAATTATATGTTAGGGCTCCATCTCCTTTAACCGTCCTTCTCCTCTTTCGTTGCGACTCTGGATCTTTTCCAAACTTATTATCGAAGTCTTTTATTTCAGCGTACACTTCGTCTCCTGACAGTCGAGTGGGCTTTGTATCCATCTCTATTGTACCATCAAAAGAGACTTTATCCATGCGAAATTTATGTCCTTCCGGTAGCCATCGACGATGGCCCATATAGCATTGCTTACCTCCGTTAGACAACCATCGAGAATGAGTATATTTATGACAACAAGGGCATGCCAATTTACCTTTTGTGCTCCACCCCGACAAAATTGCATAGGCAGAAAAATCACTTATTGTCCATAGCAATGATGCACGCATTTTAAACATCTGATTACTAATTGCATCATAAGTGTCTACTCCAACCCACAATTGCTTTAACTCATCCATTAGAGGACGCAAATAAACATCGATGTTATTTCCTGGCCCATGAGGACCATCAATTAGTATCGATAATATCATAGAAGGTTGTTTCATACATAACCATGGTGGCAAATTATATGGTATTAAAATTACTGGCCACGTGCTATGTGCAATACTCATGCTTCTAAATGGATTAAACCCGTCACTAGATAAGCCGAGCTTGACATTTCGTGGGTCCTCGGCAAAATCCGGATATTTCTCATCAAATGTTTTCCATGCAAGAGAATCTGCAGGATGTCTTAAATTCCCATCATTAATGCGTTCCTCGGCATGCCATCTCATCTGTGATGCTGTCTTTGACGACATAAATAGTCTCTGAAGTCTTGGTATCAATGGGAAGTACCTTACCACCTTCGCAGGAATTTTTCGATCTATATTAAAACTGCTATCTGACTCAACCTATATTGTTTATACCTTGGGGTATGGCACCTATTGCATTCAAGCTCTTGTTCTGTCTCATTCAAGTACAACATACAATCATTAGGACATGCATGTATCTTCTTATACTCAAGTCCTAAGTTCGCAATCAATTTTCGTGCTTCGTAAAAGGAATTCGGCAATGTTACATCCTCAGGGAATGCATCTTTTAATAACTCAAGCAACATTGTAAAGGATTTGTCGCTCCATCCACTAAGACACTTGATATGCAACAATCGGACAAGAAACGAGAGTGTTGAATACTTCTTGCAGCCTGGATATAACTCTCGCTCAGCTTCTTTTATCAAATTAAAAAATTTCTTAGTTTCTACATCAGGACCTTCCATATGTGGATGATACTCAACATCGTCCATAAAGTTTATTTGGTCAGTCGGAGGAATTCCAAATGCATCATGTAACATCTCTCGCATTTCATCACCGACAACAGAATCACAAGAAGGATTTGAAGATGATGGAGACTCTCCGTGAAAAGTCCAACACGTGTAGCTCTCTAAAAAACGATTTAGTAGTATATGTTCGACCACATCATCTTTCTTCACATATATCATATTGCGACATTTCTTACACGGACATAATATTCTTTCGGTATTCGATCTATTAGCAGAAGCAAACTCCACGAAATCCTCTGCTCCTTTCTCATACAAAGGATCGCATTTGTTTCGTATATTAATCCAGCTCTTGTCCATAAGAACGTTCAACCTAACGGTATTGTCTCACAACTATAAAGAAAAATTCAAGAATTTTAGTGAAAAAGGAACAAATACCCTAATTAAAATCAGTATACAAGTTATAAGAAAGAAAGAAAGAAAGAATATTGAACTTGATGTATAATAATTATATATTGACAATAACAAGTTCCAAAAAGAAATAATTTATCAAAAAGAAAAACATTTTATATGCCAACATTTTAAAGGAGCCTAAAATAGAGAACTTGTTTGTAAAAGTAAGAATGTCGGTATATGCTAACATCTAATCAAAAGAAGAATGGAGTTCCATGATACATAAGTTTAAATAATATGCTTATCAAATCAAACAGATGAACAGCCTCACGTATGAGCTTCATTGTGTGACATACCAATAAGCAAGAGAGAAGAAAGCTTTTTGACCATTTCTCGGCACCTCACCCCATAAGATGTATAATGCAAAGTTTATAACAGGAGAGCTGGTGCCAGGAATTTTATAGAGATGTTGTACTGTACAACACCAATTTTATCCCACAAATGAAAGGAGAGGCATCCTCAAATGGGGAGGTAGTAGGATTCCTTGGTATTTATTGGTTTAATCTTTTTTGAGTATCCTGCAAGCACCAATATAATATCCAATACAACAGAGGGAAGGAGAGGCATCCTCAAATGTGATGGTGGTAGGCTTCTTTGGTACCAGACTCCATACGACCAAATAAGAGTCTCTTTCTGCTTAAAAGATTGTCGTCGATCTCATTAATATAAATTTTCAGTTGTTTTCTTGGTGGCTTGGCTTCGAGCGCCAATATAGGCTAAATACTTGATTCCTCATCCAGTCCGATTTGAAATGCAATACAATCACATTTGTAGAAATGTATGCTAGCAGATTGACTTCATATAGCAAAAGGAAAAAAAGTGAGCTCAAGACGACTAGGAGATCAATTGTATTTTTAGAAAATTTGGATTTGATCCAAATCCAAAGTCTTCTTCAATGAATGATGACCAATAGAATTAGAATAGGCTAAGCCAGGGTCTAGATGGACTTTATCAGGGAATGGAGGGCCATTAATATGGATTATCAACACTATTCATGATGATGTATTTGCCTTGGTAGTTTCATATGAAAGAACTTAAATTTTGAAGAATGTACTTGTTTATCATGAAATTGAAAAGTATGTGAATTTTCTTTTCTGTTTTATGGCTTAATGTGCTGTAGAGATTAGTGTGATTTCCTATAGATGAATAAAGTGACCCCTCTAAATAGCATAACATTACTAAAAGCTATGTGCATATTTCTTTTAACATAAAGTATTCTGTTATATCACTACCAAAATAACCAACTTTAGCGACGGCCACATCCGTCGCTCATCCGTCGGTAACATAAATTACCGACGGAATAGCGACGGATATTTGATGAAAATGGCCGTCGGGAAATACGTCGTCGCTAAAATTTGTCCGTCGCTAAGCCGTCGGACAAATGATTAACCGACGGACTAGCGACTGATTACCGACGGTTGCCTTTCAATGGTTTAGCGACGGATTAGCGACTTGTTCCCGTCGGTTTACATGCCATATAATATTAAAATATCCGTCGCTAAGCCGTCGTAAATAGGTCGGTAAAAGCGTATCAGAGAGGTTCCTGATACGCAAAATCAGTCGCTATTCCGTTGCCATTCCGTCGTTAACCTCGACGTTATAGCGACGGATTAGCGACGGCCACATCCGTCGGCCTGGTTCTGGAAAGCTTCCATATTTCCAGAACCATGTCGACGGATAATGGGTCGCTAAGCCGTCGCTAGTCCGTCGTCATCCTCGACAGATTAGCGACGGATTAGCGACCCACTATCCGTCGCTAAGTCTCTGGAAACCTACCATATTTCCAGAACCATGTCGACGGATTTGCCGTCGCTAGGTAGTCGATATCCATCTCTAATATTCCAGTTAGCGACGGAAGTTCCGTCGCTAGTCCGTCGCTAGCTCGTAGCTACCTGTAAATTTATTTCAACCAGTTAGCGACGGATGCGCCGTCGCTAGGTAGTCGCTAGGTGGTCGCTAACTGTAAAATATTTATATCACCCAGTTAGCGACGGATATTCCGTCGCTCGTCCATCGGTAACTGCAAATATTTATTTAACCCAGTTAGCGACGGATTTGCCGTCGCTAGTTAGTCGCTCATCGGTCGCTAAAAGATATATCCGTCGCTAGTTAGTCGCTAGTCCGTCGCTAAATGCAACATTAATTAAAAAAAATTACAGAAACATTCTATTTCCTTTTCGTAAATATTACACATATTCATAATATCCAATATCCAAACATCCATGTACGATCAACAAATATCCAAATATCCAAATTCATAATATCCAATATCAAACAGAAATATCCAAACATCTATGTACAAATATCCAAACACAAATACACAAATTCATAATATCCAAACATTCATGTACGCTTCCAAAATATCCAGAATTCAAAATCCAAAAACAGTACAAATATCCAAAAACAGTACAAATATCATTGAGATGGATCGCGTCGTCGTCTCGGCGCCGCCTCGGCTCTGCGGATGTACTCTTCCACCATGTACGCCGGCACCTGGGACAACATATGCTCTGGAAGCGTGCGGAGCTGCTCTGGCGACATCAAGTCCATGAGCCCCATGAGCGCAGTATCCGTTACCAGGCGGACCTCGGCAGAACGGTCAAATGAATAACGTCCATGGTCGGAAGGACCAGCAACCGCACTAGACGTACCGGGAGCAGACGGATCTGGACCGGGAGCAGAAGAAGGACGCGGAAGGCGCTCCAGCACATCCGACATTAGACTCCGCATTTCCGACATATCGGAGGTGAGAGTCGCAAGCTGCTCCCTCATATCGTCCGACGGGGGCGCGGGAGGAGGCGGGGGCGGTGGATATCTCGGAGTCGCGCCCTGCAACGACGCCGCCATGGAACCTACGCCGTAGACGCGCCCTTTATTAAAGCCGCCGACAGACTCTACGAACACGTCGTCGTAGCGAGCGGCCATAGAAGAGGGCGTCTGGGTGGGCATCGTTTTGCCGACAACCTCGGCAGGGGGCTCAATCTGACTAAGGGCCTCACGATATGCAGCCTATCCAATGAATGTGTTTATACTATAAGTTTTCCTAAGTTATAATCTAAATCCTATGTTTCCCTAAGTTATAATTTGAATCCTACGTTCACCTAATTAAGTTAACAATAATTATATTTCTAATATAAATCTCATAAACGTAATTACTTACATCAGTCGCCTGGGCCCTCGCATCGACGAAGCTCCCGTCTGCCCGCCTCTTGTGTGTATGCAGGAATACATCGTAGGCGGTGACCGACTCCGGCTCTCTCCCCTCCTTTACCGCCCGTTGTGCCTGCATACGAAATATACGTCGAATTTAATTAACTACGTATATTAATAGTACCGAATTTAATAGTGAAATAAATTTGCGGTATCTCACCAAATCTGCACGCGTCGCTGCGTGGGGCTTTGAACCTCCCGTATGCAGACCAGCGGCCTGTCTGCTCGCCTTCGTTTTCTCTGATTTCTTCCTGTACTGAGCAGTATTCATCTTATCCAACATCTGCTCGTAGTACTCCTCCCGGAGCCACTTCTTCCTCGAATGCGTCGTACGAACGTCATACACCGCATCCCGTATCTTCTTCCCGGCGGCGGCTTTGTAGGCCTTGCGAATCAACTCCTCGCGATGGGGGGGCCACCAGAACGTCGTCTGACATACAAATTAAATTATCACGTAATTAAAAAATTAGTGGATTAAAGAATAATTAATAATTAACCAAAAGATATATATATACCTTCATCTCCTCGAGCCAGACGTACTGCATGTTCTGAGGCACCTCAGAAAAATTGAGGTAGGGGCCATGGTAGTTTTCCCGGATAATTTGCCCGAGTATCCGGGCAGCATCATACGGGAAAAACCTACAAAGAAGCAAAGACTGGATTATTAACTTGAATAAATGAAACAAATTTAATAAATTAACTTAAATTTACTTACGTATCACCCGCGGGCCATAGCTCTCATCGGTTCTCGCCTATCGGCCTCTCTGGAGGCGTCGGAGGATCCGCGGGTCCGCGGATGTACTCACCGGTAGCAGGATGAAGCTGAATCCGGGGGTACTCCGGAGCCCAACCTGCAGTAACTGATGGTGTACCCGCTGGTGCATCCGGGGGCGAAACGGATCCGCTAGCGGATGGAGTCTCAGGCCTCGATGAAGATGAAGGTAGCGCAGAGATAGATCGACGGCGGGAAGAGTCTGTGGCCGGGCTCTCCAGGTCGGGATCGGAGGACTCTATATCCGGGGAATGTGGAAGGCGACCACGACCGCTACCACCACGACCGCTACCACCACGTCCACGGTCAGTGCCGCTACCACCACGCCCACCACGGCCAGTACCGCCACCAGCACCACCACGGCCACGGCCACTGCCGCTACCAGCAGCACGAGTGGTAGTGACCATGACTTGTAAATAGAACACATAAATATAATTAACAATATAGAAGTATAAATGAATATAAAACTGAACTAAAATATATATACCAGCAGCAGGGCGGCGAGTGCCGTCAAGACAATGAGAACTAAGAGTGCCATCTGTAAAAAGAAAATCATACAATAAGTAGATGATCGAACGACAAAAACATAAACTGAAATAAGAATGTGTCCGTCTAAACTGAATTCACTAAGTTAGTTGTAAGTGCTTCTAATATATACCGATATTTAATCTAATCATCGTTATCGTCCTCGTCCTCATCGTCATCGTCATCGTTCTCATCCTCATTCTCATCGTCGACTTCATCTATATCATCATCCTCATCGTCGACTTCATCTGTATCATCATCCTCATCCTCATCCTCTTCTTCTTCTTCTTCTTCTTCTTCTTCTTCTTCTCTTCTTCTTCTTCTTCTTCTTCTTCTTCTTCTACTTCTTCTTCAGGCTCAATACTTGGGACAAGACGCCTCTTTCTCCCCTGGTTGACAGCTAAGTTTTGTATATCAACCTCTTCCTCCCCTCTATTTTCCTCAGCATGAGGTATATCGACATCTTCCACGTCCATGGTATCCGACTGTTGTCCCATGTATTGGGGCTTCTCGATCTGGTCCTCTTGGTATGCTGGGTCTCCAACGTTGAATGTATTTCTAGATTTAATCTTGCATACTGCCCACCAGTCAAATCGATCTCTACGACGCCTTGGGTAGCTTGTATAGTAGACTTGAACAGCCTGACTTGCTATCGCAAACGTGTCGGACCCTCTATACCTCCTGCGATGATTTATATCGACGAATCCAAATTGTTTATCGATTCTCCAACCGATATTTGGTCTCGTATCGAACCACTCACATTTGAACATCACAATATGCATATCATATGGGGCACTATATTGTAAATCTACAATCTCCCGAAGCACTCCATAATAGTCAAAGTCCGGCTCGTCGTCATAGATGGTGCCTCTTATGCAAACACCAGAATTCTTGGTATCGAAGCCGTCATTGAGAAATTCGGCATTTATAGCATGCTGAGTTGACTTAAACTTGAAGCCATTAACGACATAGCCTGACAAAGTCTTTGCATGCTTCTTCGGTCCCAATGCCAAATAACGAATGCTCTCATTTATGAGTGTTGTTTCAGGCAATAAAACCTGTAAACATGTATTGATAATTTAAATATTTTAGCTGCATATATTTTAATGGTAGCCGCATAACATATTATCTCAGTTACTTACGTATTTACGAAACCAGGACGGAAAGGTACAATCAACCTCTCTTTGAAGTCCCTCATCTGTAATATATGGTGTCCTCATTTTGACTTCACCTCTAAATACACTGTTAGAGAGAATAAAAATAAGTGTAGTCACTTAATTCACCAAATTAGAGATTATAACGAGGCGTAGTCACTTACTTCTCCAAATCTCTCACTTCTTGTATGTCACAATTTAACAAGACATATCGGTGAGCGGTATCATACTCATCGTCGGTCAACCACCGTTTCTTACTAGCCCCAATAGGCTTGCCCCTTAAATTGAATATACCTCCATCCTCAACGTCTTCTTCATTCCTTTGAGGTCTATTTCGATTTGTCTCGACATGAGTATCGAAATAAATGGAGCAGAAATTTGACACCTCCTCGATAAGATATGATTCGCATATCGAAGCCTCTATATGAGCCTTGTTGCCAACTTTCTTCTTTAGATGGTGTAGGTACCTAAAGAGAGAAATTATCTTGAGAATTAACAATGAATTGTAAAATCCACTTAAATTTCACTTAAATTATATCGATTTTTATTTACCTTTCAAAGGGGTACATCCATCGATAATGAACAGATGCACCGACACGGGCTTCGTATGCTAGATGAATCGGTAGATGCTCCATGCTGTCGAAAAAGCCCGGTGGAAATATTTTCTCTAACTTGCAGATTGTTAAGACAATCTTCTCCTCAAGTTGTACCATATGTTGCACCGTCAGCTTAGTTGAACAGATATCCCTGAAGAATGTAGACAGCTCGGCCAACGGAACCCATACAGCAGAAGGCAACAACTCTCTCAAAGCAATGGGCAGTAATCTTTCCATAAACACGTGGCAGTCGTGACTCTTCATTCCCGTTAGCTTGCGTTCATTGAGATCAACGCATCTAGACAAATTCGAAACATAGCCGTCGGGAAATCTTAAATTAGATATCCACTTGCAGATTATTAATCTATCTTCCTTGCTCAATGTGTATGGCGCTATAGGCTTACTTAATTGTCCACCAGCACCCCTTTGTATCAAGTTCAGATGAGGACGCTTGCATATCTCGGCTATGTCTTGTCTTGCTTTTGGATTGTCCTTCGTCTTTCCTTTAATATCCATGACGGTATTGAAGACATTATCGAACACGTTCTTTTCGATATGCATGACATCAAGATTATGCCTTATAAGATTATCTTTCCAATAAGGCAAGTCCCAGAAGATACTTCGTTTGGTCCAGTTATGGCTTTGTCCGAACCCCTCGACACGATGGTTCGATGGATCTTCCATTGCGGTGGGCAATTCCTTTACAGCTTCCCAAATATCGTATCCCAAAAATCTGGCAGGAGGTTGAGAAAATTCTTGTTTTCCATATCTGAACGCGTCCTTATTCTTTCTCCAAGGATGGGTCGCGGGCAGAAATTGACGGTGACAGTCAAAGAAAGAAGTTTTTCCTCCATGCCTAAGGCGGAACGCCTTACTATTTTCCATGCATATCGGACAAGACATGTTGCCGTGCGTACTCCATCCCGACAGCATACCGTATGCTGGAAAATCATTGATTGTCCACATGAGTGAAGCTCTCATCTGAAAGTTCTGTTTCCTGGAAATATCATAGGTCGTGACGCCGATCTCCCACAGCTGTTTCAGCTCATCCACCAACGGCTGTAAATATATATCGATGTTCTTCGTCGAATTTTTAGGACCGGGTATGATAGCTGTCAGAAACATATAAGGAGTCTTCATACACATCCATGGTGGCAGATTGTAAGGGGTAAGAATGACCGGCCAGCATGAGTACTGAGATCCCGACTATCCGAAAGGGGCGAAGCCATCAGCACATAGCGCCAGGCGTACATTTCTAGGCTCTGCAGCAAAATCTGGATGACACAAATCAAAATGTTTCCACGCCTCTCCATCCGAAGGATGTGACAATTCTCCTTCGTCCTTTATGCGTTCTTCGCTGTGCCACGTCATGTGTTCTGCTGTATTTAGAGACATATACATCCTCTGCAAGCGCTTCGTGATCGACAAGTAATGCATATACTTGTAAGGACGTCGTTTTCTAGTCGACTTTCCTTTTCCCTGTACTGGCTTGTAACGATCCGCATTACAGAAGCTGCAACTTTCTGATACGCAATTCTCTTTGTAGTACAATATGCATCCGTTGCGATAACAATCTATCTTCTCGTACCCCAGTCCCAGTTGTCGGACCATCATCTTTGACTTGTAGAAGTTTTTTGGTAGCTCTTTTGATTCCTTCGGTAACACCTCCTTGATTACTTCTGTGATCCGATTATAGCAAGCTTGTGGCAAGTTAAAATCAGACTTTATGTTCAACAACCGCATCGTCACTGACAGTGCGGAATGAGTCTCACAACCAGGATATAGAGAAGTATCTGCGTCCTGAAACATGTCATAGAACTCCTTCGCCTCGGGATTAGGATCCTCCGGATCAAAATTAGGCCCTGCCGCATCATACACCATATCTCGTGCAAGGTTCTGCAGATCTCCATAATCAACAGAGCATCCGTGGTCTTCGATGACATCCGTTGCAGCATTATCATCAAAAGCATAAGTAGCAGCTTCCGCAGCCTGTCTTTCCGAATATAGTTCACCTTGCGATGACCACAGGCCGTAATTACGTACGAAACCCTTACGGGTCAAATGATCTCTCACAGTCACCACTTCTTCGTAACGTCTATTGTGACATTTAACACATGGACACTTAATTTTGTTACCGTCCATGTACTGAGCTTTGCTCATTGCATAATTAAGAAATACTTCCACGCCTGCCTGAAAATCGTCACTCACACCAATTCTACTCTCGTGTTGCCGTTTGTACATCCATGTACGATCAACAAAATAACGACTCATCCTCAATTTGGATGTGAAAATCTGTATCGTAAGACAAACTAAACATAAGAATAGCCCGATACCGATACTCATAAATTTGGATTAGGGTTAGGATGTTAGATATAAGTGAACTAGGTGATGTAGAGTACAATATAGGGAACTGTGAATGGACTGAAAGTTGCACATGAGAAGGTTCAATGAAGGGCCCATAAATGGGTTCACATGATAAGTTAGTAAGAATCCACATCACTATACATACTCCCCCGTCTCAGGAGTGTGTCTGGCTCCTATTTAGAACAGCACAGGTCACAACATGTCCAGAATAGCAAAACAGAGCTCTACAATGTATATCGGTATCGGACTATTCCTACGAGTATTGGTATCAGCGATATCAATATTCGTGTGAATAGGAGATTGCAATATAAGTCTAAGCTATCTAGCTAACATGTATACTTGCATCATTGTATCATAACTTGTATCTAGTTACCTTGCTAATCATGTATATACTCTTAACATATATGTGAAGACACTATACTAACATGTATTTAAATCAAGGTTCAAAGTATCGGTATCGGAATCGGTATCGGACTATATATTCCTACGAGTATTGGCATCGGCGATATCAATACTCGTGTGAATAGGAGATTGCAATATAAGTCTAAGCTATCTAGCTAACATGTATACTTGCATTTACATTGTATCATAACTTGTATCTAGTTACCTTGCTAATCATGTATATACTCTTAACATATATGTGAAGACACTATACTAACATGTATTTAAATCAAGGTTCAAAGTATCGGTATCGGAATCGGTATCGGACTATATATTCCTACGAGTATTGGCATCGGCGATATCAATACTCGTGTGAATAGGAGATTACAATATAAGTCTAAGCTATCTAGCTAACATGTATACTTGCATTTACATTGTATCATAACTTGTATCTAGTTACCTTGCTAATCATGTATATACTCTTAACATATATGTGAAGATACTATACTAACATGTATTTAAATTAAGGTTCAAAGTATCGGTATCGGAATCGGTATCGGACTATATATTCCTACGAGTATTGGCATCGGCGATATCAATACTCGTGTGAATAGGAGATTGCAATATAAGTCTAAGCTATCTAGCTAACATGTATACTTGCATTTACATTGTATCATAACTTGTATCTAGTTACCTTGCAATATAAGTCTAAGCAATCTAGTATTGGTATCGGCGATATCGGTAGTATCGGCGGTATCGGATCGAAGTATCGAATTTTTTTGGTATTGGAAAACAAATAATTATTAATAAATTATTTACATTTAAAAACATATAATTTATACATTTAGGCATAATTTTAAGTGTTTTAAGTATTATTTCTTAGTAGTTTTGAAATTAAATGAAATTAAATTAAATGAAATAGTATTATTTCTTAGGATCGGGACATGCCAAACCGTATCCGTATCGGGGAATGCAACCCATTCCCCACCCCCCCCGACCCCCCTGCCCCCATTCAACACCCCCCCCGACCCCCCTGCCCTCTCCATTACCCACCCCCCCCGACCCCCCTGCCCCCATTCCCCACCCCTCCGACCCCCCTGCCCTCTCCACCCCCCACCCCCGTCCCCCCGACCCCCCTGCCCCCATTCCCGACCCCCCCCCCCCGACCCCCCTGCCCCCATTCAACACCCCCCCCGACCCCCCTGCCCTCTCCACCCCCCACCCCCCGACCCCCCTGCCCCCATTCCCCACCCCCTCCGACCCCCCGACCCTCATTCCCCACCCCCCCACCCCCTGCCCCCATTCCCCACACCCTCCCGACCCCCTGACCCCATTCACCACCCCCCCCCGCCCTCTCCACCCCCCGCGAAGCCGACCCCCCCCCCCCACTCCCCCCCCGGCCCCAAAACCCAAAATTAAAGAAAGAGAGAGAGAGAGAGAGAGAGAGAGAGAGAGAGAGAGAGAGAGATACCTGGTAGAGAGAGAGAGAGAGCCACGAGAGAGAGAGAGAGAGCCGCGCGCGAGAGAGAGAGAGCCGCGAGAGAGAGAGAGTTTTGGGGGGAATGAAAAATTCTCCCCCGTCGGTTCAATTTAAGTTAGCGCACAGAACCTAGCGACGGAATAGCGACGGAATAAATTAGTCGCTAAAACCGTCGCCAATTAAAAGGTGTTTTCCGACGGATATATCCGTCGCCAGTTAGTCGCTAAAGTTCCCGCCAATGTTTTAAAGATTTTGCCGCCAACATTTGCGACGAATAAGCGACGAAAAAGAATCCGTCGCTAACGTTCGTCGACTTAGCGACGGAAACCCGACAAATTTTTACATTTAAAATTGGAAAAAATTATGTTATGTTGTCTGTCGCTAATCCGTCGCTAAGATGTCGGAAACTGGTCGCTATTAGAGACGAAATCCGTCCGTCGCTAAACTTCCGTCGGTAAAGTGGGGTATTTTAGTAGTGTATAGTAATCCAACTGGTCACTAGCATGTAACACACACACACACACACACACACACACAAACACACACACACACACACACACACACACACACACACACACACACACACACACACACACACACACACACACACAAAGGCAGCTTAAACTATAGGAATGGGATCATGAACAAATATGAAACTGGACGCTTGCGATAATCATTAACAACATACAATAATATGCTCAGAAATGAAGCATTACCTCTAATAGAACCTTCAAATGGCCAAAGAACAAAGTCCTTGCCCTAATAAAATCTTTGACTTAAAATAGCTTCATGATCCGACAAAGGATCCTCTGTATGAAGAAGTAAACATATTAGAAACAAAGATTCACATATTATCTTCTAGTTTTCGCAGCCCAAGAAGGCATTCTGAAGTATAAAGAAAGAATACTAGTTAATTCATGAAGCTAAGTGCAAACACTTGAGGACTAGAAGGTCATAATTTTGGCAGGTAAATTTTTTGTGATTGAATTTAACTAATTCTTTTCATCCATTAAAGAAGGAACTTGTACAAAACTTACTAGAGGAGATGTAATTATGTGGTAAAATTGCAGTACCCAAATCAGTGCACTGGGCGTGGATAAAGCACAACAGTTCAGGATAGTTGATAAACAGAAAAATATGAACCTTGTTATAACAATCGACTTATACTACAACTGTGATACACAATTACATGTCAATGCAATGTGTAAATCCTTTTGGACATCTTAATGAAATCATCATAAACCAAACACGAGACACGTTTCTTCAAAGTCCCAATGTTTTTCAAGGTTCCTGCCTTCACATATAGGAGCACTAAGTAAAGAAAATTGATTATTGTGCCAATTCCCCCACAAATATCACAAGTAAAATATCGCAGTTTCACATGTCAGTAGAATAGGGAGAGTAATGCCAGAAAATTGGGAGCAATTGAAAGATAGGCTCCACATATACTAGAAAGAACAGTATTTCTTTTGAGATAACTGGTGGGAGCTCCATGGTGCAGAAAGAAATGGAATCCCATGATAGTTAAAAAAATTATGCTTCTGTTGCCTGCTGGATGAAAGGTGCGACTAAGACCAATTACAGCCTAATCAATTTTGCTTTCATACGTTTCCAGATGCTTAAAGCAACACTGCATTGGATTCATATGATGTTAGTATTTGGATTTTCTATCTAATGGTCCCTTATGATTCCATTGATACCAGGTAGGGGAAGATGTAGTTGGTGAATTGACTAAAGCCATGGAAAGACAAGGTCTTGATATGCGAGTAACAGCACTGGTGAGTGTGTTTAATCCTTTTTGGTTATTAACAGTGAGCAAGCTGCAGAGCAACATTTTGGCATGAAATATTGTGCTCAGTGCATTTAGTAACACTGGACTAATGGTATTGATGTAGGTCAATGACACAATAGGGACATTGGCTGGGGGAAGGTATTATGATAATGACGTGGTTATTGCTGTAATATTGGGTACCGGCATGAATGCAGCATACGTAGAGAGAGCTCAGGCTATTCCTAAGTGGCATGGCCTCCTACCAAAATCCGGAGAGATGGTAGGAGGCCTTATAATTCCTTATTTTGTTTCTTCACTAAGAGAAAAATCTATTGAAACTGGAATTAATATACAAAAGACAATAATGTGTCTACCTCATCTGATATGTCAACATGTTAGTCATGTGTGCTGCATTGTAGGTTATTAACATGGAATGGGGAAATTTCCGCTCATCTCATCTGTCTCTGACAGAATATGATCAAGCGTTGGATGATGATAGTTTGAACCCTGGTGAACAAGTATCTTTTATACCGTATGAGCAGTTTGATAAAAGCTGATTGTGTTGGTTAATAACATGTTAAGATTGCTTTTGATGCTTCGTGCTCAAAATTTCTTTTTGACACCAGATCTTTGAGAAGCAAAAGGAAGGAGAGGCATCCTCAAATGGGGAGGCAGTAGGATTCCTTGGTATAATGTAAAGTTTATAACAGGAGAGCTGGTGCCAGGAATTTTATACAGATGTTGTACTGTACAACACCAATTTTATCCCACAAATGAAACTTCAATTGAAATCCAGGTTATAACATCTTGGATATCATAAGAAGAATGGGATTAATTAGCATTAGTAGTATATGTATGTGTCATGTGTCTATATATTATATGTATATGTATATGTATGTGTTATGTGTCCTTAAGGGACTGATATTTCATACATGAATCTTTAAACATACAAATTGGGCAGGAGTTGGGTCAGAGGGGAATACAAAACACTGTAAAAACGTCTTTTTTTTGGAGGGTTGAGGACTTTGGTTGTCGGGTTTATGTTATGTAGAGAAACTTCACTTGATGTTATGGTTCCTCTAATATTTTATGTTCAGCTATAACCCAAAATTGGTCTATAGAATTGCCAAATTGGATGCCCTCTAATATTCACCGCTTTATGCTCCTGGACAATCTTTCATGATGGAGTATTTATTTACTAATGTCGCCTATTTTGTTGTATGAATTTTGCTGTGCAGTCTCTCAAACTATTGCTTTGTCTCGCACTATTGTTTTGTTGCTTTGTCTTGCAAACTATTCCTCTCATTGAATCCATCTTGTATTGAATCAGTAGGCTACTCCATTACATGCCACCTCATCATCAAAGCGGAATCATCATAAATAGGATCTGTATTTACTCAACAAACTCTCCACATAGTCATATCTAATCATGGTAACAACTCTTTGGTTAGATGTGCCGTCGTGACATTGACACTCAAAGCAAACTATCGCCTTGACACTCGAAAGTTTTGTCCAAACATGCATCGCTAAATTTCATGAACAATGAACAAAGGAAAGACAAGGATGAAAAACACATAACTTTAGTTTTCAAATTGTATGACTTAGTTATCCTGCAGAGTGCAGACAATCCTAACTTGTTAATAATACACATCCCTAAATCAAGTAAATCATCTGCCTCATGATTATTTCACAGTTATAAATGATTGAAAAACTTTGAGTGCCACCTATTATGTGGTATTCGACAACTTGTAGTGTGGTATTCGACAACTTTGAGTGCCACCTTCAGATAAGTCATACGATAACGTTTTGGCCTCAAAATTTAGAAAAATGCACACAAAAAGGATAACATAACCTATAGTGTGGTATTCGACAACTTGTAGCTTTTGTGTGGTATGTGACATTTTCTAATAGTGTTAGCAAGGCAAGAATAGCACTCCTAATCGTATTAATCTTCTTTAAAATCTTGAAGAGAATGCTTTATGTCCGGTTCCTATATATTTTTCTAATATGAAAATATCAATACAAATAATCTCTTATTTATATTTTTATAATCAGAAATTGCATAGAAATATAAACATATACATTAAGGCCTTTCGAATGAAGCTTTTGCCATGTTCTTACTACCAGAGCATAAAGGCTCTCTAAACAACATATCAATTTTTCACATGGAAAACGATTTAGCATTTTGCAACTTTCACTTGGGAGGTAAAAAATATTATACAATTCACTTAGGAGGTAATCTAACGGTATAATCATTCATGACATGACACAAATCAAATTAACAAGCATACACATATCGCCAATATAACATCAAAATAATACATAATACAACTCAAAAGGAATGTATTCTCAAGCATGGTTCATTTAATATTTTGAATTTTTTTTGAGAAATACCGAGAAAATACAGCTAAGAAGATTGGTAAATATGGCCAAAGTAATCCAATTTTTTCCCCATACATCTAGACAAGTCAGTTACAAACATATGTTGTGTAATAGGCGTGACTCTAATGGATTATAAGATGAATCTTCGGATCTCCGGGTAGAGAGTTCATGGTTTCTTCCAATTATCATATCTGACACTCGTAGAAGTGCAGTATAACATGACCTTAAGTTTTTCAATGTTTTTTGAGTTTTTCATAATATGACCTAAATTTTTCAATGTTGCTATTATAGTATGACCTAAATTTGCGCACTATAATAGTACTCATGCTCCTAAAGAACATGTATTATTTTCGATACGATAGGTATCGAACTGTCGAAAAGATTCAGCCAGGGCAAAAATAACACTCCTAGTCATCTTAATCTTTGTTAAAACTATAAGAGAATGCTTTGGGCCTAATCTGAAAAGTATCGATCAATAAAAATCTGAAAAATATAGATCAATACAAATAATCTCCGATTTCTATTTTTATAATCAGAAAATTGCATAGAAATATAAGCATATATATTCATTAGTATTTGTGAATAAATATTAATTATAACTTATCAATTGGACGTCAATTAGAACGCTTATTGTCATGCTTCATTCTTTAATAATTTTTTACAGGTATAAGACATGTATATATAAACCTATAGATGAAAATAAAGAAATAATGTAACAATATACCCGACCGAAAGAGAGACTAGCTGGCGGGCGCGACTACTAGCGCGTGGGCGAAAGAGAGGAGGACCTAGCGGGCGCGACTACTAGCGCGTGGGCGAAAGAGAGGAGGACCTGGCGGGCGCGACTACTAGCGCGTGGGCGAAAGAGAGGAGGACCTGGCGAGCGCGACTACTAGCGTGTGGGCGAAAGAGAGGAGGACGGCCGGCCGCCATCTTTGATTTTGATTGCAGTGGCCGAAATAGAGGGAGGCTGCCTTCTATTCGATGAGGAGGCTAGGTCTGGATAGGAGAGCACATGTAAATCGGTGAATAGGGTTTGTTTTAGGAGGAAAAAATTTTGGAGGGAGGATTTAGGAGGGAAATTAAAGAGGGAAAGAAAATATTGGGAGCAATTTTTCTCTTTGCACCCGCCAGAGCTTGTATATATAGATGGAGCGTTACCATATATACATATAAACGCATCTCTAATTTGGGTTTATATTGAATTGTTGACTGTCGACATTACCATATATGTATATGCCAAATTTAATTTTAATTTGGAGTTTAATTTGGGGTTTAATTTGGACAATGTAGGCATTTTCCAACGTTTAGTTCAAAACGTCGGATCAATTTGGCTACGCCGACTTAACTGTAAATGCCTGAAAAATAATATCAAAAAAATTCAAAATATTCGACATTTTTTTACCAAACGTTGGATATTACTCGACGTTTAAACACAAATGCATACTAACCCCAACATTAATCTCAGAACGTCAGCAGTTGCTAGAGAAAAAACGTCGCAATATTTCCAATATAGCCAACATTTTCGACCAAACGTCGGTAACCGTTGCAACATTCAACTTAAATGTAGGTAATTCTCAAAATATTCGACATTTTGTACCAAACGTTGGATATTGCTCGACGTTTAAACACAAATGCATACTAACCCCAACATTAATCTCAGAACGTCAGCAGTTGCTAGAGAAAAACATCGCAATATTTCCAATATAGCCAACATTTTCGACCAAACGTCGGTAACCGTTGCAACATTCAACTTAAATGTAGGTAATTCTCAACATTTCGCTCAAAACGTCGGTATATAATGACGGAACCGACGTTTCGACAAACGTCGGGCAAAAAAACGTTGGCAAAGCCTTATTTTCTTGTAGTGAGAGTTGTCAGATATCTCAAACATGCACCGGGACAGGGTATTCTTTTGAAAGCTGATTGTGATCTCCGTCTTTCTGGTTGGTGTGATTTCGACTGAGCCAGTTGTCCCTTGACTCGCCGCTCTGTTACAGGCTGGTTGGTGTTTCTGGGGGGGTCTCCTATTTTTTTGGAAGACCAAGAAGCAACCAACTGTTTTTCGATCTTCCGCTGAAGCTGAATACCGATCTCTCGCTGCGCTTGTTTGTGAGTTGAAATGGTTGAAGGAGTTATTGGTGTGTTTGGGCGTTCGCCAGGAGTCTGCTATGTCGGTGTATTGTGACAGTCAGTCAGCCCTGCACCTGGCTCAAAACCCGGTATTTCATGAGCGCAGTAAGCATATTGAGGTGGATTTGCATTTTGTTCGCGATGCTATTAGAGATGGCACCGTAATAGCCTCGCATGTTCCTACTTCTTCTCAACTGGCTGACATCTTCACCAAGCCCCTTGGAAAGCATGTGTTTGATTCTTTACTTCCCAAGTTGAGCATTTGTGACTTGCATGCTCCAACTTGAGGGGGGGGTGTTAGATTATATTTGTAACTAATGTAAATATGGCCCATAAGCCCAATCGTGTAGACACTATATATATTGTAAACAGCCCCCATCAATGAAAATAAGGCATTATTATTTCCTACATATTTATAAACCTAAAATACCTGGCTTGCAAGGGGATTTTATAAAGAAGATAAACTTTGTTACGACAAACAAAAGATGCGGCAACCAAAAAAAAGTAAAAAGAAAAAAAGCAAGAAAAAAAATTTAACATTCAAACCCTAAACGTAATTACTTATTAATAAAATAAAGATTACAATATCTCATAAATACGTAAATTCAGTGGTCAGTATTGTTCGGAATGCGGTGTGACCTGAACCGGAGTTGGCCCATGAGGTGCAATATTGAATTGGGTTCATATGCCTTAAAAGACACCACATGATCCTACCTCCTAACCGATGTGGGACTAAATTACCAACTACATTGTCACCTCTCATTTGAGCGCTCAACCAAAAACGAAATAACAAGCATATGCGTTGTCAGTTAGTGTTTGTTCTTTGGTGATAATGCTACAGAGAACATGAGTTCTAACACTATCGAATGGAAAAAGAAAATTCAAACAGTCTCATACCAAAAATATAAGATAAATTCCTTTCTTTGGTAGTTGAGTGTTATTTTACATTTTTAATAACCCATCCGCGTGTGACAAAATATTATTATTTAACTTCCCTTTGTTTAGATTGCATAGTAATTCCCTTTTGTTTAGATTTTTGCATAGACTGACAACTTTTAACATTGAAGTGTATGTTCTTCAGCCACGTTTTTAATTTAACTCCCTTTTGTTTTATTTTTTGCAGCAGTGTAATGTTGTCACTGTCAGAGTTGCATTTTAATTTATAGATAGGAAGGAAAAATTTACAATACAAAAATTAGCTTGTGTTACTATTTTTTTTGTTTCAACTCCATTTTGTATACATAATAATTACAAGTTAATATATAATTCTACGTAAGTGCTCAACTATATTAATCTATTTTGTTTGGAAGTATCCTTTAAAACGAACAAACTTACAAAAAAAATGTGATAAAATTTAGACTTTGAGTTGGTGGGTGCGCCAAGCCCAAGCAATAGTGCAACACAAGGGCGACACATGAGAGCCCGCAGTAGCAAGCTACTGCTGGTGGGCCCTCCCCAAAGAAAGAAATTAAATTAATATCGTTGTGGACACATGGTCCACATATCAGATATTAAACTGATAAGAACAGATACTACACTTGATCTTAGCCAAAAGGCCGAGAAAGGTATAATTTGCTACGGAGCCACTCTAGCACTTTTATAGATGCTACTGCTCCTCGACCATTCCCTCGCAGCCGATGTGGGACTAAATAGAAGAATATCAATAGCATTCCTCCATGAGTTGTTACTTCCGTCTGTTGTGTGGTGATGGCAAAACTTATAAAATCAAATATGTTTATAATGTTATATGAGCAAATATTGGAATTGATGACACTAATTCTTCTGCTTCTACTTTGACATATTTTTATATTATGTCGGCTTCACTTCTAGCTTTGTTTATTTGGTCCCAAAGTTGAGTCACTTTACAAAATGTTCAAGATTTTCTCCAAAATGAGTCGAAAGAGTATAGAAGGATGGAAGTTCTGGCATAGGATAATTTGTTGGTTGTCCATAAATTGAAATTTGTTGCAGTTTTTGTTATCCTGAACGGTGTTGCAGTCAATTTTTTTACTACAACAAAAGTTGTAACAAGTGGGATATTTAATGAACCATTTACAGCAAAATATACGATAAATTTTTTGTAAATGTTGTAATGGTGCCAATTACCGCAACAATACTTACAAGGACGGAGTATCGCCTGGTACAAGTATTATGCGGAATTAGTTCGGAGATAGAGCCATGAATGTTGTTTGAATGTTGTTTTTGTTGTATACTATATAACTTGTCTGTAATTTAGAAAATAGAAATTTTAATATGGAAGAAGGAAGAATGCAAGTATTGCACAGAGGAGGAAAAGTTTTGGAAAATTACGATTAGGAGAATAGGCGTTGACTCCCATGGCTCATTAGAAGGGAGGAAGCTAGGTGCCGACAGAGTTGGTGGCCCCTAGAGAGCGAGGTTATGGGACGTAAACTCCTGTGGTGCCTCATGAATTTATTTTTAAATTAAAAGAAATTAACCCTAATCTGGTTCCTAAAACCCTAACCCTAAGGTCATGTTTGGTTCACAGAATCATAGCATTAGGAAAGGAAAGTCATTCCTTTCCTATGTTTGGATGCATGAAAGAAAGGGGGTGGAAAGGAAAATGATTCCCAAAGGAAGGGGAAATAGGGGAAAATGGTTCCCCCATCCACCCAAGAATTTACTTTCTCATACTAAAGATTCACTTTACTTCCTAAATTCCTTCGACTTTCCAAATACCAGAAAGGAAAATAGATAGGAATAGCAATTTTCCAAAAGAAAGAAAATGACAAGAAATTGATTTTGCCTTAGGAGAATACAGAGAACCGGAGAGAGCGACTAGGTTTCATACATGGTCATCGTAATATTTGTTAGGGGATGTAAATGATTTTTTTTTTGCCTGACTTATATTTTTGTGTCATAAATTTGGTGCACTAATTTGGGCTCCAACCAATACACTTTGGAGATTGTAAGCGAATGGAATTGCTTCCAGGAGTGGCTCATTTGTTTTTCTAAATTTTTCAATAGAAAATAGTGTTGGATAAAAAGATATATATACCACTGGCTAAACAAGTAAAGTTATGTTTAATTGCTATATCACTTATAAAACTTCTAAATTTAAAACAACTATCAAATGATTGTTCGAAAAATAATCCAAGAGTGCTTGCATTATCAATATGTTATTCCCGAGGCTCAATCTATGATGAAAGAACTGTCAAAACTGAGATTTAACGCAAACAAGTTTGCTTCTTAGCTCTGAGTTTGAAGCTGAGACTTCGGAGTTCTTCCACAAACAAGTTTGCTCTCCAAAGAACTCGAATACCACTTATAAACATCTGATTACAATTCTGTTACAAATTGACAGAAACTAATTCACGTTTTTTCTTGCAAACGCAGTTGCAAACAGATAGAACGGTTTACAAAACGTGAGAAATTACTGTATTTTATTTAAAGTCGATAATAAACGGGTTTTTATTTTAACTAACTTTAATTAGATATACTTGTACTAAAAAAAATACACTTTTTCGTCATAAAATATTTTTTGGGAAAAAATAATGTTTTATTATCGTAAATAACCGTAACATATATAATAACTCCTTTTTAATCCAAAATACTATTTTTATTTTTTTAAAAAAAATTGAATCTGAATATTTGACCATCTTTAATCGTTCAAATCCTGCAATCAGCGGCAACATGCGCCAACCATGCTGTATGTGCATCTGTGCCACAGTAGTACAAGCGCAGCTGCTCCTGCACATATGCCAGCAGCGCAGCAGCTAATGCGCTCATACGCGTAAACGCGCATACGTGCATAGCCATGCATAGCTCGTGCAACGACGCATGCGCGCATACGCGTAAACGCGGATACGCGCATAACCGCACATGGCCCGCTCATGTGCCCACGCCAGCACCCGCGCATGTGCCTGCTCATGCGACTCGTGCATGAAACGAGCGCACGACCGCAACACTTGATGTGATCGTGCAAAACAATTTGGGATATGCTTATATCTTAGAGATACAATTGTTATCAACTGCAACCAACATATTATCTCTTGTAACGAATCTAGCCTTGTATATTAGCTAACGGGCACATCGCTTGAGAGTTACTTGTTCTTCTCAGTAAGGAGCTGTTTGGATAGAGGTTAACTCTCTGAAAGTGAGAAAGCGACACTTTATCATGTTATAATGCAGTGCACTTTCAATGCATTTCACTTTACAAAATGTGTCTTGATACGTATGATTTTGGCCCCCGCGAGTGAGGAGTTTCAATATAGTGTGTTATATGGGAACTTAAATGTGAATTTTCAACATTTGGATATAATCCCGCAAGTGATATAGTCCCTCTTTCTAAATTTGCTATGATTATCCCCTCATTAGACATAAAACCAAAAAAAAGAGACAACGTTTCATGCCACTATATACCATACCACCATCATTATATTCTTAAGAGCCATCTATTTTTTTTCTTTTCTTTTCTCGGTACTCCACCCATCTCCTACATACAACAACTAGAAAACCTCACACCTCCATCGTCGACCTGTTGACGTTGTTGAAGCCTTTGCTCCTGCGAGGAAGCCCGTGCTCCGGCGAGGACACTCGCGCATACGGCTACGTGCGGAGGTCTCCAGCGGAGCGCTATGTTGGTGCCGCGGAGGCGGAGTCATAGGCGTGGAGGCTACGGGCGGCGAAGTCGGAGGCAGCGGACAGCAAAGTCGTAGGCAAGGGCGACGAAGTCGTAGGCACCGGCGGCAGTTCAAATTCGAGTGAGAATGTGACCAAAGCTTTGGGAACTTGCAAGTGTGCAGAAGAATAGTGCCCTTTCCATTGAGTTATTCATTTTTTTTATGTAGGTGAGAAGTGAAGGAATTGAGGGACAAGACCTTGTTCTTGTCAATAATGGGACACTTGCAACACAGTTGTAATGTGTATCCAAACACAGACTATCCAATTTTTAACATTCAGTTTCAATGGAAGTCCCTATTTCAGTCCACTCCCATCTGTCCAAACCCTTGTTAGCAATCACCCGAATAAAACTCGTATTATACGCAAATTTTTCCGTATCTTTCATAAACGTATAATACTTGTGTACTTTTGACAGATCCAAATCAGTACATAAATTTTAAGCATACGAAGTTTTAAACGTGTTCTGGATAAAATATTAAAAATTTGACACAAAAAATGTGCTGAAAACCTGTTTAATTAATCAAATTTGACAACATATTTAAGAATGTGAAGTTTCTAACCTCAATATTTCTATTTTTCGAATATTTGTCCGAACTTTTGAACGTATTCTATTTGTACTGAGCCGATTTATACTCGTACTTTTGCCGTCCCGAATTTTTTCCGTTTACCGAATTGCTAACAAGGGTCCAAACAGCCCCTAAGAGTGACCTCTGGCTTTTACATTTCTTTTTTCTTCCACAGAGTTCCCGAAATATACCACAGTAGTTTATACTACAAACACCAAATGACATTAACTAATCCAAATTTATTTATTACATAAATATCCAATAATGTTTTAGATAAAACTTTAGTCAAATCTTATATTGAGTTTTTATGTCATTAAAAAATATTTACTGGCTTACTTTTTTGCTCGAAAAATTACTTCGAACCCATAACCACATTAGCGGATAAAAAAAACCCATTAGCGATAAAAACCAAAGATTTTCACGGATATATAACAATTTTTGGGAACCAAAGTAACTCAATACTTGTTTTATGCATAAACTAGTAAATTCACTGCTCAGTACATACGTTGCCAGTTAAGTGTGTTCTTTCGGGTCAATATGCTATACAGAACACTAGTTCTAACATCGAATGGAAAAAAAGAATTCAAATAGTCTCATCCAAAAAATATAAGATAAATACTTTGTTAAGTGTTATTATACATCTTTCATAACCCATTCGCATGTTACAGAGATATTCTTATTTTATATTTTTGCAGCAGTGTAAGGTTTTAATGTATTGCCACTGTCTGAGTTGCATTTTAATAGATAGGAAGGAATAATTTCTTCGAAGATCATTAAAATCGCATAATAAACTTTCATTAACTTATTTTGTTTAAATGTACTCTTCACAAAACCAATTTTAAAAAATAATTGTAATAATATTGGAAATAAAACTTGACTTTGATTTGGTGGGTGCGCCAGGCCCAAGCAGTAGTGCAACGCTAGGGCGACGCATGAGGGCCCGCAGTAGCAAGCTACTGCTGGTGGGCCCTCCCCAAAGAAAAAAATTAATTTAATATCGTTGTGGACACATGGCCCACATATCAGATATTAAACTGATAAGAACACTACACTTGATCTTAGCCAAAAGGCCGAGAAAGGTTAATTTGTTTGGGTGCCACTCGAGCACTTTTATAGATGCTACTGCTACCCTCATCCTTCCCTCGCAGCCGATGTGGGACTAATAGAAGCATGTTAAGAACATTCCTCCATGAGTTGTTACTTCAGTCTGTTTTGTGGCGATAGCAACTTATAAGATTGATAAATTATGAGCAATATTGGAAAGATGACACACTTCGGATTTCAGAAGGGCTTACTAAAGTTGTAATCTGATTTTATTTTCTCCGCTATAAGAGCGCCTTCTCCATGCCTTGTGCTTGCAGTGCATCTTCCTCTCTCGTCAACATCTCCCGTGCTTTGTCCTCTACTCTCATTTCTTCCTCTACTCTTCCCTCTATCCTCTACACCACAACTATTCCCTATCAGTAATTCTTCCTAAGCTCTTATCTTTGATCTCTGGCAATTGGTCAGATTCTGATAAATCCAGTGCACTACACCTGCTTCAACCTAGATGTAAAGAATCAGATTTCTTTGCTAACCTTAAACAGCCGCAAGGAAAATGTTAGCCCTACCTTAGAATAGTCAGGGTGCGAAAAATGACCCGATAGTCCAGACTCATTATTCATTTCTCCAGGGGCGGATCCTGAGGTAGGGTGGGGTGGGCTGGAGCCCACCCCAAACTTTTTTTTACATTTTTATTCTACATAAAAAAATTGTTTTTTTATATGAATTTATCTACTTCCAGCCCATCCAAATTTTTGACAGCCCACCCCAACTATATTTCTGATCGCCCGCCTCTGGATCCGCCTGCGAGGGACTAAAACCTTCCATATTCTTTATCTCCGAAACTTTGTCTTCTTTATCCCAATCCACCACCACTCTGTCGAAACTTGGCTATCCAAACTACCACATTGTTCCTTCCCATTGATAGTTCTGGTGGCATGTGGTTAGCTTGGGATGACGCAATCACTGCAGATGAATATTAAAGCCTCCAACTCCTCTCTATCTTGGTGTCTGCTATGCATCTATGGATGTCGAAAAAATTCTAACATTAAAATTTCAAACAGTTATTCCAGCTGTCCAAATTTTACAGCATCTACTAATCTGATCACAGAAGAACAGAACCAGCAAATTATGTGGGCATTACTATACAAGAAGGGTCAGATGGATATCAATAAAATCGCATAATAACCATCATTAACTTATTTGGTTAAAAGTACACTTTACAAATCCAATTAAAAAAATAATAGTACTAACATTAAACCAGTCCAATCCTTGCTTGGTAATTCACTAACTAGTGGTTTTGAAAGTTTTTTACACAAATAAAATTAAATAGGGAATAGTATTAGTAGTTATAATTATATATTTTTGTTGAGAATATAAATGGCATAAAATTAAAACCCCTCAAAATCCACCGATTTGAGGTGTTTATAAGCCACCCAAAAATACATTACACCGATTTTGAGGGAGTTTTGAGCCGACCCAAACCAATGTCTCAAAAAATTAACAGCAGCGATTTTCATAAACATGCGGTTCAAAAACACCCCCAGAACTAGTGAAAACACCGTTACGAAGCAGACCCTTAGACTGGATCTTGAGCTTCTTTCAAGGCTTAAGAGGCCTAATTTCATTGTGGAAGGAGATGCTCTTGTGGTTGTTCTACTCCTCAAAGGTGAAAAGCTCCACATTCCTTGGCAACTAACCGATCTGGCAAACCAACTGCAGTCTTCATATGCATCTCGCCCCTTCTCCATGCATCTCTTTCATTCGACGCTCTGAAATGGTTGGGGATACAACACTACAATTCCAAAAGAATGAGTTCTATCACTCACCACCTACATTTATCCATTAGTTACTTTTAGATGGTATCTCTATTTGTAATTATCCAGTTTCTCTGTCTACTGATACTTCTACTGATACTGATACTGTTACTTATGAATGAATGAATGCTTTCTTTTCAAAAAAAAATGGTTTTTTTGGTTAAAAGTTAATGTTGGTTTGTTTTGTGTGGATGGAGGTAAGAATAGTTTAGGAATTTTTTTTTGACATTGGAGGCCCATGGGATCTTAATATGTATGAATGTTGCCAATTCTTATTCTGCAACAGAAATGGACTTTGGATGATGATGATGATTTGTATGTTCAAAATATCCGGAGATGACATATATAGAATGTAAGATATGATGCTGAATTCTTGAGGTAGGATATTTTTTCGGTGTACAATGTGTCAATGTAGTCAAATAGCAAATCATATTATTAGTTGCCTCTCCATGAACATAGCCCTTTGTGAAGTAGAAGATAATTGGACACAATATGGTAGGAGGAAAATGAATTCATCGTGACACGGATATGTATGGTTTTGGTAGTGTATTTTGTAGTGTCTGTATTTTGATCGATTCGTACCGGACATGATGCAATACATAATGGTCGCAACTTTTTGGTTGTCCGTGTGCTTCCTGCAACAAACATTATCAAAGTCTCAATCATTACTTGCATATGACTAAGGTATTCAAAAGGCCCTTCCTAAGGGTTTTAATATATGCTCAAAATATTGTTGTCATCTCAGAAGCTAGGAGACTCCAAAGTGGTGGTTGTATCCATGTCGTATCCGTATCGGACACATATTAGACAAGAAGATACTCTGAATTACACTAGGACAACGTGCTAGAAAAATTGAGTTGTTCATGTGCTACCAAAATCTTTTTCGATTTTGTGGTTGTGTTCGTGTCTGAGTTTGTAATGCTTGAAGAATTTGTGAGCATATTTGTGAGGAAACGTAGAGGATGTAAAATCTTAGAGGAAACATAGAGGATGTAAAATCTTGTGACCGCATGAGATGAATATTTTTGTGTATCAAAGTGTAATAACTTGTCTATCCGTACAAGCTGGCACAAGGTTGAGCATCAAACTTGTGGTGGCACCTAAAGTTTGAAGTTCTTTTACCAAAAGTAAAAGCAAAGTCGGTGCACACAAACTTTAGAGGACCATCTGATATGTATTTATAAACCTAAAATACATGGCCTGCAAGGGGATTTTATTAAGAAGATGAACTTTGTTACGACAAACAAGACACGAACTTTATCGACATAATACATCCCAGGCTCACAAATATGCTCAAAATTCTTCAAACATTACAAACTATATTGTACAGACACGAAGACAACCACAAAATCGAAAGAATTTCGGTAGCACATGAGCAACTCAATTTCTGGCACGTTGTCTTAGTATAATTCGGAGTGACTTTCTTGTCTCATATGTGTAATACGGATACAGCATGGATACCACAACCACTTTGGAGTCTCCCAGCTTAGAGTTAAACACAATTTTTTAGCATATACCCTTAGGAAGGACCTTCTTGATGCATGCCCAAGTTATATTGCAAGTAAATGATTGAGACTTTGATAATGCACGGACAATCCAAAAAGCTGCGACCATTATGTATTGTATCATGTCCGATATAATTAAATCGATCAAAATACAAACACTATAAATACTTTTACCAAAAACATACCGTATTTGTGTTTCTGTGAATATATTTTCCTCCTACCATATTTGTGTCCAATTATCTTCTATTTCACAAAGGGCTATTGTAGCTATTGTACCCAGGGGTAACCATTCGGTTAATTCGGTTCAAAAAATCGAATTGGACCGAAAATCGAATAAGCAAAACCGAAACCGAACCGAATTGGCCTATAATCGAATTAAACCGAACTAAATTAAATCAGTTCGGTTTTTGGTTTATTCGGTTTATTCGATTTTTTGGTTTATTTTACAGTTTTTTTGTTATATATATATATTATATATATATATATATATATATATAAAAAAAATATAATATTATATAATATATATATTATATTATATATATATATATATATATATATTTTGTTTTATATATATATATATATATATATATATATATTATATATATGTATATATATATTTATATATATATATATATATTATATATATAATATATATATATATATATATAAAACAAAAATATATATATATCTATATATATATATATATATATATATATATATATATCTAATATATATATATACTAGTCATAACCCGTGCCCATAGGGCATGGTTCATTTAAGGTATTCCCCCTCAAGATCTTGGACCCCCAATTTTAAACGAACATTAATAATTTTGAGGCCCCCATCAAAATATTAAATCCCAACCACTGCTGGATGTGAATTTTATTTGGATTCCCCATAAAATCTCACTCTCAATAATGCTCATCCACAACCATTATGTGGCCCCCATCAAAATATTAAATCCCAACCATCAAAATATTAAATTCCCATCTTTGGATTCCCCATAAAACCCCACTCTCAATAATGCTCTTCCCCATAAAACCCCAACCGTTGATTCACCAAGATTAAATCCCAACCACTCTTTATCTTGGCACAGTCAGCCCTAGGATTCAAAAACCTTTGTGTTTTGTATAAGATATATATATATATAATATATATATATATATATATATAATATATATATATATATATATATTATATATATATATATATAATATATATATATATATATATACTAGTCATAACCCGTGCCCATAGGGCATGGTTCATTTAAGGTATTCCCCCTCAAAATCTTGGACCCCCAATTTTAAACGAACAATAAAATTTTGAGGTCCCCATCAAAATATTAAATCCCAACCACTGCTGGATGTGAATTTTCTTTGGATTTCCCATAAAATTCCACTCTCAATAATGCTCATCCACAACCATTATGAGGCCCCCATCAAATATTAAATCCCAACCATCAAAAATTAAATCCCCATCTTTGGATTCCCCATAAAACCCCCACTCCAATAATGCTCTTTCCCATAAACCCCACAACCGTTGATTCACAAGATTAAATCCCAACCACTCTTTATCTTGGCACAGTCAGCCCTAGGATTCAAAAACCTTTGTGTTTTTATAAGATATATATATATCTATATATAGATCTATATTATATATAACTAATTATATATATATAGGATAACTAAAAAAAAATAACTAAATAATTATATAGATAGTATATATATATATATATATATATATATAATATTATATATATATATATATATATATATATAACTAAAAAAAATTATTCGGTTTCGTTTTGGACAGAAATCGAAACTGAAATCGACCCGATTTTTTTAAAACCGAACTGAATAAGAATGAATTTCTTATTCAAATTCGTTTCGATTTCGGTCCAAAACTGAACAATGCTCACCCCTAAGGATTTTGACTACATTGACACATTGTAACACTGACAAAAATACTTTGTTACAACAAACAAAGATGCGGCAACCAAAATAAAGTAAAAACAACAAAAATCAAGGAAAAAATCACATTCAAACCTTAAACCTAATTACTTATTAATAATAAAAAAAGATTACAATATCTCATGATTCTTACATGCTTATAGAAAACATGGGTTCTAAGTAGAGCTGTCAAGTGGGCCGGGCCGGGCTCGGACCTCTTGAGTCCATGAATTGTAGCGGGCCGGACCGGGCTATGGATGAAAATTTAAGCCTAGTCCGGCACATGACCCACGACATGGTGGACTTCGGGTCGGGTCGAGTTGGGCCAGGCAGGACCATATATATGTGACCAAGTGAAGTGAGACATGCACGGTGAAGATAGTTGATGGCAACCAACTAAGAATTTGACTAAGCTGATGTATGGATGCATGCATGTATGTTGTTGTTGCAGCAACTTGCAACTTAAATATTCTGAAACGAATTGAATTGAATTTCAATTCAGTTCAAATATTCATTCCATTTTAATTCACTACTACACTCTATAATCATAATAATAACAGAGGCCACCACCACTTGCACTTGTTGCTTTAGGCAGCGGAACAACTCATATTTGAAGGACAGGGTGTTTGTGTCCGAGCTCTCTAGCCTAGTGGTATTAGAGCGGACACCCGGAGGACCGGCAAGGTTCGAGTCCCCAAGTGTGTGTGAGATTTCAAAAAAAAAAAAAAAGGACAGGGTGTTTGTTATGTACATATTTTTTCTTTTCTTTTCCTTGTGAAAGTGACAACACTGCTGTTAGCTGGCAGGATTTGGGACCAATCAAAGAGATTGTGCAGGGGATGTGCAATCGGGTCGAGCTTCGGGCCGGACCGGGCCGGCCAATACTATGGGCCAATATATGCGGCCCGGCACAACCCAATTATGAAGCCGGGCCGGGCCGGGCCCACGATTAATCGGGCCGGGCCAACCCATGACCAATTTTTCGGGCCGGCTGGGGCCCGGCCCAATTGACAGGTCTAGTTCTATGAATGGAAAAAGAGAATTCATAGTCATATCCCAAAAATATAAGATAAATAACTTTGTTCTGGTAGTTTTATTTAACATTTTTAACAACCCATTCTAGTAACGTTGCCCCCTTTTGTTTAGAAAACACACACAGCGGGAGGATATAACTAATTTACTCTATAAACCAAGAGGACCAGGGGATACAACTAATTAACTCTATAAACCAGGAAGATTCTTTGTTTTTAAAACAACGAAAACAATTACCAAAATGCGTACAAACCATAGAGGGTATACTAATTAACTCTAAAATATTTGCCTTTGCCTTGGAGATGTGCAATGCTTGGGCGACGCATGAAAGCCCGCAATAGCAAGCTACTGCTGGTGGACCCTACCCAAAGAAAGAAATTAATTTAATATCATCGTGGACACATGACCCACATATCAGATATCAGATATTAAACTGATAAAAACAGATACTAACTTGATCTTAGCCAAAAGGACGAGAAAGGTATGATTTGCTGTTGTTCCACTTGAGCATTTTTATAGGATGCTACTGCTCCTCGATCATTCCCTCACCAGCCGATGTAGGACTAAATAGAAGAATATCGATAACATTCCTCCATGACTTGTTACATTGTGTTGGTGATAGCAACTTATAAAATCATTATATTATGAGCAAATGTTGGAAGATGACACACTAACATCATCTACTTCTACTTCGACATGTTTTTTATATTATGTCGTCTTCAATTCTATCTTTGTTTATTTGGTCCCAAACTCGAGTCACTTTACAAAATGTTCAGGATAGTTCAAAACGAGTCGAAAGAGTAGAGAAGGATGGAAGTTCTCACATAGGATAATTTGTTGGTTGTATGTAAATAGAAATTTGTTGCAGCTTTTGTTGTCCTGAATGGTGTCGTAGTCACTTTTTACTACAACAAAACTTGTAACAAATGGGATATTTAATGCATCATTTTTAGCAAAATATTCGATAAAAATTTTGTAAATGTTTTAACAGTGCCAAGTATCGCAACAATGCTTATAGGCACGGAGTATCGCTGGTACAAGTACTATGCGAAATTAGTTCGGAGATGGAAGCATGAATGTTGTTTTTGTTGTATACTATAAAACTTGTTTGTAATTTACAAAATAGAAATTTTCATATGGAGGAAGGAAGAATGCAAGCAATGCACGAAGGAGGAAAAGCTTTGGAAAATTACAATTATGAGGACAGGGCACCAACTCCCATGGCTCATTAGAGGGGAGGAAGCTAGACGCCAATAGAGTTAGTGGCCCCGAGAGAGCGAGGTTGTGGGACGTAAACTCCTATGGTGCCTCATGAATTTATTTTAAATTAAAAACTAACCCTAACCTACTTCCTAAAACCCTAACCCTAAGAGAAGGAAGAAAGCATGAAGCAAGAGAAGCAATGAGGGGAAGCAGCAACAACAATGGGAGGAGAGAAGGTTAGTTAAAAAAAAGAGTAATTTTTTTATTTATTTAGTTGCTTTATTATTTTTATAAAATTAATTAATTTTTATCAAACCCTGGCACTAAAATCATAATCCTAAGAATTACCCTAACCTGGTTCCTAAAACACTAACACTAAACCCAACTCAAACCCTAAAATCCTAATACTAACCCTACTTGAACCTTAAAACCCTAACTCTAATCCTAACCCGAACATGAATTTGAACCCTCAAACCCTAATCGAACATTAGAACCTGAAACCTAAATCCCTAACCCTAACCCTACACGTCACAATAAAATATTATCAATTTGCCAGGGGTCATAGCTGATTAACTTTGTGTTGACATGTATTTTCTTCAGACTTATATCATAAATTTTGCCATAGGAGAATACAGAGAATCAGAGAGAGCGACTAAGTATCATACATGGTCATTGTAAGGGTTACTGTGATTTGTTAGCGGCTGTAATTGATTAAAATTTTGTGCTTGACCTAATTTTCTTTGGTCTTTCGACTTTGTGTCATAGATCTGGTACTCTAATTTGGCATCTAACCAATACACTTTAAAGATTGTAAGGGACTGGAATTGGTTCTGTCACGTCCCGGTTTCGCAGATTCGATCGTTCTCGCTAAGGGGTGATGTCGCGCGAGCCTAAGTTGCACTCGCACAAGGCAAATTTAACAGCCGATTACAGCAGCTTGCGACAGGGTCGTCGCAAAGAAGTCGAGCAGAAAAGTTGAATAACCCAAAGACATGTACAGAATGATACTCTTTATTGATATTGAAAATAAGATTACAAGGGCGCGAAAGCAAGATTACGAGTCAGTACTCAAGCTTACTTTCTCTCTGATTACAAGCAATCATCTCTCTCTCTCTCTCTCTCCTCTCTCTCTCTCTCTCTCTTCTCTCAATTAAAACTGCTCATGCCCGAAAGCTTACAACTTTGCGGATGCTTCAGAAGGCGATATTCATATATTATGACCCATATAGGTGAAGTCTTGTCACGCCCCAGTTCTAAAATACGGAACCAAGCCATGTGGCAATGGCCAGCGAGTACCACACCAATGGTAATAGAACCATTAAGGTAGCACTTAAGGTGTAAAGAACAACATCAAAAATCAATGTCCAAAATCACAAGTAAACTAATGTCATCAACAATACGAAACCAAGGAAACACATAGAGATAAAATGACTACCACATGTGCTGAAATAAATATGTATGGAAGTAATCATAATACAAAGCTGAAAGAAAGTCTTGCGGGAACAATCCCGCTGATACAATACAAAATGAAGAAAGACATGCAGATAAATAGATCTAATCATCAGCTATCTAGATAATGGTGATCAAAATCAAATAAAGAGCTCTACCACTGGTCAAGCTACTCCGCTGGGAAAATCTCATCCTCTGGAACTGGTTCCGGTCCTGAGTCTATCCCGGACCCATAGATCTCTGAGTAATCCTCCTCGTCTATATCTGAAGAGAAAACCAGGTCCTCAGCGGGACGCAACAAGATAAATAATATACAAGCCAAGTGTACAACAATGATGATATATATATATATATATATATATATATATATATATATAAAGTAAATATGAATGTGAAGGATGGGTGAATCTAACTTAACCAACTAAAATGATAATGCAATTTGAGACATCACTCGAACACGAGGGCTGTCACGGTGTACTCAGAAGACCTGATAGGCACTCCAGCAAACTATAAAATACCCTACAGTTCCGGTAAGGAAGCTGTGGCAAACTATGAAATTTTCGAAGTTCTGGTAATGAGACAATAGCATACTCTGTGGAAAAGTAGCCCAAGCGTACGGTGTATGTTCTCCCCTCCCATGTTAACCCCTCTTCCCGAATTTGTAAAATTAATTATTTTTTATTTTAATTATTGGGTTTAAAAGTATTTTTTTAGCAAAACTTTGTGAATTATATTTTCTTTTATCAAAAACTAATTTTTGATTTAAATATTTTGAGAGTGTTAATTTGGTTAATAAAAATATTTTATTATATTATATTATTGGAATTATGAAAGACAATGGTAATTATTTTGGTTTTTATTGAAATTAGTTTCAAAAATGGATTTGAAAAGTATTTTTGGAAACAATAAAAGATTTTATCAAAGTATTTTTAAATTTAGTTTTGGATTTATAAAAATATAGTTTAAATTATTTTGATAATATCATTATACTTAAATTACTAGGATGATTATTTATTTGAATTTAGATTGATAATATTAAAGGTTATTTAAATTATGGTAGTAATCAACTATTTGATTTAGATTACCATGTATATGATTTAAATTAATTGATATTATCGAATATATACTTTAAATATTATTTATATTATAGTGATTAGATTGGACTAGTTTTAAAACATTTATTTTGATTTAAATTAAAGGGAAGTATTTATCTACTAGAAATCCTAAGCCTTATCGAACTAGGAGAGTAACTCCTATATAAGGAGACCCTTCCCTTAATTCCTCTCATCTATCACAAACCATCACCCACCAACGACCATGTGCATCGTATTCGTGTCCACCACCCATTTCCACTATTTCTATTGTTATTACAGATACATTCACCCGTCGCGCATCCGACACACCAAATGTTCAATCAGATCTGCGTGTCTGTGTCAACAGGCCGACACGAACAAGACACAACGATACCATCCCTAATCCTAATTTTTTTTGCCTCCGTTCTCACGACTTCCGGCCTCCTCCTTTCCTTCCAACACCCAGCAACCATTGTCACCACCATCTTCACGGTCATCACCGTCCTTGTCCCGATAGTCACCGGCCTCATGCTCCTCCAACAACGCCACTAAACTCCCTGTCATCCCGCCCCGACCTTCATGTACCAGCATGTCACCACCACTGCTACTCCCAGTCCACCTACAGCTATACCAAGGCCAAGCCAACCTCGATCTTCCATTGCAGTCTCCGCCCGCCACATTGTTGGCTAGAGCACCATCATTGTTCTGGTCGTCCCTGCAGAAACATCCTCTGCTCTCCCCTCCCCTGTTTCTCGTCTCCTCTACCCGATGCTTCATCCACCAGCAGTCACCACGAACCCTTTCTTGCGACCATCATCCCCGACATCACCACACCTATCTCCACCTTTTTCCACCATGGTCAGCCACACACACCATCGCCATCATCAACATCATCACAATCTCGGCCACCTTCACGATTACCTCCACCATCCTCACACAGTTGCCTCACCCGGTCACCACCATCGCCCGAATCACTAAAACACCACCACCCAAAATCAGGAAGAAACCATACCTCAACGAGACCGCTCGTCTTCACCAAACCGCCGTAGTAAGCAGTTGCTACACCTCTGACCGCTGTCTCACCCTCCGGATATGGAGAGCTGAATCGGATGCCGCCACCGTCGCATATGTTCTCCTCGGCAGCCTGAACAATCGACTTCTGTGTCGTGCCCCGCCATCGCGTCTGTACCCTCTATGAACACCAGCCATCGCCATAACCCGTCATCGACTCAACCGACACCGTGCATGCGGATAGCCGCTCAGCACACCGACTCATCTATATGAAAGATCACTAGCAATGTCAAGCCATTTTAGACATGGCTTGGATAGACGACGATCGCCCAGTATGGGTAGCTAGTCCCACTGCAAGTACCAAATCTTTGTTGAACACACAGCTTAGCCACCGCTTCCTCCTAGGGCGACATGATCCAGGTGCTCCGGCGATTCATTCGAGGAAGTATGTACATTGTGCACAAGTTGTCCATGACCACGCACCTACAACGACATATAGACTGAACGTAAATTCCTAGCCTACTGATGTGTCACGACTCGTACCCTAGAGTTAGGGCACGAGAACGTAACAACGCCCAGCCTACGCCGCAGTGTCGGTGGTAGAACGCTGTCCTAGGTCTCAACATCTAACAGTATAAGACTAAAGTTTATACTCTCCGAATGGGGGTGACAGCAGAATGTAAACTCAATCACATCTAAGGTAGAGCATAAAGGAAGATAGATAAAACATGAAATCGAAAGAGATACAACAGATAGAAGTCTAAGTGTCTAAGATACAAACTCAGAATACATCTCAAAATCCAAATACAGTAATCAATAAATACAACTTAAGATGACTGAAAATAAACTATAAGCAAAAACCCTAGCTATCTATGCAACCTCTACTGTCTCCTCTAGGCTAGCAGGCAACCTCCAGGCTATCTGTAAAATTTATCAACAAGTCCAGTCAGGACAGAAGCGAACACATTACATCTCAACAGTTCATAGCAGGTTAGAAAATATAATCATGCAGTAAAGTAAGATACAGGTACTAAAAAAATGCTGTATGTAAACAGAGAGAGAGCTGTAATAGAAATATCTACTATAAATAGAGAACTAACATGTGGCTAGTGAGTCAGAGTACAATATAGACATGTAAATGGCATAGAAGATTCTGATAAGACACTATAGAAGATATTCTGATAAGATACTACTTGGATATTATTCATGTCTACTTCTACTCCCCCGTACCCCCAATCAGTATACAAGGATCCAACCAAGTTATGTTATGATTCCACGCAAAGCCCCCGAAAGGTGATACATGGATATCCCAAAAATGGGGATTCTAGGATACCAGTAAATGGGATAGGAGATTCTAGGAGACTCTGTGATCATAAGAGTATATGTCGCAAGTGATCAAAGAACCTGTGAAGTATAGTGATACGTCATGTAAGTGAAATGCACAGAACATGTAGTACCCGATGCTCCCTAAGGATAACATCTCAAGAAGGGATCCGTATAGTACCAATCCGTGTGACCAACGTGACAGTACAAGTAAAGTAATTTAAAACAGGAAATAATTCTAAACAGGATATGAAATGATCAGAGATGTACTCGCCTGATATCTGAATGTCCAAGGTAAAGATACTGTCGAGGAGAGGTGTCTGGCTCCTAATTAGAACAGCACAAGTCACAATATGTCCAGAAGGGTAATATAAAGCACTACAATGCATTCTACATGAATCTAGGTCAAACTAGGCCAAAGTCAACCCTTGGTCAACTCTGGTCAACTGTACTAGTCAAACTAGGTCAAACTAGGTCATGTCCTAATCCAGCAAGTCTTACTAGGCCTAACCAAGACTATCCTAGCAAGCACACATCAATACAAGGCTATACAAGCCAACATACACCCAACTCTATATAGCATGCAATTATTCAATACTCAAATAGGCAAGAATTCACATTGGATATACACTAGGTAATCTATTACTTTAAGCTATATATGTCTACACATATATACACATACATATATTGGTATTCAACATTAGGTCTATAATCATGGCATTTCAAATGGTTATATAAACTTATATATTACAACACAATATGCTAACATATATAATATACATACATAGCTAAGTTAACTATATTCATAAATACTTATTTAATAGGCTATGTGTGTGTATGTGAACATGGCAAAGGGGCAAGTGAGGGTTAAATGGGCATACATAGTGTATACATATCAAAGAGTGTCAAAGTGTAAGTGAACAATGTGTCAAGTGTGATAGTGTCAACATAGTGTAAGGGGGTACATGAGGTAATATAGGATTTGTGTTAACATAGAAATTACATCTCATTAACTTGTATATTGCATACATTACATCTATTATTACATTACATTCATGCTTGCATTCATTCATCATTCATTTATTCTCTTGTACCACTATATGCACCATACATTACATACTATGGAACCTACATATTCATTACAAGCCATACTTATACATGCTTCACTACAACAAAATATGTTAACAACGATACTTATTTACGGCACTTTCTAAATAAGTGTCGTTTATTTTCTATAATGATGACACTCTACTAAAACGTGTCATTGTAATTAACTATTTATCGTAATCTACGACATTTTTTAAAATGTCGTAAATATAAATTCGACAACACATTTTAGGACTCTTAAAAATGTCGTAAATAATTATATACTAAATACGGCACATTTAAAAGTGTTGTACACAATTATGTTCAAAATACAACACTTGTTTAGTGTTGTCAAAAATTTTAGTTCCCACAATTTTTTTTTCATTTTGTCGCCTTTCCCAAAAGTTGGCGCTCACATGCCCGATATTGCTTTGGCTGCTCTTTGCACAAAGAAAATCACTTTCTTTAAAAAAATTTAGGTCTCCCTCTCTTTTTCAGCTGCTCTCTCCCAAAAGTGGCTGCTTCTTCCTCTCTCTTTTCCGATCGGTTGCTCTTCGTCGCGACTTCGGTTTCAGCCAATAGAGGATTTTGCTGCTCTTCATCGACTTCGGTTTCCGACGATAGAAGATTTTGGGGCTGTCGTACGCCACCATCGGTTTTCTTTTGACATCGCCGTCACCTTGGTCGGGTATAAATCCTTCATCTCCACCCCTCATTTTTTTGAGTATTTCTTTCTTGATTTATTATCTAGGGTTAAATATTAGGGATTTTGTAAGCATCAGAATAGTTTTGATCGTTATATAGGATTTTTCTTTATTGATTAGGATTTAGATGAAGAAATCAACATCTAGGGTTTAATATTCATTTTGGTGCTTTTTATGAAATTTGATAATGATTAAATTTTTTATGTGCTGTTTTGGTGCTATATGTCCTGTTTGATAATGTTTTGGTGCTATATGTCCTGTTTGAAAAATAACAGGATGAATATATCTATGGATGTTATATGATTCTCTGGTGATGACGAGGGTTGTATCAAAACAACAGATTTTTTCGAGACTTTGGCGCGTCCTTTAATGCCCAGTTCCAGTTCAGAGAGAGGTATGAGGCTTGGGCCGTTAACCTCACTTTATTATGATAATTTGTAAAACAAATTGTTTATCGAGAAAAAAATGCACCACATATTTTGCTTTGAAGGAAAGTTTAAATTAAATAGGATGTTAGAAACTTCTGAAGCAATAAACTATGTCCTGGCAACTAATGATGTATCAGATCTACATCATCCTCCAAGATTCTGGCTTGAGATATTCTTGTAGTACAATTTATCTAGTAGATTGATTCCGTAATAGCATATCCAAATTATAAGAAATCCTATACAAGTGCCTATTCGTACCTTGAAAACTTTTTCTTTCTCTGGTACTAGAAATTCATCAAGCTATTGACTGCTTCAAAACAATAATCAAATTCGAATTTAACGAATAACTTTAGTTGTTCCTGGCTTCTTTTTATGTTCACTGAAGAAGAGAGCATATTTCACTTTTTTGGGGTAAGTTGTTGGAAACTCCCTGGGTCCCTCCTCTCCCATTCGGCAGCAATCTGATGGTGACACTATGTCCAACACCATATCTCTTATATGTGTCCATCTATACACTCAGATACTCGCACACTATATGTACACACGACACAAGTACATAGTTTACATACACACAAAACAACGCACATAGTTACATATGCACACATGAAAGAACATACATAGTGCATACTCAAATACAGACACTGCTGTCCCTGCCAGAGGACTGAAGAAAGAGAAAAGGTTTTCCTTTTGATGTCACTCACAATATTCGACCAATGGTTGAGTGACACCTCATGTTGTCATACAGTGCAATGAGTAATGAGCTGACCTGTGAGCTTGCTGCTATGCACAATTTTTTTAACGAATAAACAATTTGAGAGAAAACTGGGATTAATGAATGGTTCGAACCATTGGAATCCTCATGTCGAGATGCAAGTATGAAACTAAATTGAAAATGAGTACAATGATTAAACATACTGGATAACATGGGGGGAAGTGACTAAAGTGGGATAGGGGATCCTGCTGTGCGGCTAATCAGGAATCAAGGTTTTTCGTTGGGAAGGTAAAAACAACAATAAAGCCTTTATACAAAAAAATTGGTCCTCTATTTGAGTCATTTTCTTCCACTCGACTATGTTATGAGTTTTGTCCTTTTTTAATATTAACAAAATCATCTCCTTTACATTCTCATTCCAAGTTCATTAGGCTTACCCTTAGGTTGTGGAGCTCCTTTACTAATGTTTTGTCGTTCCTCCTAACTAGTGCAACTATTGGTCTATTCTGCAAATATCAAAACCATCAGAGGCAAATTTCTCTATATTATCATCAATTGGTTCTACCTCCAAGTGTCCACAATAAACTTATTTCTTCTAATATCTTACAACGTAGTGCCACTCATCCGTATTGCCACCCTGATCCATAAACCATGGCTGGTCTATAATTGTCTTATAGAAGTTCCTTTCAACTTCAAGGGTACCATGCAATCACCAAGCACTCTACAAAGCACTTTTGAATTTCAACCAGCTTCTTTTAGTTTAATGAACAACACGCTTCTTATTTTATCCAACACGATGAATTATTGGTCATAAATAGTGAAACCTATCACTACTAGGTGTCTCTTGTCCATTAAAAAGAATATAGAAAGCCGTCATTTTGCACGAAAGGTGCCAAAACGGGGTATCAACAAGGTTTACTCATACTAGCTGCAATTTAGGCTTGAAATATTGTTGTCGATGTATTATGTAGAAAATAGAGGTTTTATGAATATCAAAGTTCCAAAACAAATGCAATGTTTGAAGGATATTCACAAGCAAAAGTTGAAAAAAAGCGAGTGGAGCTAAAAGGTCTAATGAAAGACCAAATTGACAGGAGTAGCACTGTTGTTCTGTGCCTTACCTTTACCTTTAGGTTTTCTGCTCAGATGAGTGTTCCAATAGTTCTTGATATCATTTGTCGTTCTCCCAGGTAGTCTACCAGCAATCAGAGACCACCTGTTGTTCTGTGCTCAGTTATTGGCACACAACACAGAGATATCCAAGCTTGGAACCTTGAGACACTCCAAACTGTTGCCATGTCTATGCTGGGGATGTGTTCCCTGTGTTTGTGGTTCTTTGTCCAACTCCTATTATATCGTGTCCATGCCCTTCCAATATAGGTTTTATGTTTTCTTTATGCTTTTATTAGCACTACAGAGGGTACAATAGGATAGACACACCTACAATTCAGTATGATTATTTAATTTACATCAAAATGTGCTACTAATAAGTTGTTATGTTTCCTATATGAATTATTCCGTTAAAAATGTGAATTTCTCTCAAAGTTGGGAAGTATTCCAGTCCTAGCAATGCAAAATATGGAAATTCCCTCTAAGTTGATAGATGAGGTAATGAAATTGAATTCGATAACTGTCGTGCGATGGCACTCCTATAACTGATCTGGATCCTTTAGAATTGCCCACATGTCCTTCAATAGTACAAGCACCATGCTTTCAATGTTGATGGCCCTCATTTTCGAAAGCTGGTGATTGATCTTAGGAAATATTGTTGTTTTACCCCGTTTAGGTACTTGTGTCTGGAGCCGTATCAGCAGTCAAATGCTGATTTCTTATTTGTGGCTGGAGATTTTGTATTGATACTAAAATTTCTATGGTAAAGTTTTTTTGTCAAAACCTATGAAATCCTTCCTAGCTACTCTCTGTAATTCAAAATCAATGTTGCTATTGATTTATTACAGGTAGTTATATCAACCCTAGCGAGAGAACCTATCCTGAAGAGATGATCCAAATTGGAATATCTACCATTGATGTCATGAATTCCATTTATCGAGGACAGAAAATCCCTCTTTTTCTACCATTGATTGTTGTCTCACTCAGGATAATTGTTTTACGCACTATTGGATTTTGTTTGTTTCCAAGGACAATTGAACAATGGGATGTTAGGTTCAGTTGATATTCTTGGTTCTATTTAACTCATGTTTCAATGTATTGGGCATCCACGAGGGCATTGGATATCCTGAACTATACTCCTTTCACGGAAAGCCGATCAGATAATGTTTTCAACCCGCGACCCTAGCAAACATAGAAGTAGGGCAGCTAATATTCATCAAGGTAGGTTATACAACCTTTCTATATGACACCTTCATATCAGGTTATTATGTTGTAGATCCTTTTGGTATTTTTTTCTATTTATGTTGCTCTAACTTTTTTGACTCTTTCTGTTTTAGTTTTGAAACATATTGTTTTATGCAGAATCTGGATAAGGGTATAAACAACAAAGTACTTAAAAAAATTGGTTTTTTTTTCATATGTTATTTTTTTCTAATATATGAGTATAAGTATCAGAGTTCTGGCGATAACAAGAAAGTTGATGTATGCAGGAAAAAAAAAGAGAACATGCATCGGCATTTAGGAAACTTATTCAAACAAGTGTGGCTAATCATCTTTAGTTAGTAATAAGGATATAATAACCATATCCGATCCGTATTTGCATCGAATTTTCATCTCTATCTTATTAATTTTCCTATTGTTTTTTACATGTTATTCAGTATTGTATTGAATGAATTCACATGAATGAATTCATTAGGCAGTCACTACCATGCATGTCCATTGAGGCACTGTAACATGAAAATCATTGAGGCACTGTAACATGAAAATCATTGCATTACAGCAGCCTAGGGTCTTAAAGTTGGCTTTAGTTGTCTTCGTCATGTCTTCTAGAATCACTTACATTGAACCTACATAAAATCATAAGAAAGCAACTAGATCATATTGGAACCTAAAGTGTTAAGAGAGGCGAGCGACATCGAACCCAAGGCGCACTCCACATGCCCAGAGTGGTCCAGATTTTTGTATGTTCGCTTTACTTTACTTTTGCAAAGTATCATCTAGTTCTCTGACTCAATAGAGCTTCGGAAGTGGTCCGGGCTGTTTTTCCCCCTTAGTTGTTTATTGTCCATATTTTTAATTGGTATTGAACAATCCCAAATGAGGTAGTACTTTTAGGTTTTTTTTATATTTTTAATTGTATGTAATTGTTGCTTATCTATACAATACACTAACTTTCATTTTTGGTGTCTATGATAGGTCATTTTTTTGGGATTATTGTTGTTGCGAGCATCCAAAAAGTCACTAAATTTGGTTGTTAAGGATGGATAAAACTTGGATTAATTATCCAAGGCCCTTCTAAATTTTCTTGATATTTTTTTCCTTTTAAGCTATCAAATATATGAATGATTACATAAATCGTAAATTTTTTCTTCTATTTGTAGGTCTAGTGATGAGTACTTAGAAGGAGTGAAGAGATTTATAGCAAATGCTAAGGAGTATGCTAGGAATCCCGAAAGGATCGTATGTCCTTGCAAAGATTGTAAAGTTGAAAAGTCACAAAAAATGATGTGGTATATGATCACTTGGTCCGAATTGGTTTTGATCCTTCATATCAGCTTTGGGTTCTTCACGGGGAACATTCAAGTAATTTTAAACAAAATGAGACTTTTGAGTTGCCAGATGCTCATAGGATGTACCATGATGCATACATTCCTTTTGCTGAAAATTTAGAGGCTACTAGGGTTTAAACTTGAATGAAGATGAGGTTTTTAGAAAAAAGTTAGAAGAGGCTGAAGCTCCATTGTATCCAAGTTGTACTAAGTACACGAAGATGTCAGCAATCACTACTCTTTACAAGCATAAGGCTACAAATGGGCTGTCAGATAAAGATTTAATGAACTTCTTGAAATTTTACAGGATATGTACCAGAGGAAAATAATATTCCAGATTCATTATATACGGTAAAGAAGTTTTTAAAAGAGTTTGATTTAGGATATGAGAAGATACATGCTTGTGTCAATAATTGTTGCTTATTTAGAAAAGAGAAAGAACACCTGGAGTTATGTCCCACATGCGGTTCTTCGCGATGGAAAGTAAATCCACGCACAAGCAAGATTAGGAAGGGAGTGCCTGCAAAGGTTTTGCGATACTTTCCAATAATACCAAGATTCAAAAGGATGTTTATGTCAAAAGATAAGGCAGAACAATTGACTTGGCATTCCACTCACCACAGTCAAGATGGAACGATGCGCCATCCAGTAGACTCTGTCGTGTGGGATTCTATTGATAAAAAATGGCCCGATTTTGCTTCAAATGCAAGAAATCTCAGGCTTGGGCTATCATCAGATGGCTTTAATCCTTACAAAAATCTCAGTATACAGTATGTGGCCAGTTTTGTTGTGTATATACAACCTGCCCCCCAATGTATGCATGTCGCAAGAAAATTTGATGTTGACTTTACTTATACCTGGCAAAGATGAACCTGGAAATAACATAGATGTATATCTTGAACCACTTATTGATGACTTGAAGAAGCTTTGGAGCAATGGTGTGGAGGCGTATGACGCATTCACTAAGTCTGCATTTAATTTGAAAGCTATTTTGATGTGGACAATCAACGATTTTCCAGCTTATGGTAATTTGGCTGGTTGTACAACAAAGGGAAAATTTGCATGTCCTATATATGGTCCTAATACATGTTCTCGATATTTAGAGAAGTCACATAAGACTGTGTACATGTCTCACAGGCGATTTCTTCCACCTAGACACTTGTGGCGTGATAAGGCTAGTGGTTTAACGGTACTAAGGAAAAAAGACTCCCACCAAGACCATTGACTAACAATGAAATTTTACGTGCTGTAAATGAAGTTTGTATGGGGTAAGAGCAAGAAAAAGAAAAGAAAGAAGAACGATCCTCCTAAAATGTGGAAAAAGAAGTCAATATTTTTTCAATTACCATATTGGGAGGTAAATTATTTTTCACTACAATACTCATTTTTTAGTTAGTTTATTGTAAGAGAATTATTTTTTTACGAACATAGTACTTTTTTATTGTATCACAGGCTATACCGCTGCGTCACAACTTGGATGTGATGCATACAGAGAAGAATGTTTGCCAAAGTATATAGGAACACTACTGAATATTAAAGGACATACGAAGGATGGATTAAAGTCTCGTGGAGATTTAGCAGACATGAACATTCGGTCTGACTTATATGCAGAACCAAGAGGAAAAAGATTTTTCCTTCCTCCAGCACCTTACACACTATCAAAAGCTGAAAAGCAAATCTTTTGTAAGAGATTGTTTGATTTGAAGTTACCTGATGGTTATAGTTCAAATATTAGCAATTGTGTTAAGCTGGAAGAATGCAAGATTATTGGTCTCAAGTCCCATGATTATCATGTTTTAATGCAACAATTGTTGTCGGTTGCTTTAAAAGGACTTCTTCCAGAGGGACCAAGGAAGGCAATCTTTCGTTTGTGTTCATTTTTTAATGAACTCTGTCAAAGAGTCATTGACAAAAATAAATTAGAAGTATTGGAGGATGAAATTGTGGAGACTATATGCATGTTAGAAAGGTACTTTCCTCCAGCTTTTTTTGATATCATGGTTCACCTGACATTACATCTAGGACGAGAGGCTAGATTATGCGGACCGGTGCATTATCGATGGATGTACCCTTTCGAGAGGTATGTAATATAACCTCACTATTTTTTAGTGTTTATAGTTTATTCAACAAATTCATAAATTAGGTCATTCACCATTTGCTATTTTTTTCTTGTTTAACCTCCAACAGATTTATGAAGTATCTTAAGGGATTTGTTAGAAATCGAGCTCGACCTGAAGGATGCATAGCCGAATGCTATCTAGTGGATGAGTGTGTGAGATTTTGTAGTGAATACATGCCACAATCAGCATCTTTAGGCACAAAATTAAACCGCAATGAAGATTTTGAGGATGATGCAATTATAGAGGGCGCCCAATTTCAAAAGGAAAAGTAATTACCTTGTCAAGTGAAATGTTGAAGGCTGCTCATATTTATGTTCTTCTAAATAGTGCAGAAGTTGAACCATATATTCCGTGAGAATACTACCAACACATTCCAATATCATAAGTTGCACCATATATATATATATAATATATATATATATATATATATTTAGTAACTATATAATTTTTTTATGTCTTTATTAGAGTACACATGGAGGAGTTAAAGTATGCTGATAGGCGTTTGTTACGGGATAATAATTTGTTGCAGAAGTGGCATTTAGAAACATTCATTTCATGGATGTCAGAAAAGGTCAGATACACACACATTTATTTTCGTGATGATAGTTAACTTTTTAATACAAAAGTTATGCTTTTACAGATTAATCTTGAAAGTGCATCGACCACAATATCGGATACGCTAAGATGGCTTGTGCAAGGCCCCAGAAGTGTTGCAATCTCGTACTCGGGTTATGTGATCAATGGAAAATGCTTTCATACAACAGAAATTGAGAGATCCACTCAAGATTATGGTGTTTATATAGAAGCTGAGACTATATGTAGATCCAGTGCCAGGGACACAACACAAGTTGTTGCAAATGTTTCTTACTATGGAGTTATAAGGGATATTTTGCTATTGGACTTCAACACATTCCGAATTCCTGTTTTTCAATGTGATTGGGCCAACATAGTTAGCGGTATAAAGAAAGAGGATGGATTCACCTTAGTTAATCTTCATGAAGGACTAAGTAAATATGAAAGAGATCCATTCATTCTTGCATCACAAGCAAAGCAAGTATTTTACTCCAGAGAAAGTGAAAGATCAAATTGGCATGTAGTGTTAAAGGCACCACCAAGAGGCTTTCATGACTTGGCTACCTTTGATGAAAGTGTTTATACCTCATATGCCCCACAAGATGTTTCTGCACTTGAGATAGACCATAGGGATAGTGATGAGCTATACAAGAGGATGAATTGTGAAGGCCTTCTTGTGTCACTATAGTAGTTGGACTGAATTAGAGAGAATCTTTTTGAGTAATTTGTTTTTTTTCTATTTCGGACAAATGTGGCTCAAAGCAACCTTTCTTTCTATTAGTTGTAGTGAGTTGTTTCTTTTTGCAAAACAATTGCCTTTGGAAGTATCCATTATGTTAGAAAACTCAATACTCTGTGCTTCTTGGTATAAAATCATGTCTTCATCCATATGCATTGCTATATGTCCTGTTTGAAACTTCAAATGAAGTTGCAAAAGTTTTCTAGTTGATATTTACCATTTTGTTTATTTTAGGCCAAGTTATTGGCACACAACGCAGAGATATCCAAGGTAAGACACAAACTTAGCTTTTTGTTTCCAGATTTTTTTCCCATTCCCTATGTGTGCGCATGCCATGTGAGGTTGTCATATGGATTCTGCATCTGATTTACTATGGTATTAACAACCTTAGATGGGACATTATAACTCCAGATCAATCATTTGGCCCAATCACAGTTTAGAGGTTAGTAAACCACACTTCAAATTGTCCAAAAACAGCCAAAGAAATAAGAGAGATCAGCACAAAGGATGAAAGTATTGACACCCTAACACGACAAATAAATTACATCTATGTCGGAATATTAAAGCTATTTGACTCCATTAAACTTTGCATTATGTCTCCTATAGACTACATTATGTATCCTAATTACAGGCTTGAAATCAGAGTTTAACACTGTCAGCAATTGTTCAATAGCTATGTATTAATTAAAACAAAACATATTTCCCAAACAACTATAAAAAGCGAGACAAGCAAAAACTGGAACTAACTTTCTTGCAAATTACTAACAAGACCAATCCTGGCTTGACAAGGAATACTACTGGGCATGGCCTAACGTTTTCGAGCGAAATTTCAGGCAGGATATTGATACTAGTTGGTAAAAAGGACTTTTTGTATTTGTATAAAGCATTTAGAATGTCAAAACAGCCCTGGATGCATGCTTGTTGGTCTTGGTCAAGAAATGACAACTAGAATCCTGGACATTCTTGTTTGCATCATCAAGAAATGCCAATGGAGTAGCTCAAGCAGATGTTGATCATTTGGTTACTTAAAGTTGTCATTGCCAGCAGAACTGATTCCTTTTGTTTTCAAAGTTCAAAAGTATGTTAAGGTTACTTAATGTTGATCATTTGGTTACTTAAAGTTGTCACATAATTATTGATCTCTACGTAGTGTTCATATTTTGCTCACTTCTTAGTTGTTTGTGATGATTCAACCCATTCCAATGGTTCTATTACTCAATGTGATGAATTTGGATAACTGTCTCTCCTAAATGGTTCTATTACTCAATTCTTTTCTCGTAACTGTAGAAAATCTAACCCTGTTCACAGAACTATTACATCATTATTTGTGTCTAGATGTGTTCTCATAGATTATGAACCCGTTACTGATGACCATGGCTCTTATATTTACAACTGCATTAAAGGTTCTTTCAACCTCCAAATTCACGATGGATAAATTCACGTGTTTTGGATTTCGTACCATAACTTATTTACCATGTACCCTTTCTTGAAAGAGAGATGGTAGCCCATCCTTCCAATATTCCATCCTTTTGATTCCCAAATAATGGTACTTACTAGTGAGTAGTAAATGAGACAGACAAGTAATAAATTGAGTTAATGACACTCTTTGTTTGTATGTACCATAGAAAAAAGTAGATATCAAACTGACTTAGTTTGAGCATCAGCTTCTTGTCTTATTCTTGTTGATGGTACACTACACTAGTCTTGCAATGACCAGAGAGAATTTACCTCTAAATCAGAGTCACTCAGATTTGGCTTATGGTGATACCTGAAGGGTTGCATTTCCAGTTTTCCTGTCTATTAACTATTAAATTACTGTATATGTGACAGTGTTGTTCTCCTATATTTTGGGTTGCACTGCAGTTTTCCTGATAAAATATAAGCATAATTTGAATTTGTATAACTTGTTTTTCAGTAAGGGTTGTATTCTATTATTGGGTTTTGTCTATTTGTATTTTTGTAATTTAGGGTTATTTCTGTAGCTTCTGTTGAATGATGAACTGTGTGTTGGTGTCATAAAATGATATAATAAATTATTTACCAAGGAGCAGGAAGGCAAAGATACAGATACAGCAGCATCTTAATATATAGTCCACAGATACACATCATCTTAATATATAGTCTCTGGTGAGTCATCTTCCTCAAGGGGAATGCAGTTTGTTCTCTATAATATCTTCTGGAAATTGCACTATATGGTTTCAAAATAATGTGTACAAATAAATCTACCTTTACAATCTCCTCTATGTACACTCAGTTGGACTGGTTAACCTTCTTAATATTTGATGCTGGATTCAAAACTCTCCACCCATGAATTTGTATTCTTTGTTGTATACCCAGTATACCCAGTATTCTTACTGGATGTTTTTCACATTAGAGTTTTTATACTTGTACTGTTATATGTTAGTTAGATGATTGCTTTTTTTCCCTATAGTTGTACCATGCTATTTTCCTTCTATTTCATCTCTATCTTATTAATTTTCCTATTTTTTTTACATGTTATTCTGTATTGTATTGAATGAATTCAATGAATGAATTCACATGTTAGGCAGTCACTACCATGCATGTCCATTGATGCACTGTAACATGAAAATCATTTCAGAGATTAGTTTCAAATATTTCTTCTTCACATGAATCAAAATATACTTTCTATTGATACTGATTTAATTCATCTTTCTTAACTACAGAATATGACAAGGAAATCAGCACGTGTCATTTATGATAGCCCACCTATACTAGGTTACCTCCTGATAGTTGTGATGAGGACACGGATTCTGCGTCAGAAGAAAATATTAATGTTGGTGGTAAAAAAAGAAAACCAGAGGAAAAACAAAGGTCCCAGTTGTTGCAGTGGGTGAAAAGAATCTTACAATGATTGAGTGGAATGGATATGGACAACCTGTGGGAAAACAATCAGTTAGATTCAGTACAGCTGTTGGGTGTATTGTTCGAGAGAATGTTCCATAAATATAAATACCTGGCACAACGTAGATAGAGAATCAAAGAAAAATTGTGGGGTCTAATGATGGTATATATTTTGTTATGCATTTTATTATTGTCCCTTCTTGTACAGTATTTAGTAAAATTACTTATCTTTGATTTTACTTGTATATGTAGCAAAAATATGTTATTGAGGATTGTTACAAGAAGTTCATCCTGCGTTTGATGGGGAAGTCATGGCGAAATTGGAAATCGTCTATATCTCGAAGTTTAAGAAAATTGTAGATGCTGGTGTGGATGTATCTCGGTGTATTACCCTTCTCAAGCCGGATGAACCTACAGACCGCGAGTGGGATGAATTTGTAAAGATTCGCACCTCAGATCAATTTAAGGTAAATTTGAAAGCTAATTATTTTTAATCATGTGCATTGTATTAGTGTTGTAAGCCTTGTCTTAAATTATTTTGTGTAGGAATTAAGTCAAACGAAGCAGGCTGCAAGGGCAAAACAAACAATGCCTTATACTCTGAGCCGTAAAGGTTATGCAAGATATGAGCATGATTGGGTATAAATTCTACTTGTTTTTAATTTCCATATATTTAAAATTATCTTGCATGCAATAAACTTGATCTATTTTAATCATTTTGTCATTCGATTTTCGTTAGAAAATTGAAAATGCGGGCAAATCTATATCGAGGGTAGACCTTTGGATCGAAGGACATAAGAAAAGGGAAGGGAGAAAATAGGGGAAAACCGATCAACGATGCTGCAAGAAGGCAATTGTATGTAATTAAAACTTATTATTTCAAATTCATTATTATTGTATTTTTAATGATTTTTTCAATATGCTAATACCATTTATTTTCTAGTCGGAAATGGAAAAATATAAAGAGCTTCCAGATAGCTCGACCTCCATAAATGAGGATCCAGTGAGTAATATTTTGGTCCAGAAAGCTCAGGTTCTGTTAGAGGTCTTGGATTTGGAGTTACCCCATCTAAGATAGAGGCCCAATTACAAAATAAAACATGGATGCAATCTGTTATGAATGAGTTAAATGAGGTTCGCAAAACTCAAGATCTTACACAAAAAATTCTAAGAGAGCTTAGGCCTGACATGGTAAGTTGTGATAATTTTATCTTAAACTCTAGTGTATTTCTAAAAACTATGCAATCTTAAGTTTTATAAAACTCAAATTATGAAATCGGTTTACAGTTTCTCGGAGAGCCTAGTAATGGAGGATCGTTGACACCTCCCTCAACTCAACAGGTATTTTCTGGTAATGCTATTTGTATTTAACACTGAAATATTAAACTTACCTTTTAGTTTTTTGTTTCATTATAGTCCCATATGAGAGTGTGAATGCCAGTGCTGCTACAAACCTTATGGGCGCTAAGTGCAACCTGTTAAATTGGACTGCCACAGGGCAGGTGGTGGCAAAGGCGGAAATTGCTTCCACGGATTCTACTTCAATGGTACATCATGTTATACTTGGGCCAGATTGCTACAAAGTTTGGGTTAAGGAAGTTTTAGTTCCAGATCTTACTTTGTTCCGAGCCTCAAGAGAATTTTTTACCCTTGATGACACTATAGGAAGTACAATTGCTTGGCCACACAAATATATTAGTTTTGAAGAGATTCAGGTAATTAAATTATTAATTTTTAAGTTTAACTTACGTCCATTCTATAATATGTATAAAAGGCTGTTGAATAATACATGCTTTCATATTGAGTATATGTACATATGTGGTAATCAGTCAATCTTTCTTGCTTATTGTTTCAGGTGAGTACCAATAGGTTGCCAAGTTCTTGACCGGTAAAACTTTTTTCTGTGGTAATGTCGAAAATGCGACTGAAGTTGTTTTAGGTACGACAAATTTTCATCCTCCTTATTTTGATATGCAATTTGCACAACTGTATATATATATATATATAGTATATATATATATATATATATATATATATATATATATATATATATATATATATATATAATATATATATAAGGTTATTAAACTATATAATAGATATAATATTATATATATATAGATATATATAATATAGGTTATATATAATATATAAAAAAAATAATTATATATATATATATAGGTTATTAACCTTTTCACTATATACTACTACTCTATTACATACACTGGGATTCCTATCAATGAATATGTCATACCCCTACACAATGACATATACATTCGCTCAAGTAGGACTGCTGCCCACACACCCTCACACACACAAACCTGTTGATTTCCTCAACTGTTTGCACACTTCACATGAGCTTCCCTCAACTCCATGAGTCATCCAAGTCATGTCCCTCATCTTACTCCAATATGCATCATCCACTTCCAGGTTGCAAGCAACAAACTTTATCGTCGCACAGGTGATGCCCGATAGATCTATGGAAATGGAAATACAACATACTGCTAATAGGGCCCTCAAAAAACCCAGGGCATGTACAAATTCTTAAGACCACAATTTGGGGAGGAAAAATAGTATAACTTAACGATTGATATCTATTTTTCAGCTTGTGAGGGTTGTCACTTAACTATTATTGTATACCTCAACGATTGATATCTATTTTTCAGCTTGTGAGGGTTGTCACTTAACTATTATTGTATACCTCACTTTAGTCTCGCATCGCATGGGCTAAAGGAGGATGTCATGACTTGCTCCTAAAAATGTACCAAGCTTCTCATGTTTTATTCACATCGATGAATGAAGTGTTTTCTTTGAATTTCAAACTTCAATCCATTCTGGAGTATCACCACAAAACAGACATTTTAGCTCTGTTGTCATTTCCTAAGGAATAGTGAATCACAACGTTCAAGAACAGGGAATGAAAACTATTTCAGACTTAATAAGCTATTCGAGCAAATTAGAAACATGTATGATTAATTTATTCCATTTCTTTGTTTGCAAGATAAATACTTGCCAAACTATACCTAACTTGTGGTTTATTCACGAAGACTGGTTTATTGACCATTACAGTAGGGATGCAATCTATCAGATAGGTTTGGATATGGTTATTACCTTATCCAGATTTGTTTTCACAGCATGGATACAGATTGATATTGTTTGAAATGAAAAATAAATAATCAAATTAATATAAGCGGAAATGATATGGATGAATAGGTTATGGATGAATAGGTTGAAAAATAAATAATCAATTTGCTTGGGAAGTGCCTGAGTATATTCCTGAGATTTTACAGATTAGATTGTTCGCATGTGTGACTTTTTTTTATCTTCCAGTAACTTCTCTGCTTGAATCTAAATAAGTGATGAATATAGTCATCTAGATCAAGCGAGAGTTACTTGTTTCTTTTTAAGCATGGTAATAGCTTAAAAATTAGCCATAAATTATTAGTGATAATTTCTCATGAGATTGTGATCTTTCACAATATATTTTTTGTTGGCCTCTCAAAGAGATTCTTGATTCCTTACGTGCACTGTTTCTTTCTTTGGACTTCTTTTCATGGGAGAAACTAAATTGCGAGTCAGTGTGTAAATGACATTGGCAAGTATATGACAGTAGAGAGAGAGTAGAATCTCTTCCTTGTTTTACCATAAGTCTTAAATACGAGTACACTAAGCCCAGAGTCATGAAATTTCTCTACTTTTCTCTTTTGACTTCTTTTCATTGGCGAAATTAAATATCATGTCGGTGTGTAAATGAGATTGACAAGTAGTAGAATCTCTGTTGTTTTACCATAAGTCTTGTGTACAAGTACAACTAAGCCCGAGTCACTAGATTTCAACTACTTAACAATTTTAAGATCTTTCAGTTAGCTCCATTTCCTAATTCCGAATTTTATATTCCGAGTCTGTTCAAATCATATTTGTTTTCACTCCACATTTCTCTAGACTAATACGCAAATGTTTGTTTGTGGTTGATGGCCTGTAGTATTGATGAAGTAGATCCAGATTTTGAGTTCACCCTGCATGTTTGAATTTTTCATCTTATATTAATTTGATTATGTTTGACAATGTCTAATTATCTATTGTACGAGAGAATGATCCGATATAGGCGGAAATGATATGGAGGAATAGGTTATGGACTTGGTTTTGGGTAATAGAAAATGATAACACAGAAGCTTGGTGTTCATGGGATCATCCCTTTACGTTATCTGTTGCATTTCTCTTTGTTCATAGGAAATGATAACACAGAAGCTTGGTGTTCATAGGAAATGATAACACAGAAACATATCTGTTGCATTTTTCTTTGTTCATGGGATCATCTGTCACGACCCGCACCCACGTGAGGGTACGAGTACGTAACAACGCCCAGCCTACGTCGCAGTATCGGCGTGTAGAACGCTGTTCTAGGTCATGAACTATAACTAGCATAATATGAATACTCTCCATAAGGAGGCCAACACAGAGGTACAACTCAATCACAATCTAAGGTAGAATGATAAAGATAGATAAACATGAAATCCAAAAGAGATACAGGAGATAGAAGTCTAAGTGTCTAAGATACATAATCCCAGAAATACATCTCAAAACTCAAATACAGTAATCCACAAGTAAATACAACTCCAAACAAAATGAAATAACTATCTAAACAACCTCTACTGTGTCTCCTCTAGGCTAGCAGGCAATCCCAGGCTATCTGTAAAATTTATCAACAGGTCCAGTCAGGACAGGAGCGAGCACATATCTCTCAAAACAGTTCATAGCAGGTTAGGAGTATAAATCATGCAATAGAGTAAAATACAGGAAGTGCTGAAAAGGAAGTACGAGTAAACAGGAGATATTTTGTAACTGAAAGTAAATACATGATAGTAGAGACTGTAAGTGGCTACGTGATTTAGAGTACAATATGGTTATGTAAACGGCTTAGGGGCACATGAATACAAATAAGAGGCACATTTATACAGCTACTGGGGATAATGATCACATAACCAATTCTACTCACCCCGCCCAATTAATACACAAGGATCCATTCAAGTTACGTTATAAGCACATGAATACAGCTAAGGATACGTGAACTCATGTAATGAGTAGTACATGAGGCACGTAAAGTACATGAGAACATGTAAAAACTTGAACTAGTACGAGTACAAGGAGTACCTGATGCACATGATAAAGTACATGAACATAAAATACCCGATGCACCCGTAGAGGGATAACATCTCAGGAAGGGATCCATATAGTATTAATCCGTGAAGATACGTGTCAGCATCATGTAGAGTAATCTAGAGCAAGAATATAATCCAGGTAAGTATGAAAAGATCAGAGAATGTACTCGCCTGCTATCTGAGTGCCCAAAAAAATGTACTGTCCGAGGAGTGGTGTCTGGCTCCTAATTAGAACAGCACAAGTCACAACATGTCCAGAAGGGTAATATAAAGCACTACAATGTATTCTACATGAATCTAGGTCAAACTAGGCCAAAGTCAACCCTTGGTCAACTTGGTCAACTGCACTAGTCAAACTAGGTCAAACTAGGTCATGTCCTAACCCAGCAAGTCTTACTAGGCCTAACCAAGACTATCCTAGCAAGCACACATCAATACAAGGCTATACAAGCCAACAACACCCAACTCTATATAGCATGCAATTATTCAATACTCAAATAGGCAAGAATTCACATTGGATATACACTAGGTAATCTATTACTTTAAACTATATATGTCTACACATATATACACATGTATATATTGGTATTCAACATTAGGTCTATAATCATGGCATTTCAAATGGTTATATAAACTTATATATTACAACACAATATGCTAACATATATATAATATACATACATAGCTAAGTTAACTGTATTCATAAATACTTATTTAAGAGGCTATGTGTGTGTATGTGAACATGGCAAAGGGGCAAGTGAGGGTTAAATGGGCATACATAGTGTATACATATCAAAGAGTGTCAAAGTGTAAGTGAACAAAGTGTCAAGTGTGATAGTGTCTACATAGTGTAAGGGGTACATGAGGTAATATAGGATTTATGTTAACATAGAACATTACATCTCATTAACTTGTATATTGCATACATTACATCTATTATTACATTACATTCATGCTTGCATTCATTCATCATTCATTTATTCTCTTGCACTACTATATGCACCATACATTACATACTATGGAACCTACATATTCATTACAAGCCATACTTATACATGCTTACATTAGATAGGATACTTACACCTCATACATCATTTAATTAAACATTTACTTATGCTTGCATTCTCTATTTAATTACATAATGTATATACATTAACATGGGTTAAAAATCAAATAGAACATTATATTACACACAAGGGTGCACAAAATGCATATGCCGAATAGTAACTCCTACTAATAATCAATACTGTACCATCTCAGCATGAATTAAAATCTAGGATTAAAGTATGTTATAGATCTATGTGTTAGCTTTCCGAAACTTCAAACGGATCGCGGTTTCGTTTCCGGAAACTCCCGAAATCGCGAAAACACCGAGAACGCGTTTGTCTTTCGTACAGCTGACACTTAAATAATTCTCCAGAAAGTTACAGAAAGAATTAGGCCTATTAATATATGTTTTTGGAAAGCTAACTTCAATACGCTTCTTTTAAAAAAATGGAAGATTAAACCGAGCTTTGAGCTAGAAGTTATGACATTTCTAAGTTAGGACTGAAATTAAAAATGTGGAAAAATCATGACGGATTTGGGTAGTTTGAGACAAAAGAACACAAGTATATAACATAATATATCAAGAACTCACTCTCTACACTAATATATATATGAGACACTAAAACACATCTCCAATACAAAAATATGAGATTAAACATGTAATAATTCATTCATACATAACAACAACACATAGTGTGTCCAAATTTGGGGTTTTCCCACATGGACACAACCACAACACAAAGGATACTCCTATGACCTCCAAATAGACACGAAATGGACACAAATGGAGATACAACCATGGGGGTCATTCCTATGGGTTCAAAATAGACCTATATGCATGAGGAAATGAAAAGGAGAAGGGATTTATACCTCCCGGTGGATCGAATCGAAGAAAAGCCTTCCCGGAGCGACACCGACACGTAGAGATTCCAAAAGGACACGAACGAGCTCCGAATCCTCCCAAACTTGGGTAGCTTCCTCCTTGGCTAGAATGGCGAAGGAAAGAAGAAGATTTGGTGGCGAAATAGAAGGATTTGGTGGAGAAATTGCTAGGAATTGCTCTCTAGGAATTTGGGGAAGAACAAGAGAGAGAGTGTGGATGAGAATAATGAAATGAACTTGAGCCTATCCTCTCCCAAAGTGGCTGGCCATATGGGACTATTTGTCCTATTATGGTAAGGTCCAAAATGCCCCCACTAACCTATTCTATGAGTATTAGGAAAGGGCTAATTGGTTGGGGCTAAATTAGTCATTCTAAAGTCTCTAATCACACTAACCTTATCCATAATAATTAGTCTAACCTCTAACTAAAATATTTCTATCATGTGGACTAAAATTAATATCATGTGGGCCATGCCTAACTAGGTGTGGGTCCCACTAGAGTCAAACTATCCTCGGGTCCCCGTTTTAAGTCGGATTGAGTTAAAATTCGAACCCGACTCAAATAACCCCAAAATAATATCATAAATAATAAAATAAATTTCAACCCCAAAATAATATCATAAATAATAAAATAAATTTTAAAAATATTCAAAAATGTAAAATGACAAAAATACCCATGTTTCTGAAAACTGGGGGTGACAAATCTATCCACCTTAAAAAAATTTCGTCCTCGAAATTAAAACAAAGCAATCACAGGAAACACATGCAGAAAACAATCTCATTCAAATACTTTTCAAAAAAAAATCATCAATAAAAAAAAATCTCTTTGAGGCACATCAAACATTTGTAAATAAAAACTGATACGTGTCCGATACGGATACAAAACCATCACAAAATCATACCTATCAAAGGTCAAAATCAACAATCACCAACGCAATAAATATCAAAATAATTCAAAGAGGTCAAATGCAAAATATCCTTAGGCCAGAAATGATATTAAAATATCCTAATCACATGGTTAGGCTCTAGGTCAAACAGTCTCTAGGGTTTCACTAGCAAAACATCAAAATCACAAGTCATGATTTTAAATAGTTTTAAAATAATTTAAAAATTACCAAAAATCATATCATGATTTAAATGTCAAATCAATAAATGATTAAAATTATAAAAGTTTAAAATTACCCTTCATTTTAGAGAACTGGGTGTTACAAGTCTACCCACCTTAGAAAAAGTTCATCCTCAAAATTAAAATGTTCATACTCCTTCTAGGTCAAACCCCCCCACAATCAAAGTCTCAGAACTTAAACAATCATACGATTTAAAAGGATGACATACAGGGTCATGGCATACGGTGGTAGTGAAAGTCTCATCTAGGTATACTAGTCATGCTAAACCAAAACGGTCATATGGTTAGATAATAGGCGTGTGTGTATGTGAAATATACATGAAAGTGCATAGGAGGATTTGGGGTTTCAAACAATAACTATCAAGTTACACTAATCATGGCATATTGGTTTAAACAATCTACAATACACAACTCATTTGCTCATAACATGCATGGCTAACCATGTATATATGTATATATAAAGAGGTAGAGATTTAGTTATGTATGTATATACATTACAACATGTATGCCTAAGCTATATATATATCTATATAGATATATAATCATGACATAGAGAGGAAGAGTTAGGTTACATGACAGGGTATACTAAGTTAGGGTGTGTGTGTGTCCTTGTACAGGGTTATAGCTTAGTATTGAAAGGTTAAACCCCAATTTTAGTTCAGCATTTACATACAAAATCTGAAAATAAGCTAACATTTAAACCAGTGCAATATTAACATAATACAATTTCAAAATTTAGGAGTTTGAAACATCACAACTAATCTCAATGCTCTCAATACATCCTAACATGATAGAAATGAAACCCTAATATACTATCAATACATTTATCTACGCATACAGTTCAATATTACATGTTAAATCTAAAATTGAACTAAACATGGAAATCAATGTAAAAATGTTAACATGTATTCAGTTTTCAGGATTTTGGAGAATTTGACACATCAAAACCAACTCAATGTTTATCACAACCTAACATGTAAGAATATGGAACCTAAATTTATATCCCTACAACAACAATGTACACAGCTCTAAATATTACATTTAAAACAATCAATTTGAACTAACATTTAAAATCTCGTATTAAGGGTTAATATGCACACAGTCTCAGATTTGACAAATTTAAACACAAAACTCAACCAAAAAAAAAAAATTGAATTGAAACCCTACGTATAACATACATGTGCAGTGATATAAATAAAACTATTATCATGAAATTTTATATTTAAATTACGAGTTAAGCTAGGAAAAAGCAGAGAATCGGAAATATTGGGGTTTTGAAAATTTAAACATTAACGACATATTAATATGTATTCAGATAGGTGGAAATCAAGTGTAGCATGCATAAGTGTCAGGAAAGTGTCCACTATATATATTCATATATATTCTCATGTCCAATATAAAATTTTAATTCTACGTTAAGACCAACAATTAGATTCCTACCAAGGTTGCAAGCAGGTGATTGACAGTAATCAAGACAGTATTATTATTATTATTTAATATAAGAATAATAGCAAGAAAAAAATAACGATAAAATCTAGTTTTTGCTTATCTGTTTAAAAGAAAAACCCATTTTGAAACCCAGAGCTAAATTTTCAAATCCAAGATAAAGTCTAGCAAAATCATCGATTTATTGTATTAAGAAGAATTTCATAGTAAGAAGTTACACAAAGTTTATAAAAACAGCTAAAGCTACTCCTAAGTTAAATAAATGAGAAACAAAACAAAACAACAAATAACAATTCTCTCTTTCTTTTTCTTTTTTTTTGAAGGACTGAAACAAAAGTAGAGAAAACATGTTCAAAAATATTTAAGGTACAATCTGATAATCATATGCGTCTTCTTGAAATTATGTTGTCAGAATTCTGCCACGCCAATAAGGATAGCTGCAATAAACGATAGAGTCCATAATAAGGCATACACCCTATAATCATGTTATCTAGAATTCTTACCACGCCACCCGGTATGGCTGCAAAAAAAATCTAGATTTCATAACTAAGATAAGTATAGCTATATCAGGCTCTACGTCCTTGTCATGCTAGCAAATATGACTGCAATAAATTCTAAATTCCATAATAAAGTAGACTTTTACCTTTCTCTCTGTCCTTATCAAGTATGTTATCAGGTTATACCTTAATTCCAAAAAAATGTACATATACATAAATACAAACTCAAATTCAACAACTAACATCAAGATTCAAAATTCAACAATAATCCATCAAAAATCATAAAAATACAGACTCAAATTCAACCACTATCATCAAGATTCAAAATTCAACAATAATCCATCAAAAATCATAAAAATACAGACTCAAATTCAACCACTATCATCAAGATTCAAAATTCAACAATAATCCATCAAAATCAAGTTCAATAACAGAAAGTAAAGGTAAATCAAATCAGGGAAAAACAGATTTCAAATCGAAGTTAAAATAAGATTCTCAAGGGTAGTCCCAAGAATCTCTCAAGGAGGCATAACTGTGATTGAGTACCTTCAAAAATATATCCTAATCCTACTGCAGGCTGTAGTGGTACTCTAGTTCGAATACCACTACACAAACTCGACCTGCATGGGCCACCACTAAAAACGTGTCACGACCCGCACCCACCGTGAGGGTACGAGTACGTAACAACGCCCAGCCTACGCCGCAATATCGCGGTAGAACGCTGTACTAGGTCATGAACTATAACTAGCATAATATGAATACTCTCCATAAGGAGGCCAACACAGAGGTACAACTCAATCACAATCTAAGGTAGAATGATAAAGATAGATAAACATGAAATCCAAAAGAGATATAGGAGATAGAAGTCTAAGTGTCTAAGATACATAATCCCAGAAATACATCTCAAAACTCAAATATAGTAATCCACAAGTAAATACAACTCCAGACAAAATGAAATAACTATCTAAACAACCTCTACTGTGTCTCCTCTAGGCTAGCAGGCAATCCCAGGCTATCTGTAAAATTTATCAACAGGTCCAGTCAGGACAGGAGCGAGCACATATCTCTCAAAACAGTTCATAGCAGGTTAGGAGTATAAATCATGCAATAGAGTAAAATACAGGAAGTGCTGAAAAGGAAGTATGAGTAAACAAGAGATTTTTGTAACTGAAAGTAAATACATGATAGTAGAGACTGTAAGTGGCACGTGATTTAGAGTACAATATGGTTATGTAAACGGCTTAGGGGCACATGAATACAAATAAGAGGCACGTTTATACAGCTACTGGGGATAATGATCACATAACCAATTCTACTCACTCCGCCCCAATTAATACACAAGGATCCATTCAAGTTACGTTATAAGCACATGAATACAGCTAAGGATACGTGAACTCATGTAATGAGTAGTATATGAGGCACGTGATAAAGCACATGAGAACATGTAAAAACATGAACTAGTACGAGTACAAGGAGTACCTGATGCACATGATAAAGTACATGAACATAAAATACCCGATGCACCCGTAGAGGGATAACATCTCAGGAAGGGATCCATATAGTATTAATCCGTGAAGATACGTGTCAGCATCATGTAGAGTAATCTAGAGCAAGAATATAATCCAGGTAAGTATGAAAAGATCAGAGAATGTACTCGCCTGCTATCTGAGTGTCCAAGAAAAATGTACTGTCCGAGAGTGGTGTCTGGCTCCTAATTAGAACAGCACAAGTCACAACATGTCCAAAAGGGTAATATAAAGCACTACAATGTATTCTACATGAATCTAGGTCAAACTAGGCCAAAGTCAACCCTTGGTCAACTCTGGTCAACTGCACTAGTCAAACTAGGTCAAACTAGGTCATGTCCTAACCCAGCAAGTCTTACTAGGCCTAACCAAGACTATCCTAGCAAGCACACATCAATACAAGGCTATACAAGCCAACATACACCCAACTCTATATAGCATGCAATTATTCAATACTCAAATAGGCAAGAATTCACATTGGATATACACTAGGTAATCTATTACTTTAAACTATATGTCTACACATATAGACACATGTATATATTGGTATTCAACATTAGGTCTATAATCATGGCATTTCAAATGGTTATATAAACTTATATATTACAACACAATATGCTAACATATATAATATACATACATAGCTAAGTTAACTGTATTCATAAATACTTATTTAAGAGGCTATGTGTGTGTATGTGAACATGGCAAAGGGGCAAGTGAGGGTTAAATGGGTATACATAGTGCATACATATCAAAGAGTGTCAAAGTATAAGTGAACAAAGTGTCAAGTGTGATAGTGTCTACATAGTGTAAGGGGTACATGAGGTAATATAGGATTTGTGTTAACATAGAATATTACATCTCATTAACTTGTATATTGATATATTACATCTATTATTACATTACATTCATGCTTGCATTCATTCATCATTCATTTATTCTCTTGCACTACTATATGCACCATACATTACATACTATGGAACCTACATATTCATTACAAGCCATACTTATACATGCTTACATTAGATAGGATACTTACACCTCATACATCATTTAATTAAACATTTACTTATGCTTGCATTCTCTATTTAATTACATAATGTATATACATTAACATGGGTTAAAAATCAAATAGAACATTATATTACACACAAGGGTGCACAAAATGCATATGCCGAATAGTAACTCATACTAATAATCAATACTGTACCATCTCAGCATGAATTAAAATCTAGGATTAAAGTAGTTATAGATCTATGTGTTAGCTTTCCGAAACTTCAAACGGATCGCGTTTTTGTTTCCGGAAACTCCCGGAATCGCGAAAACACCGAGAACGCGTTTGTCTTTCGTACAGCTGACACTCAAATAATTCTCCAGAAAGTTACAGAAAGAATTAGGCCTATTATATATGTTTTTGGAAAGCTAACTTCAATACGCTTCTTTTAAAAAAAATGGGAGATTAAACCGAGCTTTGAGCTAGAAGTTCTGACATTTCTAAGTTAGGGCTGATATTAAAAATGTGAAAAATCATGACGGATTTGGGTAGTTTGAGACAAAAGAACACAAGTATATAACATAATAATCAAGAACTCACTCTCTACACTAATATATATATGAGACACTATAGAACACATCTCCAATACAAAAATATGAGATTAAACATGTAATAATTCATTCATACATAACAACAACACATAGTGTGTCCAAATTTGGGGTTTTTCCACATGGACACAACCACAACACAAAGGACACTCCTATGACCTCCAAATGGACACGAAATGGACAAATGGAGATACAACCATGGGAGTCATTCCTGTGGGTTCAAAATAGACCTATATGCATGAGGAAATGAAAAGGAGAAGGAATTTATACCTCCCGGTAGATCAAATCGAAGAAAAGCCTTCCCGGAGCGACACCGACACGTAGAAATTCCAAAAGGACACGAACGAGCTCCGAATCCTTCCAAACTTGGGTAGCTTCCTCCTTGGCTAGAATGGAGAAGGAAAGAAGAAGATTTGGTGGCGAAATGGAAGGATTTGGTGGAGAAATTGCTAGGAATTGCTCTCTAGGAATTTGGGGAAGAACAAGAGAGAGAGTGTGGATGAGAATAATGAAATGAACTTGAGCCTATCCTCTCCCAAAGTGGCTGGCCATATGGGGCTATTTGTCCTATTATGGTAAGGTCCAAAATGCCCCCACTAACCTATTCTATGAGTATTAGGAAAGGGCTAATTGGTTGGAGCTAAATTAGTCATTCTAAAGTCTCTAATCACACTAACCTTATCCTAATAATTAGTCTAACCTCTAACTAAAATATTTCTATCATGTGGACTAAAATTAATATCATGTGGGCCATGCCTAACTAGTGTGTGGGTCCCACTAGAGTCAAACTATCCCCGGGTCCCCGTTTTAAGTCGGATTGAGTTGAAATTCGAACCCGACTCAAATAACCCCAAAACAATATCATAATATAAAATAAATTTCAACCCCAAAAAAATATCATAAATAATAAAAAATTTTAAAAATATTCAAAAATATAAAATGATAAAAATACCCATGTTTCTAAAAACTGGGGGTGACATCATCCCTTTACGTTTTTGCTGTTCTATATTGATTTTCTTATATTATGAACCTCTTGTCTTATTTTGCTTTTTATGTTTTAGTTTGTTTGCAATTTTTTGGGATCATCCCTTTACCATGCACTAGGCATACTGCACCACTTTTGTTCATGGGATCATCCCTATACAAGTTGTTAAGGTTCAGTTCAATGCACCATGCACTAGGCATACTGCACCACTGATAGGATTTATTGTGGAGGTTATTTTGTCTTCTGCTATTGATGATATAATCCTGTATTTCTTAACATGATGTGATATAACCCCGTTTTGTATAAATTGTCATTGGTTCTCAATGACAATTCTCTTATATTTTACAGAATGCAGGCATCTTGAAATGAAAACTATAATATTGATCCCATCTTAACAACCTAATGATATCTGCCCTTTCATATGCACTATTTGATATGAAAGCCTAAATATTAATTCTTATCTTTGTGTGTACAGATTGGTCGATGCGTTCGGATTAGGTTCAAGTTTGATGCTGGAAAGAGTGGGACGCTAACTCTACAAGGAATCATATCTATTATGTTATAGACTTTGTTATGTAATAGACTTGTTTGTGAAGGGAGAACATTACTTTTATTGAGACTTTGTATGAATTTGAATATTTTAATATATATATTATTGTTGGCACATTAAAGTTTTATTATTTGAGAAATTGCTTTTGGTTAATTATATGAAATAAATATACAAATAAAATCAATTTATATACGTGTTGTTGAAGTGAGTTAGATGACACATATAAGGTGTCGTGACATCAATGATATTTATGATTTGCATGTTTAGACTACACATAAAATGTGTTGTGAAAAATATCTATAACATTAAGATGACACAAGTAGACTGTCGTGAAATATGCATTAAACGACATTCAAAAAGTGTTGTTAAGAAACTGTTACATGACATTTTTTTCGTGTGGTTAAAAGTCAAAAAAATTACGACAACACTTATAAGTTGTCATTGAATCACATTAAGACGGCACTAGTATGATGCCCTGAAATAAGCATTACACGACATCTAGAACGTGTCATCATAAATTTGATACATGACACTTTTGATGTGTCATGGAAAGTAGAAGAACTTTCTATGACACCCCCTCTAGACCGCACTTAAAAAGTGCCATGAAAAGTAATTCACGACACTTTTAGAGTGTCGTTAAAACACTTTTTGTTGTAATGCTTACATTAGATAGGATACTTACACCTCATACATCATTTATTTAACCATTTACTCATGCTTGCATTCTCTATTTAATTACATAATGTATATACATTAACATAGGTTAAAATCAAATAGAACATTATATTACACACAAGGGTGCACAAAATGCATATGCCGAATAGTAACTCCTACTAATAACCAATACTGTACCATCCCAACATGAATTAAAATTTAGGATTAAAGTATGTTATAGATCTACGTGTTAGCTTTCCGAAACTTCAAACGGATCGCGTTTTCGTTTTCGGAAACTCCCGAAACCGCGAAAACACCGAAAACGCGTTTGTCATTCGTACAACTGACACTCAAATAATTCTCCAGAAAGTTACAAAGAATTAGGCCTATTAATACATGTCTTTGGAAAGCTAACTTCAATACGCTTCTTTTAAAAAAATGGGATATTAAACCGAGCTTTGAGCTAGAAGTTATGACATTTCTAAGTTAGGGCTGAAATTAAAAACGTGGATAAAAATCATGACGGATTTAGGTAGTTTGAGACAAAAGAACACAAGTATATAACATAATATATCAAGAACTCACTCTCTACACTAATATATATATGAGATACTATAGAACACATCTCCAATACAAAAATATGAGATTAAACATGTAATAATTCATTCATACATAACAACAACACATAGTATGTCCAAATTTAGGGTTTTCCCACATGTACACAACCACAACACAAAGGACACTCCTATGACCTCCAAATGGACACGAAATGGACACAAATGGAGATACAACCATGGGGGTCATTCCTATGGGTTCAAAATAGACCTATTGTATGAGAAAATGAAAAGGAGAAGGGATTTATACCTCCCGGTAGATCGAATCGAAGAAAAGCCTTCCCGGAGCGACACCGACACGTAGAGATTCCAAAAGGACGAACGAGCTCCGAATCCTCCCAAACTTGGGTAGCTTCCTCCTTGGCTAGAATGGAGAAGGAAAGAAGAAGATTTGGTGGTGAAATGGAAGGATTTGGTGGAAAAATTGCTAGGGATTGCTCTCTAGAAATTTGGGGAAGAACAAGAGAGAGAGTGTGGATGAGAATAATGAAATGAACTTGAGCCTATCCTCTCCTAAAGTGGCTGGCCATATGGGGCTATTTGTCCTATTATGGTAAGGTCCAAAATGCCCCCACTAACCTATTCTATGAGTATTAGGAAAGGGCTAATTGGTTGGGGCTAAATTAGTCATTCTAAAGTCTCTAATCACACTAACATTATCCATAATAATTAGTCTAACCTCTAACTAAAATATTTCTATCATGTGGACTAAAATTAATATCATGTGGGCCATGCCTAACTAGTGTGTGGGTCCCACTAGAGTCAAACTACCCCCGGGTCCCCATTTCAAGTCGGATTGAGTTAAAATTCAAACCCGACTCAAATAACCCCAAAACAATATCATAAATAATAAAATAATATCAAAATAATTCAGAGAGGTCAAATACAAAAATATCCTTAGGCCAAAAATGACATTAAAATATCATAATCACATGGTTAGGCTCTAGGTCAAACAGTCTCTAGGGTTTCACTAGCAAAACGTCAAAACCACAAGTCATTGATTTAAATAATTTTAAAATAATTTAAAATCACCAAAAATTATATCATAAATTAAATATCATTATTAAAATAATTATAAATACGAAATTTCAAAATTACCCTCATTTGGGAAACTAGGTGCTACAACTCTACCCACCTTAGAAAAATTTTCGTCCTCGAAATTTAAGATCGATAGTACTCCTTCTAGAGCCTCTAACCTACCCAATATCTAAGGTAACACTTCCTAACACTGGAATAATAAACGGACATCTAAAAAGTGTTAATCTAGGAATACCTCCAATACTGCTCTGCTGTACTGCGGTAATGGAACTTCAATAGAATATGGACTGGAACCTATATCCAAGGGACTGGACCTATTTTAAAGTGGTCTTAACTAAGGATGAAAAGGAACTGATCATAGGCTATAGGTATGCCCAAACTATTATCTTCCTATTAATCATCTAAATACATTCTATTACCATAGGAACGATGCATTACTAAGACATATAGGCCCCTATCTCTCATAACACATTTATACTCACCAAAAGACTAGTACATCCTATCAAGGCTGATACTATAATCTCTCCTAAATCTCCTAAGCTACATGTTTATAGACACACATCCCCACATCAAGGACTAACCCATATATATCTACAACTGATACTAATGGAGTGACGTCCCTATTTCCCACAATCAAGGTCTAAATTTTTTTTTTTATCTAAATCATGCAATTTGAAGGAATAGTATACAAGGTCAGGGCATACCGTAGCAGTTGGAAGTCTCACCTAGGTGCACTGGTCATTCTAGGTCAAAACAGTACTATGGTATCAACCACAAACAATCTAGGGTGTCCTAATTGGGAAGGTAAAGGAACAACAATCATCAAGGTTGTAGGGCTGTCTACCATCCTATATGAAAAATGGTCATTAACAAGCAACTAAGAAATTATTAAAAGGTTACTATTCCATAAAATGGCAAAAATTGAAAATTTAGGCACAACAAATCACAAATAGATTTTTGTCTTGACACGATCTAAGTTGATCAATTTCGGGATAAAACGAGATTTGGGCAAGAAGGGAAATCAATAAAATCAAAGTATGAGCACGAGCATCCAATGATGGAGGTTCAGGTCATGATTAAATTTAATTCGACGGAGTACGAATACGAGGTTCATAGGCGATGAAAAGATTTCAAGGAGAATTGTCAAGGCTGTCGCGAATGAGACTCTAGGGTCAAGTTTAACTATGTCTTCATTCTCGTAGATTGATACATGAAAAAAAGCGAACCAAGGTGCAATAGGTTGATCAGACCATCATGTACCGGTTCTGATTAGACAATATGTTAGTGGGTGGCCACCCAATAAAATATGTCATGACCAAGCTCGAAAATAGATAAGCTTGCAAAACTAAGGCTAATTTAGCAGCACAAGATATAAGGGTGGTAATGATGAAAGGAATTACATAGTCCAAGTTTCTTAACCAACGGGTCAAGTAATCAGATAAGGTACAAGGTTAAGCATCTAAGGAAATAAGCAGAACACCATCACATGTCGGGTCGAAAGAATTGAGTCAAGGCTGGATTTCTAATTGAAATAAGAAAAATTTAGTATAATGGTAGAGGTTATAGTTTAGCCAGTTGACCAGAAAATCATATCAAGAAAATAGAGTACAAGAAGACGGGTTTTAGTTGGACATGATATACCTACACGAAGGTGAGCTCGTCTAGGTCTTGCATATAAGATTTGTTGGAGGGTAACAGCTAGTATTACATTCGAATATCAAAGTCACGATAAGGAACGTCAAGGATCTCAATTAGAAAGTGGGAGTTCAAGAGGTGGTAGTTAATGTACAAAAATAATGAAGATCGAGAGTCATCTGCTTCTGATACTCTTAAGTTCATCTGGTCATAACTTGCCAATCATATCTTTACCTCACCAGTCTCCATATGAAAATTTAACTTTTACTTAAACCCTTACCATGACTACCGTAGGCAATTCCCAATTTCCAAACATCACTCTTGAAGCACAACCCTCACATTTAGGAATCAACATTAACCATTTATTTAAATTTCCAAGTTCTTTCACCTTGTCTTAAATTTGACCCAAAACCTCTAAATCCCGTTTACGAATTCTTTGAACTTGTTCAAATTGTTCTCCTCGTATTATTTAATTTAAATCTCTATGCCTTACAAAACTTATCTTTCATCATAAAATCAACTTCCGTATTTCTTCTACATAACCCTTGAATATTATTCTCCTAAAAATATTTCACAACAATCTCTAAACTTCCATAACTTTGTGCTCTCTCTATCCCTAGTCATTTCCTCGCAAAACTTGTTTAATATCCTTATTAAACACAATTAACTTCTCTTTTCCATTACTAACCTTCTACATAGCCTCAGAGTAAAAGTTTTCCCAGAATCAATAACCAAGATTTTCTAAGTTCTCAAAACTAGGTTGACCTCTGATATCCTCATTAGTTTTGAATACACCTATAAACTATCTCATAACCCCAAAATTTCTCTAAATGTAATTGTTTCCAGATTGGCAGTATACATCTCTTTATTCTATTCGAGACCTTTACCACATTTCTATCTCAAGTTTCCATATGGAACACTCCACATTTGATTTCCTTTAGATCATCATAAAATAACCAGTTACGTCTTCTCTGAGCTACATAATTTACGTCACTTCCTTAATATCTCAGGCAAAATGATATGAAGATTCAAGAGTTGTCAAGGTATAGCTGACAGAATTATATACGAGACATGGAATTGATATAATCAGGACAGGTATATAAGACAAGGAATGATGGTAGTAAAAATATTGGCAGAAAAAGAATGATAATAGAATCTGTTCTGCTTATCTATTTAAAAGAGGGACCCATTTTTTGAAACAAGAATTATAATACCAATCCAAAATAAGGCCTAGCAAAATCATTGGTTTATTGTATTAAGAAGAAATAAATTTTTGTAAGAAGTTACACAAGGTTTATAAAAATAGCTAAAGCTACATCCTAAGTAAACAATGAGAAACAAAACAAAACAAAACAACAATAATTCCTCTCTCTCTTTTTGAATGACTGAAACAAAAGTAGCAAAAACATGTTCGAAAACATTTAAGGTACAATCTGATAATCATATGCGTCTATCCAAAATCATGGTACTCTAAATCCTCGTCATACTAGTGAGCAAGACTACGTAATCACAGAGTCCTCGACTTATGCACATACCTCTAGAATCATGGTATTTAACATTTTGCGATGCCGCTAGCTTGGCTGCAAAAACCTTAAATTTCCACACCCGAAAATATATCCAAAATTAGACTATATGTCCTCACCATGCTGGCTAATGTGACTATAGAAGACAAGATTTCCATAACTTAGATGACCTAGCCCATATAATTTCATCTTGCCAAAAATTAAATTAAATCAACAATGAATACAAAAAAAAATCAAATTTATCACAACGAACATCAAAATTCAGAAATGAACAAAATCTTTCAAATCATATAACTACAAACTCGGATGCTATAGCTAACATCAAGCTTCAAATTTCAACAATCTTCATCAAAATCAATAAATACAAACTCAAATTCAATAAAATCAAAATCAAATTCAATAGCAGAAAGTAAAGATAAATCAAATCAAGGAAAAAAGAAAAGAGTTTTAAAATCGGAGTTAAACAAGATTCTCAAGGGTCGTCCCAGAAATCTCTCAAGG